>VXBI01013180.1:0-48409 GCA_013397375.1 Toxostoma redivivum | reverse complement strand
GGGTCATTTTGGGGTTACTTGAGTTCACAGGGGTTACTTGAGGTTATTTTGGGATTACTTGAAATCATTTGGGGTTACTTGGGGTCATTGAGACCCTGTTAGGGGTTACTTGAGGTCATTTTGGGGCTATTTGAGGTCATTGAGACTCTGTTAGGGGTTATTTGGGGTCATTTTGGGGTTACTTGAGGTCACTGAGTCCCTTATAGGGGTTATTTGAGGTTATTTGGGCTGAACAGGAAGCCCAGTTAGCACAGAGGCTGCCTTTGGACTGTGCTGCCCATAACAGCCAGGACAGCTGGACAGGACAGGCAGGACAGCTGGACAGGGCTGCACCCACCACAGCCAGGTCAAGGTCTCTGAAGCCCAGAGAGTTTTGCACTTCTCAGCTGGAGGGAAAGGACAGGAGAGCTGGGCTGGCAGCAGCCACGGAGCTCTGGAGATGAACAGACTCCTCTGAACTGCCCTGGCCTCCTCCACTCCCTGATTTACCCTGTACTTGCACACCTGGTGCAGGAATCACTGTGGAGAAGCCAGGAAGCAGGAGTTTCAAATGGTCCAGGTTGTTAAAAGGGGTTCAGTTAATAAGAACCAGGGTTTGTAAAGACAAATTGAGAAATAAGAAGAGGGGGGATTTGAGAGGAAAGCCTCTGAAAGCTGGAGAGAGAAAACCCCACAGGTGTATGCCCTGATGGACTCTGTCCCTCTATTCCAATTAATTGGAGGACTCCTCTGTCTCCTTTTTGGACATAAACTTCTGGCATTTGTGGAATTTTCCTGACACAACTCAGCTTTAGTAACAGGGCACTTTGAACCAGCCACCACAGCTCTAACTGTACATTGTATAATGCCAGGCAACATCTTACAAATAACTGCTCTAGGATTTGTAAACAGTAAAAAGTTGAAGTTTTTTACTAAATCTTTCTCCTACAGTTTGGATGGCAGGATAACAACACAGGCTTCCAGCAGGTGCCCTGCAGCAGCTCAGGCTGCTCACACCTGTTTTTCTTTCACAGGACAATAACTACCCCTATACTTCCCCCTTCAGAGGCGAGCACCGAGTTTTCTGTGAGAATCACTAACACCACCATACTTCCTGCTGGCAGAAATCCCGACCTCCGTCCCAGCTTCCTGTTGACATATTGTTAAGTTTTTCCATGCCTTGGGCTCTTTTGCTTCCCAGTGAGGTGGCATGCTGCTCTGTTCCTCCCTTCCCAGCTAATCCAACAGGCTTTCCAGTGCAGCACGATTGCTGAATTCATGACCAGTTCAGTGTGTAAACAGATTTTCTGGCCTTACCTGACATCCTAGGAATTATTATTCTCCTATTCATTCTGCAGAAGGGAAATAATGTCTAAAAAAAAAGGAATCAATTATTATGCACCTTGTTGGTCCACAACAGCTCCTTGCCTACTTACTGAAATGGCACATTTCCTGCATGCTGCTTCAAGATCATCAGTTGTTTTCCCATACAAAGCCTGTATTTCAGCTATCCTCTTTCCTGGAGATCCCTTTGTGTAAGAAGTCTGTACCACCAGCCACTTCATACACTGAAAGAGAAAAACCTAATACAGTGAGGAAGAAGAGAAGGGGAGACATGGCACATGGGAAGACTGACAGGTGATAATGGCAGGGACAGCAGAGTTTGGTGGCATAAGCAGAAAAGAAAAGCCAGAAATAGAAGCGAGGGCACTGCCAGGTCCTGGCATGGGGAGACAGGAAGCAAGGGCCACATGAGCCAAGGTAAATCATGGAGGCACACCACCTATGGCTGAGGAAGTACTGGAGACCCTGCCTTGGAGAAGGAAGGATCTCTGTCACAGATGCAGTCCCAGTGCTGGGAAAGAGCAAATGGGAACCCTCAGTTCAAAAGGAGGACAGGGAACAACATGCTTTGGGCATTAAAGACAAAATGAAAGATCTTGAAACAAGACATGGAGTATATGTAAACCAGAGCACAACTGTGGATGGAGTAGAGCAGTTTTACATTCTTCCTAAATTTTCCTTTACACAGGACCTATCTTTGCTCTCAGTTATTGCTGACACAGATTGGGTAATAGCTCCAAAGTAAAACCTTCCTAAAAGCTAGGATAAATTATACCACCTATCTTTGTCAAAAACAAATCACCATTTTTTTCAACCATAGATAAATAATGGAGTCAGTAACTGATTAGGTGTGAGAAGGTGATTGGCTTGGCAGGTCGTTCATGCCAGGTCAGAATACCTGCAGGTCACCCTGAGCTGTGCTGGTGTGGATGGTTAAAGTTTGTTACACTGACACGGCAACACCAGAGGGCTCTGGGCTCACAGTTTACAGACCTGGATGAACAGGTTTGCTGTCAAAAGGGTTTCCTCCCAGGCACTTCAAAGTGAGCCATGCAATTATTCCTTACTTTCAGATCCTGAGGATGAACTTTGCCCTTAACTTACTCCTGAATCTACAAGCATCCATTCCATATAACATAACAAGATTTGTTTAGACATCACTTAGAAGTTATTCCAGCTGGAAAAAAAACCACCAGCATTCAAAGTTTTAGTGTCTAATTTCAATACTGAATTAATGGGCATTCATATCTTTGCTCTCAACTCAGGTCTCTTGCTACATAGCTCAATTTTTTTATGACCAGCTTGTTTTATTCCTTCTTCACACAACATATTAAAACTCTGCAGTGCAAATAACAAATTACTAATAATCCCTTTTCAATTATACTTTGTAATTATCAGCAACATATAAACTCTAACCTGAAATTATATGTCTGTTCAGATTCCAGCTTTGAAACCACTTGCAGTAATTAATTTGCCTCTTAAAACAAGACAGTGTTTAAACTAATTCATGGTCTGAAAGCAGCTGTTGAAGGACTTAGGGTTGTTTGTGGCACAGCTCAGGAGCTGGGCTGATAACAGAGAACTCAAGAATGGAAGCCACACTTCATAATAGTAAGAACCCAATGCAAGGAAGGAAGATTTTACCTCTTCAGTGGGTTTTGTTCTAGCCATTGCAAAAAAAAAAAAGCCATTCTCTGGCAACAAGTCTGATTAAGACAGAGTTTTATAACAGAAAAGGAGACTAGTTCTATTCAAACATTATTAATGTAATAATAAAAAATTATAAATGCACAGAAAGTACCTTTTTGCAGAGGATGCAGTTGGTTATGACTGTCAAATTTTCCTTTGCTCTTTACAGCTTCAAAGATTATCTTCCTTCTTGAGCCTCTGATTTCTTTTGGCTTTTATTATAACTCCTATTTATAACTACAATTTGATAATGAGTAATCAGCAAATGTTTCCACTATTAAAATAATTTGGTTTGGGTTTTCTTAAATAGACAGAAACTTATTTTGCCTGCCTCTAACTACTCTCCTCCTATTACAACCATGCATACAAATAAAATCCCACTTTTGCCTCCTTCTGTTTCAAGAAAGCAGAGGCTGTCCAGGCAGTCAAAAATGAAAGAAAGAAAAGAAAGAAAGGGAAGGAAGGAAGGGAGGGAAAGATTTGAAAGGAGTGTGATTCCAAGGCAAATTTGAAACTGTCTTTTGTTTCAGAGATTATCAGATGTGGACACTGCAGCTGTTCCCTCCCTCAGTGAGGAGTCAGTCAAAAACTCTCATTACACTTTAACCGGCCTCTAGAGAGGTGTGGGGCCAAATCTGAGCTTTCTCTCATTACTCAGTGTCACAGCTACTGAAGCACACAGCTGCCAACTGCAACACAGCCATAACATCAAAATCTGTAGAAAAGGCATAATAAACACCTACATGAAATGTCTTCCTGTCACAACAGAACTGAATTTCTTATTCACATTAATTGCTGGTTGCTCTGTATTCTGAAGAATGAGGTTATTCCACCTCATGTAGTTTTATCATTTGCTCACTATCAATGCTTTTGTGCTTTATGACCTCATTCTAATGGTAATTAAGGTCCATTATTCAGACATCTGTTATTTTACAGGAAATGAGCATTGTAATTGCACTGATTTTGGTCAACTGAAGATAATGCAAAACATCACATTCTTCATGGCAAGGAGTAGTTTTACAGCATTCATAATAATGAAGTTGTCACAGTATACTTGATCTAACTTTTACATTCAGCAAGGAAGCAATGGGAACAATGTTATCCATCCTCAGTAATACTGTACAGGATTTTACTGAACAGCATTTCAATAAACAGCATTTCAATTCCAGCTGAAATTCCTTCATAAGTAAACTTTCAACCTAAACAATTTTTAGATTTCCAGTATTATCTGGGCTTTTAAAAAATAAAATAAAGTTTGTTAGTCACTGTGTGCTGAGTTTGTCTGGGATAGAGTTGATTCTTTTCATTGTAACCAGTATAGGCTATATTCTCCTGTGACACAACTGCACTATAAAATAGATTTAAATCATATGTCACTTATTTGGCACAAGAAAGGCTTCAGCTGATTAAAAGATTGTGTGACCTACTCTCCTCTGCCACTTCTTAGCTCTCCAGGCTCAGAGTAAACTGCAGAGAAAGGGCAAAGAACAGTTCAAGTCCACTCAACTCCTGCAAACTTCACAAGGCTCATGAGCTCCTCTGCCTCAGTACCAAAGAAGCACTTTCCAGAACCAAAGAAGCAGAATTTCACATGAAACAGTGACCCTAAGCCACAAGGCCATCAAGGCCAGCCTGCACTGCAAGACACATAGAAAAACTTTGTCAGCATTACACTGATGTAACTACAATGGACATGATGCTAGCAGGATCTCAATTTATCTCACAGGAGAATACAAATATGCACCTGACTAATCTCTGAGACTTTCAGGAAACTACAAAAATGGCTTAGAGACTCTTTTTACAGTTCATCCACCCAACTGAAAAGATCCCTGAGCATCCCAGATGCCTCAGCATTACCATAAGTGAGATACCTCACTTACCCAACTGAGGAAGCACATCTGAGGACATACAAGGGTTAAAAATTACCAGTGACACAGAGAATTTGCCCTGCCTTGGGTCAATTCATTCTGATATGATCATGCTGGTGTTATTACATTATTTTTCCAGCACATATGACAAGATCACCATGCCTTCATATGCTGGAAATTACACACAGAGCATGCGAATCACAATCTTTCTTGCATTTATGATAGTGAAGGTAAAGAGGGAGCCATTTTCCTGAAGTCAGGTTTATTTCTCGTAGTTGTCAATTCACTTTAGGCTAATTGAGATTAATCTGACCTGTTGATGTGGCCAAGCTAAGGATTCAGAAATAATATGCCTATAAAAAAGTCACCCAGTAGCAAATTGCTTCAATCCTGGCAACTGTGGTTTTTAAAAGCTTATATCAAAGATATAATTAATGTAACACATTACAAATAATCCCTCATACAATTCAGTCACAAATACCATTAAATAATAAATAATCTAACCACACTGTGCTCCTCACAGCTCTTTGAAAGCTTTTTTTACAAGGACTCAGAGTATTCAGTACAGGATGAAACAAATTTATCTGAATGTGCTAAAACCGGTTCATCAATGCTGTAAGAGCTTTTTGAGAGGGAAGAAAGAGAAAAACCACTCCTCTGAGAGCTTTTCCCACTCAAAACACCCCTGTGGCTATCACAAACTGCTGAAGATGCTGCAAAACACTGGCAGTACAGGAGCTGTGAGACACCAGGAAGAAGGAGGTTGTGTCCTTCCCAGGATCTAATCCAAAACTGACTGAGCTCCAGCAGTGTCCTCCCAAGAAATGTTGAGAAATACATAAGGAGGAGGATCCCCTTCAGCAGGGGACCTTCAGGAGCAGCCTATTAACCCCACAGGGCCCTGCTGGAGGTTGGCATCAGTAGCAGGACAAAGCCTTGCTCCTGGTAAAGCCCCTAAGGATAATGTCAATCCCAATGTGAGCTGCTGTCTGGCTCCCAGAGAAAGTGGGATTTCTGTCAGTGTCACCACCCTGTGCCACACGTGCAGGCCACCTACTGCTCCAGGGATGGCAATTCAGCAGCATCCACACTTCTGCAGGGGAAACACAGCAAGAGATGTACCTGCAGCATGGTACTCCTGCCTCTTTGGGAAACCCCTTCTGAGGGGACTTGGCAGCTCTGCTGCATTTCTGCTGCTGGGACAGCAACCAAGATTGTGCCTGAAAGGGCTGAGACTTTATTTTTACCTTTCTTTAATAGTTCTTTCCTGCTTTTTCTCAGACAGGAATTTGGATCAGAACAAGCCCATCCCCTACTGCAAACAGGTATTGCAAATGAAATCACAAGTTCTCCACCTCAAAATAACTTAGTGGAGCACAGGTTAATTCACCTCAGTAAGGTAACCTGTTGACTCCTGCCCGAGATAGCATGTAAAGGGTTGAAAAGTGCTGCTGGCACACTGGTCCCCAGCACCCCTGAGGCCCCAGGAGGGTGCTCTGGCCCTGCTGCAGCCCTGGGGTCAGCCCCTCTCAGCCCCTGCAGGCAGGGCACAGCAATGGCCTTGTTCCATCCCCTGTGGCAAAGCACACTCCACACAGTATTTATACAGCTGGTATACACACAGTATTTATACACAGGGGAACAAAGCAAACTGCTCCACCATTCTCCACAAAATCAAGTTTCTAACGTCACTGGGATTTGATGTAGGTTTGTCTTCTTTAAAGATTAAAAGAGAAGAAAGAGAAAAATGTATGCAGCTGGTTTTTGAAAGTGTGTCCTTTTTCCAAGCCCTTTGCTTTTATCAGCAGGTTTTGCTGGTGTGTCCTGGTTGCCTGGTCCTGCATTTTACAGCCTAGCAGATGTAAAACTTGTGTCCTAGCAGATGCTCTCCTGGTCTCTGCTGGGAGCACATCCCTGCTCTGTTCACAGGATCTTCAAGCAAACCTGAGGATTCTGTTAGCTCAGATGAGGGGCTGAGTCAGGACAGAGAAGGCTCAAAGCTGTACTTATCCCTCTCCACAGAGTGTGCCAAACTGTTCTGGCACTGCTGAGACTCTCATGTGTCATACCAAAGAACTCAGGAATCCTGACTGCAAAAGTAATGACTGTCAAGATCAAACATGTTGCTTACAAGGAAATGACAGAACATACACAAGGACAGCCTGTTTTCCACCTTACTGAAAGAACAATTCTATCTCTGCTTGTATTCCTTGAGGCTATGTCTGTCTTGTTATTTATTCTTTGTTTCTTTCTTAATATCCATTGTATCATGTATCTTAATGCATATTTGTACTTATGATTATATTGCCTTGCTTCTGTTACATGATATAGGCTACTGACTTTAATTCTGCTTATTGACATACAACTTTTTAAAGTTGTGAAATACATATTTTAAACATTTTTTATTTAGCCAGAGTGTGTATTTATATTTTAAATTAAATTCATAAGCTTTCACTTTTTTGAAGAAATTTCATTGTTAGTCTCCAGGAAATACAAAGTCCTGCTTTCAGAATCACATAGGAAGTTTTATAGTTGTGCATTTGATTTATATCCCAGTCAGCAATTGCATAGAAGATCATTGGTCTATCTTGTCAGCTTTAAGTTTCTATAAAATGCAATAGCAAACAGTGTTTTGCTTGAGGCAAGAAGTTATTTTGTTCCTTTCTCCCAAAAGGTTCTGTGTCATCTAGGATGTGACTCAGACACTTCAGCTGTGTTAAGCAATCTGCATTGATATGTATATAAACTCTCACACTGAAAGTACTTTCTGCAGTTTTTGCCCAAGAGTCCCCAAAGGGAAAGCATCTACAGGGTTTGTTGTCTGCTGTTGTTTTTATTTCAGTTTTTTTCTTCTTATTATCAGTGAAGCTACTTGTACCCTTACTGAAGTCTATGCAGCCCTCTCTCTCCAAATCAAAGTTAGATGTAATAGAAGGTTTATAGGAAGTAGCAATGTTTTATTGGCTCAGCTGGCATAATTAGGAAAATTAGGCAAGCTTTTTGGCACAGCAGACCTGCAGCCAGCTTAGAGTTATTTCCTAGGTATGTCTACTCAGGAGGTAGTGTAATCCAGCCAAATCCTACTCTACTAGCCTGTTCAGCTGAAGCCAGAAGACTGGATTTGCATAGCTGGGAAAAAATTTGGCCCGCAGTCAGCTCCAGAAAAAACATTAGCATCATTGACACTTGAAGAAAAATCCTGCATTATTTCAGAAATATGTTGGAAGTCTAGCTTTCTCCCTGGACTTCTGTTCCACTATAAACACTCTAGACAATCAGTATTACTACTGTGAGATATATATGTTGCTATTTTTCACTTCCTGTAGTGTTACATGTACATTTCACTACCCTGCATATAAGGCTCACATGCCAACAACCACGTAAAACTCTAAACAAGCAGTCAGCATTTCACCTGTAAACAGCAAGGGCCATGGGTCTGGAGGGATTGTTCCCTCCAGAAAAGATTAGTCCCTCTGCTGTTAACATTGGTGTGTTTGGGGCTGTGATGGTTGCTTGTTTGACTGAATCAGGTTTCATTACAGGACTTTTCAGGGTCCTCCACTTCTATCCAAGCGTGTAATGTCATTAACTGCTGGTGGTGGACAAAGTCCTTTTAACTGGAAAAACTGCTTTGCCCTTGAGTTCTGCAAAGGTTGGGAGTAGTTGTCATTTTATCTCAGATAATAAATCTCCTATTCATTTTGACAAAGGCTTGGGTATTTAACAGCGTCACACAAACTGAATCTATACAGAGCAAACAGTCAGACAGAGACTGCCATTGTGGATGAGTTGTATTACCTTCAGCCTGGTGCTTAAAAATAACCTTGAAGAATATTCTTGAAAGAATATTCTTGACTCTACCCCAACACAATGCGCATGCTGACAGATTAGAGCCTTGTAAAATAATTGTTGGTAGACAAAGTAAATCCTCATCAAAAATGTACTCTCTGATGAAAAGATCAATAAAAGTAATAAAGACAGTCTGTTTGGGAGCCATGCAAAGGCTGTAGAAACAGAACAAGGATTAGGAGCTTTAGCTGAAGTATTTCTGCAAAAATCATGCAGCAGCATAAGTAATGTTTCTTTACAGGAAGGAATGAGTAACAAGGAAATGGCAATCCTAATCTGTCTACTCTCTTTCCCTCTTTGTTTTTCTTTTTTTACCTCCCTTGTCTGGTGTGGTTTTTTTGTAGATTTCTGATTGAATTTCATTAAGAACATTTCCATTTCATGGCTGTTGGGAACTTGTTCTTAGGTGTCAACTCTGCAACATTCTTCAGAATTTATAAAACTCTAAACTCATGAATAGCTGTGTTGGAACAACTGGGATTAGTGATATCTGTAAAGTCAGAGTCTATTTAGAACCCAATTCCGTTCCACATACTTGTTCAGAGAGGTAATTTAAGAACATAGGCTTTTCAGAATAAACTAACTGCATGCTTTGGCATTAGCTTTACCCTAACAGCTAAGAGCTCCACTCACATAGACCAGGATTTTCCTGTGCTAGGCACCATAATATCCTATGCTCAATCAATTCTTTGAAATATGCACATGCATGCTTTGCCAAACTGGATTAGAGTTTAATTTTGTTTACATCTCTCTGCATTGTCCTATTTTTATTTATTCAGATATTTATTAAGCCATGGTGGTGCTTGTAGAAGAAGAGCATAGAATTACTCTCTGCTGTACTGTACAAACAAGAAACATGAGAATTCTTAGAGATAAAAGGTTGCATAAAGACACGGAAGAGAGGAGAGAGGGAACAGTAATAAGCATCTAATATTACCTGTGCTGTTAATGAAGCTTAAAGGAAACAGACAACTGCTTGAAACCAGGATTTTTCTAGTTATTTCTGTAGTGTGCTCCCTGCTCTGCTGGTTTTCAGACAGTAGTCACAGTTTTCATGGAGTGAACAGTAGTCATCAAACAGAGGGAGGGATCAAAGCTGACTAGTGACAGAAACTTTTCTCCAGGAAGCAATGTCATCTAAAGGAGACTCTGAGACACAAGGATGTCCGTGCACCACCTCCAAGACAAATAAAATTCAGAAGCATGACGTCCTTTTCATGGCTTGCCCAGAACAGCACAGAAAGGAATTCTTTATACCAAGTTGTTTAACTCTTTTAGTCACAAAGGCCAGCCAGAATCTTTAATTGTGTTTGATTTACTTAGTCTCCAGGATCTGGAGGTCAAATAGTGATATATCTAATTTATTTTTTCATTTGCTTCCTCACTCATCCACATGTACCCATTTCCCTCTAACACCTTTCTGCATTCTGCCTCCTCACTCATTCATTCCAGCTGTTCTCCCTGTATGATTCCCAAGGCCCACATTCTTCTTCTCCCTTCTCTCCCTGGCAGTGCTGCACTTTCCACCTCCCCTTTACTTCTCTAAGAAGAAGCTGACATGCTCTTAATCCAGTAACAGCAACAGCAAAGGCTAAATCAAAAAGGTGCAATGAAAACTCATGTGCTAGCAACAGCTGAGCTGCAGCAGAAAGTCATGAAGAGCATGAAATTGATAAATCTCAAAGAACTTTTGAAGCAAGTTAAAAGTCTTCTAAGTTCCATTTTGTTTGCTTCTCCTCTACGGACTGCAACCATGATCCATCTGCCCTTTATAACAACAAACAAAACAATAACAACAACAACAAAACTAGCAACAAGAAATCCATAGAGATAGTGCTCTCAAAGCACTATTCTGTTCACTATTCACATTCACACCAAGTTCCCCTGAGCCACACAGCTGAGTCTGTGCAGCATTCAAGGGTATTGATCAGAATTACCACTTTGTGCCTGCTCTGCTCTTTCCATGACATTCTGTTGGCCATGGCCACAGATGGGATATTGGTTTGGGTGGACATTTTCTCTCATGTACTTGTGAACATGCTTATACTAAATGATCAGGGTGGAAGGAGTTCTCACCTGGTTAAAACCAACATCAACTTACTTACTGTTCTTGTCTTACATTAGTGTTGGGGTAAAAAAAACCTTCAAACTTATTAGCAAAGCAAACATGTTTATCAGAAGGGTTTGATTCTGTTTCCCAGTGTCTAGTTTACTTTCCTGCTGAATTACAGAAAGGTTAAGAGTTTGATTTGGCATCCATTAAATGCTTTACCACACAATAGAAATACCAGGATCTCTCTGAGCTAAATGTAACACCCTAGGATGGCACCAGCATTCGTATGAACAACTTGATTTCTGGTCAGTTCTAATGGAAAAGTGTTTGGTTTTTCAAGTGTAGTTGACAAGGCAGGATTTTCAAACATAAGCAAGTCCCCACTGAATTCCTTAATGATGCAATTTGTTAAATGTTATATCAGGCAATTTATACTCTTTCTACATTCTCACTGAAGTACTTCCACCTCCTCCTTCGTAAAAGACTCGGCACAAGCGGATCAAAAGTCTATAAAGTGTCAATTTAAGAAGTTAAGTTTTTAGAAAAGAAATTTTAAGAAATTAAAATTTTAACAAAGTCATAGCTGTTGGAAAGAGGGTCTTTGCTTGAAAAATCTTGTGTAATCTCATCTGGCAGTGCTATGAAATAAAGATATAAGAAACACTCAGGAGCAAATCAAAAATGGAGTCAGCTATGTTCATGCCAATGTATAACTGCTTGTCCAAGATATTAACTCATAGCAGTAGATATGCAGCCATTCAGCTGCTGTGATTATACATTGCATTATGCATCATCTTGGGATAGGAAGCACTTTGCCCACTTAGTAAGGCAGCATGGGAAAGGATACAATCATTATCAAAGTATACATTATTAAAGGATTAATAAAATTTATATAAGCTTCCATACAAGTCTCATCATTGATTTCAGTGGGAACTGAATAATGTTCTACATATATTAAATTCTTACCCAGCTCTGAAAAATAGAGGATAGAAGAGAGCTAGGAGGTTAATCACTAAAAGACAACTACAAATTTTTACGCTTTAGCAAATAAACATAATTTAAGAAAAAATATAAATTTGCATAGAACTTTGTCATTACTTTCATTATCTGGATTTCTGGACCACAGAAAAAAACGCCCAAAGCAGTTCTTCTCCCAAGGCATTCTTCATTAAAGCAATTCAGATACTCTTCCTGCCTGTAAGCCCATAGGAATAACTTTCCCACATTAATTTTCAAGGGTCTTTGAATAAAAAATGGTCTGAGGAAAATTTTTTTTTAAATAAATTTTTCTATAGAACTGAGTAATTCACATGCATAAATATACTTACGTTCCTTTCGCTTTACGAGCAAATATTAGCTAGAATAGTGACTAATTAGCGGGTACGCCCAAAAGAACAACCATGAGAGTTTCTTGACATTCTATTCAATTCTCCTTGGTTTCAAAATATAACATGCCAAAGGTTTTGCTCCATTCAGAACTTTCATATGAGTTTGATCCACAAATACCCTAGTAAATAATTCTAGAGCCAGATATCTTTTTGGGTACAGCTAATGTCTCTTATGTACAGAATGAGCTCATTCAATTCTTTCATGACTGGTCAAACTGGAAATTCTTTCCCAAAGTCTTACTTGTCTTTTATCTTGATATGTACAGGATTTTGTTAGGAAATAAGTAGCACTAAATGGAAAAACCCAGATTGTCCAGATGTGTATACAGCAAGTCTGTGCCCGAGACCACCTTACCCTTCACCATTAATTTGGGTTTATATTAATCCAACATTATGTTCTATTACATAAAAGAGTCTCAAGAGGTGAAACACTTCTCTTCCATGAGTGAAACAAGAGAGCATTAGTTACTTTGCTCAGATTAGGACAACATCAAAGGCACTTTAATTTGCTCCTAGTGGCGAGGTATAATGAAGTCACTGCAGGCAGAAGAGCTCATTCCTACCCTCAGCACACCAGAATATGGGGAAAAGGGTTTGCATTTAAAATTATCATTTTTCAATAATTACATTTTTTTACTCTAGGACCAACCAGCATTGATTTCCTGTCAGAAAAGGATATAAATGTAGAATTTGTTAGTTTCTTCTTGAGACATTTATAATAAAAATATTTAGCCAGGGATAGAGATTGAAATCAGACGCACAGAGAAATTTTGCACGTCGGCATTCTACATCACGAAGCTGATAGCAAATCCAAGGACTCCTGACTCTCAGCAGACTGCCATATCCACCTTTGTGAGAGAAAAAAGTCTGACCAGATTCCTGCTAGAGATCACACCATTGCTTTGATTCTGAACTAGAGCAAATTTATTTTGAAACTTTTTCTGTTAACATTTCTTGCATTATATTTCAAAATTCTTATTGTAAATTGTGTCCTATCCACATCTAGACTCAGACTGAAACAGAAATGCCCAGTTTTTGATTCCTAAGTATTTCAAATGAGTTGCAAGTGGTTTGAAACAGTTCAGTAGCTTTACCTACCCCATCAAGAGACGAGCTGTAGAGGATGACAAGTTGCTTAAATCACTTCATCTTAGTGCAAGGCACAGAGTATATGAATTTAAATATTGTGCTCTACATAGGCAGAGCTACACTATCTCATTGCAGCTATGCAAAGTATGCAGTATGAGATACCCTAAGATAAATGTAAAGATTTGTATCCTCCTTTTCCAATATGATAGAAATTTTAAGCACTTCTATATGCAATGCAATTCAATAAGCTACCTTGATATTACTCATTATTTAGATGCTCAAAAGAATGTAGTTAACAGGTTTAAATACTTATTTCAGCTACAATAAACTGACTGCCTGAGATCCATCAACATTCTGCTTTGACTGGGCCCTAAATATCATATGCAGAATGGCAATTAATTTAAACCAAGTGTGAGTTGTTCTGCATGTTCTTTCTGATTGTAAAGAACAATACTTAAATTTGCAACTCACCTCAGCAGTAAAATAATAACAGCAATCAGTACAGATCTATTGCTCCAGAAACCTCTTGCTGCAACTATAATTAGTCAAGCAGTGCAAAGAAAACACCAAGATTCTTACTTTGATTTGTGTCCTGTCCAAGTTCATACACTGACATAGGCAGAAATGACCAGATTTTGTTTACTAAGTACTTTAAATGAGTTGTAAGTGATTTGAAAACAACTGCTTTATTTACCCCAGCAGTGCCAGGCAGCAGTTTGCTGTAATTCTTGCTTGGTCTTAAAATAAAGGTGATGCCATGATCTGTGGAAAGCAGCAGTTTTGACAGATAAAATAAGGAGAGCATTTTAACAGAGCAATACAGTCACAGCCACAAGGGTCACAGTCCCTCTCCTTCATTAAAGTGGCAGCTCTTTGGTGTCTTATGTACATGACAATGCCTAGGGATTTGGAAAAACCTACTTTTAGGAAGCATCTGATGAAAGATGACTATATATAAGAAAAGGAATTAAACTAGAATACTGATTCCCTGTTCCTGAACAGGCAGAAGCACATTTGACAATCTCATGGTGATTTTTAACAATTAAAGAGGATCTTTGAAATTTAAATAGGAATGACTTAGGAAAACAAAGATGGAAACAGAATTAGTAGTAAAAGGCTGATACTGCAGTATTTAGATGTGTTACAAGATGAATACTCGTATGAAGACCTAGAAGCTCCCTCCAAAAAATTTCAAGCCACAAATATGTCATCTGTAAAATGTATGATTTCAGTTCATGTACCCAAGAATTTGGAGGAACAATAAATCATAAACCACATATGATTTTTTTGCAAAACTATAGAAAATAATTAAACTCACAATGGATAATCTTGCACAAAAGGGCGATGAAATTTTGGAGCTGGGACATCCAGTGACAAGGAGATACACAATGATAAGTTTGGCTCCTCAGACAGAAGTTCAGTTGAGCCTCTAAACCCAGTGAGCACTGAAGATAAGAATTAACTTATAGCCTGAACCTCTCATGCAATCTTCAGACTGAAATAAAAGTTACCTGCCCATATGGGCACAATCTTAGTCTGTCAAGCTTTGAGGATATGTGCAGCACTGATGAGCATGCTCAAATCTGGACAGCTTTACAAAGAACATGTGCAGAAGTGACTCAAGTGTCACTGAGAAAGCCTCACAAGGAAAAGTACACCAAAATATGTTCAACAGCAGATTCTGAAATATGCAAAGAAATGCAAACTGTATTTAAGTCTCTCACCAAGGATTCAAAAGTCAGATTTGGCTCATGTTTGTTGTTAATATACAACAGAATAAGCATTTTATGAGATAAAGAAAAGATGCACAGGCAAGGCAAACCCACAGTAGTGCCAAACAGATAACAAAATGCCAACCAGATAACAAAGCATTGGTGGTGATATTAGCCCAGAAAGGTGTACACAGCACTATGCAGAAGAGGAAAACAAAGCTGAAATCCAGCCAGATGAACCAAATGAGAGCTATAAACATCATCCTAACACTGTGAGAACCAAGCAAATACTGAAGCTGAAAAACCCAGCAGCTTTCATGCAACAGATATACATGATATACAGTGGAAAAGTTATGCCTTCACTTGAATTAGGTGCCCTGTTGTGTTGGGTTGACTGTGGCTGTGTGCCAAGTGCCTGTCTCTCTCCCAGTGTGGGCTCCTCTACGTGCTTACAAAGGTCCTGCCAGGAGACTCCTCCAGCACACATTTCCCTCAGGCCACAGCCTTCCCTGGACATCCACCTGCCCTGGTGTGGGGCCCTCCATGGGCTGCAGGTAGATCTCTGCTCCTCCATGGACCTCCATGGGCTACAGGGGCACACTCTGGGCTGCAGGGAATCTCTGCTCCGGCACCTAGAACACTTTCTCACCCTCCTTCTGCACTGACCTTGGTGCCTGCAGGGCTTTTTCACATATTCCTACTCCTCTGGCTGCAATGCTTCTGTGGAGTAATTTATTTCCACTTCCTAAATATATTGTCCCAGAGTCATTACCACCATCACTGATGGGCTCAGTTTTGCCCAGCAGCGGGTCCCTCTTGGAGCTCTGTGGCTCTCTTGGCTCTATGGAATGTGGGGAAGTCAACCCTGTAGCCCTCCTGCCATGAAAACCTTGCCACACAAAACCAATACAACCATGAACTTAAGGACATTCAACATATCCTTAAATAAATGTGGTAAAAGTGATTCGCCACATCTCTGGGCAGAGAATGCATCAAGAGTAGCCCTGAGGAGAAGGACTTGGGATGTTGGCAGATCAGAAGTTTGACATTCCAGATGTCAAACCTGTGGCATCTTGGGCTGTGTCAAAAGCAGTGTGGCCAGGAGTTTGAGGGAGAGGATTCATCTGGAGCACTGCATCCAGCTCTGGAGCATAAGAAGAACATGGACCTGTTGGAATGAGTCAAGAGAAGGGCTACAAAGATGATCAGAGAGCTGGAGCACCTCTCCTGTCAGGAAAGACTGAGAGGTTATTCAGCCTGGAAAAGAGAAGGCTCTGGAGAGACCTTAGAGAAGCTTTTCAGCCCCTAAGATGGCCTACCAGAAAGCTGGAGAGGAACTTTTACTAGGGCAGAAAGAGATAGGAGAATGGGGAGTGGCTTCAAACCAAAAAAGGACAGGTTTAGATTACATATAAAGAAGAAATTTTTACCAGGAGGGTGGTAAAACATTGGAACAAGCTGCTGAGAGAATGTGTGGAGGTGGCATCCCTGTAAGTGTTCAGACCAGGCTGGATGGGGCTTTGAGCAACCTGGCCTAGTGGAAGGTGTCCCACAGCAGGGGACTTGGAACTGGACTATCTTTAAATACCCACACTCAAGGTGTCACTCTGTAATTAAGGAACATTGACTAATACTGCTGACAAATGAGGCAAGTTACTTCATTACTTCTAACCTTCACTGCTCTTAGCTCTCACTTTTTTTTCCCCATTTAGACAATCTAATCTTCATAGAAAGTTTTCTTCCACATTCCATGGTACCTTGTATACCAGTTATAAAACTACTGTAACAAAGTAAAAAGTGATAATGGCATCATCACAGAGCTCATCTGCCATTCACTGTTAGAGTTTAACTCTGTCTCCACATGATTTTCAGCCTTGTTTTCTCTGGAAAAACCTCTATGAGATTTCTCAAGTGGTGTGACATGCTATACTAAAAACTATAATTATAACTGGGTCTATAACTTATTCTAAGGGAAAGAAGCCCATGGCACCCACCATTTTCTTCCACAGTGGCAGTGCACATATTTATTGTGGGGAAGTTAACAGGCCATTGAAAGAAAGGGTGGAGAGTGAATCCCTGGGCAGGGCTGGAAAGTAAAACCTGGGGAGTAACCTGTAGACTGATGGAAGGAAAGAATGACTGAGGCATCAGAGACAGGTGAGAAAAGCTTGAGCAGGACAAGCTGAGGAGAGCAACTAAACCTCTAGAGACCTTGGGGAAAGGGTGTGCCGGATCCTCTGCTTAAGTTAATACCAACTTCGTTGACGTTAATTGCAGGCTGTCATTACGTTACATTATTTCCCACACCACAATAACCTCTTCTCTGACCAATCCAAACCTTTCCTTTTGCCAGTTGACATGGCAAGCAATGACTTCACAGATATGAGGCACAATGCCTGGGCACAAACCCAAACTAGGCACAAAACCTGGGTCCCAGCTGTTCCTGGTTTGTCACACTCGTGAGGACATGCAGGTTCTGAACTCCACAGGAGCTGTAATTTGAACACAGAAGGCTAATGATTTTGGTTGTCAGTAAGAGCCTTACTACTACCACTATCTAAATTCTGAATGCTTACCTTTGCCACCCTCATATTATATGATCTTCTTTCAGGTTTTAATTATGCTATTTATAGTATATATGATATTGACATTTTATCTGGTGTTTGAAATTTTAGATTAAACCAGTATAATCAATGTCTCAAGTTTTGCCCCTACTTCTATGCAAGAAACCAAGAAAAAAATGTAAAATTGGAGAGATTATGTCTATCCTCAGAATTATTTGATTTACTGTTACAAGAGGTACTTTTAGTGATCAATCCATTGGTATAGATTTTTGATATGCAAGATCAAAATGAGAGAAGAATATTTGTCAGCCATATCCTTGGCTGTTGCAGTTAACTTCCAGTGACTTCCAATAACTTTCCAATAACTGGTGTCTATCTTCTCTATAGATCTATCCTGAAATAATAGCCATGGGAATTAATACTGAGATGTCAAGACAAGCTTCTGGTTTTTACATTAAAACTGAGAAAACCAGACAAAAATTCAATAAATAAATAAACAATGCCTTTGACATTTCCCTGAAAATTTCCTCTTGGAAATGAAAGTGCTTTGTTTTAGTGCCAGCCAAAAACTGTAATCCCTTGGCATATTCCTGACACAAATTAAGAGTGAAAACAGCTGCTAAAATTCTGTTATTAAAACACTTCAAAACTTGCTTCTGGGGTTTCTTTCCCCTCATACAACTGTAGGTGAGAGCTTGCTCCTCCCTCCCTATGTAAGCTCTTTTCAGTGTTTTGTCTGGGAAACTGAAAAGTCCTTGAACTACTTTTATTTAATCTACGTGAACCATTTGAAGCAGGAACATGTTTGCTTAAACTTTTGTATTTTTTGTGATACTTTCATCTACAGACATGATTCCCCCAGCAATCAGTAAAAAACAAACAAACAAAAAAAAAACCTGATAGCTTTCAAAATTTCATAAGCCACCTAACAGAGTGACCTGAATTTCCTCTGCACCTGTTAATGTTATAAACAATTTCATCCACTCCTTGGGGTGGAGAGGGAGGAAGAGAGAGGCTGTAAGGTTGAATGAGCTGAATACTGGAACATGTCCGACTGTCCCTAGAGATCAAAAATCTGTCTGAGCAGTAGCAATCGTGACAACTCCAGAACATGAAAAGGTTTGAGCAAAATGCCTGGGCAATATCTTTTGAAGAACACCTTGAAGTACAACTTGGACAGCCTTCTGAACAAGCGCTGTGCACTGCTAAATGCTTAGTGGAATAACATACTCAAGTCTGACATGCATTGCTTTGGTCACAAAGATTATGAGAGGGAAAATTAAAAACTATCTTCGAAGAAAAAGGAAGTGTTAGATATTAGCACTCTGCTTAGCAACAATCCCAGTAAAAGAGATAGGACAAAGAAGAAAACAGCCTTGACCCCAGTGACACTCCTAATTATCCTAGGTATGGACACCTTTGTCACCTTTACCACATGAGTACGAAAAGCATTGATTGCCCCTTCAGGAAGCTCATCCCTTTATCAGTATTCCCTTCCTCTTATACATCCAGTGGAAAACAAGAAACTCTCTCCAAATATTTCAAAGCAGCACGAGAAGATCCTGACGTTCTGTTACGCCCCATGCAGAGCTGGGTGTAGCTGAGAAGGGAGGCAAGCTCTGCTCCTCCTGAGCATCAGCAACTGTCTGTTGCTAAAGGCACACGCACGTTGGCTGCTGCAAGCCAAGTTTGTTGGGTGGCTTGTCTAATTGTGTGAGAGAGACTAGAGTATATTTGTTTAATACAGCTAACTGGTCACGTAAACAAAAAATCATTTGCCTTCTCTATGTACAGATGAATTTATATTCATTATGTGTACTGGCACAGAATAAAACAATGTTCTATGGGCAGGAAATGCAGTATTTTCTGTTCTCCTGGTTTGCTGAAGCATAAAGATACAGCTTTAGAGTGTGTAAACAGCTTACTACTGATTAGGAAGATGTAACTTCATTAAACATCCTGGACATTTTGACAGAGAACATGTTTCATGCTATAGCAGGCCAAACTGTTGACTTAAGTACCCCAACATTGCCATAGCAAGCTTCCACTGATTTCAATCCAGAAATCCAATCCAGATAACACTCTGTAAAGAAACTATTTTTAATTTATTTTATAGTACTAAATAAGCGAGGGTCTGATCTATTTAGAGCTAAACAGAAGTGGGAATAGAGGCTGAGCTGGAAAAAATTGAAAGAAAATGGCACCATTCAATTCAGTAACATTTGAATGGAATATTGTATTGTACTCTCCTATTCTTTTTCGGAAATATTTTAAAATGCATAATTGCAGGGTAGGATTTTCATAAGAACCCAAGGGAGTTAGGTTATGGCTATGATCCCATTTTACAATTAGAACACCTTCCTGAATGTGTGTCCTTCCCCTGCTTCAGCAGAAATTATAAACACAAGCAGAGACTGCTGAACTAACTCTTGCAGAAATGTAGAAGGTAAAACTGTTGCATTTTACCCAAAGAATGTCCTTTCTCCCTCTCCACTCATGCTAGTTTTTGAGGGTTTTTTGCTCCATACTCCTGAGGCTCCCCCACCCCAAATTTTATCTCCCAGGTCCCTTTGGATAAATCCCCCACTGAGCAGCAGCCTTCATTCCATTCTTTATGATGGAGATTTTTTTAATTCATCAGCTACCTGCACTCTGGTAAACTGTGAGGAGGCTAAAGCTGAGGGTTAGCTGAGTGAAAATGATGTATATACCAAGTGCCGGACTGGAAATTGTTTTTGCCAGACCTAGCAGTTTTTAAAGAATTGTTTTGCTAACTTTGAATAGTTTTGTCCATCTTTTACTATATTAAAGTAAGATCTATTGATCTAGAAATAGAATAAAAATAGAAATCTGCCCAGAGCAACTCATCCTACCTCCAATGTCAAGCTAAAAAAGATAAACTGACAAGAAGTAGAAACACTGTCTGTGCTTATTGTAGCATGCATTTGTTCTTACTTTTGAAATTATTGCCCAGTAAAACTGCAAAAAGTCAATGTTCAGGAACAAAAAGGTCTGTTAAACCTTTACTGGCAAGCCTCATACCCTTGGTTCATTGCCTGTTTCTCTAATTTGTAGTTCTTGTAACTCTGTGGATGTGAACAGAATTAAACAAGAATGATTCGGAAACAATGTCATAATGATCACAGACTGTAATCAATCTTTTTGGTCCTAGAAAGCTGGTACAGGACAGGCTGGCTGGCTGAAATTACTCCTCATATTTTCTATGAGAAGGGAACACCAGAGAATTGAAAAGTAGATTTCAAGGTTTAAGGCCATCTCTAGCACATGCAGGATAGGTGTAGGTGAAGCTGGCTGAATCTTTCTCAGATAAATCTCTCTCAGCCTACTGCCTGTCAGTGTCACACACAGGGGTTTCCATGGCATGCACTCAGAGTGGCCATGTGAGACTGCAGGACCCTTCAAGGTTATTATTCTGTTCTTTTTACAAGATTAGCTGCCCCAATAAGCATGGAGGGAGTTCTTAATGCTGGGTCCCCACGGATGAAATATTCCACCAACTTCAGAAATCAGTGGGGTTTTTTGCCAAGGAGTTAACTGGCATGAATTATAGTACTGAAAAACTTACAACAGTTACTTGCCATCCATCTGCATAACTGCAAAACAACACCAAATTAAATTTGTTCCAGGACCTGTTATTTGTGGAGGAGGAGTTGCATTTTATTTGCAACCATGTTACGTTTCTTTACTAGATTGAACATTAAAATGTACATACATAAATGTATTTACTCCTCCCAAAATGCAAATACCATTGGCCAGTTTCTGAGGAAGGAAGAGCATCCTCTGTTTACCTGCTCGTTAGCTAAAATCCCCCAAACCTCACCTTTCTACACTCTCTGAATCAATCTGGGACTGAAGCCAAAGTCACCTACTATATAAGAGCGACAAAGCACAGTTGAACCACGGTCCTGATCAAGTTTAGACCCAACATCCTTGTGCCAAACTCCACTCAAGATGGGGTTTGGCAGGGGGATATTGCTACCAGAATGGGCTTTCCTGTTAGCACTTTGCTGTATCCATCAAATAGGTAAGAAATTTTCTTTTTTATTGGGAAAAGAACATATAGTCTCTTTAGACCTAGTAATATATTTTAAACAACTGTACAAATTGATTCATATAAGAGGTGGCTGGCAAGATTTCTTTATATTTTTTTCATTAAATATTAAATGTCTGTCTATTAACTGGACCTATTTAATTTAATATTGCCGCAAACTTCTGTATATGACTACACATGGAAAGTAGCCTTGAAGATCAAATACAAAAAATTCTTAGTTGTGTCTTAAAATGTCAGATTTTCAGTATCCCATGTGCCTTACAAGAGCATTTTACTCCTGTTGTATTTTGTATTAGAATTCATTATGAATATTTTCGTTCTTATGAAATCTAAACCACTACATTTTCCAGTTGCTAGATCAGACCACTGCTGAATCTTTTTCAGTATTTTGTCACCTATCAGGGGCTAATACCAGATTTTTCAACAATTCTTGCAACTTCTTTTGCAAAAGAAACCAGGAGGAAATATTCTTATGGCAAGGATTTTCAGTAGCTAATTGTGCAGTAACTAATTTATAATACCCTAGGCAATATATATATATATAAATTACAGATATTGAGTGTGAGCAGGACAAGGAGATTTATGCGACGCCACAATCCATTATTTTGGATGGGGTTTTTTCACCTGTCAATATTATATCCATCAGGGCTGGTCTTGACAGTTTTTATTAATAGGAATAACCCTGTTAAGTTGATGGAACCAATTAAATTGGAACTACTTGCAGGAGTACAAGTTTGACAAGACAGTCCTATTCATGTACAGCAATTTTTGGCCTATCAGCTGACATTTTAAAATCTGCAGATTGCCTAGGTAAATTTATCTTGCATATCATTTTCAAAACATTGAGAAGTGCAAATATAATTTAAGGCTGCTTTATAGTTTGTGAAATAAACACTAAAACACTGGCCAGTTGGTCTATATTGTACTTGAAAACACAACGGTCTCGTAGAGTATAAACTTGTGTTTGGAGTTACGCAATGTTGGCTAGAAGTGTTTCCAGCCATTCATGGAACAAGAAAGTAATTTCTCCTGTGCAGTGCTAATCTGACAAACTGCTTTGAAAAATGAGTGGTGATTAGACAGTGTCCAACAAACACCTCTTTGTTTGAATCACACCCTGTGGAAAATATTTTCCAATAGCTGGACTAAAGAATAATGGTCCTATCCCATGCCATCTCCACAAATATTGTGTGCCTGCCTTTATATTTCATGTCAAATATTAACTTTTATAAACTGATGGCAACAATAATTGCCAGCTGGATATAGATTTTGCAGAATGCATCCAAATATTCTTAATAATTAGGTTAGTTTCCAAATTATCAAATAGTAAATTTCTTACAACTGAGACACTTATTTTTATAATAGTAAACAACATGGCATTGTGTAATTTCTAAACAAACCAATGCAGGTAGAATTTCCTTGGAAATTATGTATTTGCTAAGTAAACAAAAGCTTCTGCTGTTTCCTTGAGAAAAATTAACAGAACAAAATACATGTATTGATCTATTTTGCTCTGTTACAAAGGTTCCCACACTAGAATAAACAAACCTTCTATGATTCTATGATTCTATGCCTGCTGAGATTCCTATGGATGTGTAATATGAAAGCAAACTTCAGCCTATTATGTAGAGTTAAAGAGTTATTTCTCTTACCTGATCGGTATCAATTTTTTTCACCAATTATATTTTCATCAATTATAATCCATATAAATTATAATGATGTGAATACATTTACTTAATGTTATTATCTATGATACTCAAAGATGAGGAGGAAATGGAAGATGGTTACTTTGTCCCACGTTACTTCTTTGCACATCACTAGTGGTCAAGTACAAAGTTAAATGAGAAAATAATTAAAAGCTTAGAGCTGAATGAAACTGCAGACACTGCAGCAACTTCTAGCTATGGTGGGGCTGCCCAGAACCCTTTGCTCCAAAGCCAGTAATCTCCTGGGGCTCTCTTTGGGATAGGGACTTGAATTCCTTCAGACAGGCACTCTTTAGCTCTGGGATCAAGTAATAAATCTGCTTATATGGAGCCAGAAGTTATATTTTAAAAAGGTGGTCCTAATCCAATTATTTTAAAGGCAAAGACAGTTGTTCAGCTTTCATGGAGGTACACGGGCTGAGGTTCTCCAGTGGAGGAAAAACTCAGCAGATAATATTTAAGTACCAAAGGAGGGGACTGGGCCTTATGGCACATCCCTGACTTCAGCAATTCCCCCTCTTCCACCAGTATGGCTCTCAGTTCAGTGAGTTGGGTCTTATGGATCCAGTTCTGACTCAGTGAACTCTTCTCACCTACAGTATAAGAAAAAGGGGGCTTAACTTTGAGCAAAC
Organism: Toxostoma redivivum; assembly: GCA_013397375.1. NCBI lineage: Eukaryota > Metazoa > Chordata > Aves > Passeriformes > Mimidae > Toxostoma > Toxostoma redivivum. The sequence goes on along the minus strand of VXBI01013180.1, from coordinate 24,464 downwards.
TCCATAGGCAGTTCTGCTTTGGCTGAGAAATTCTCTAGACACCTACAGTGCTCATTCACATAATCCAGACAAGGATTCAGATATCAGTCATCTCATCACTTAAATCCTGTGAGGATTTAGACTTGGCAGATTAAAGGTACCTATTAGTCAATGTGTTACAAGCACACAAGCTATCACTTTCTAACTTCATTCAGTCCTTCACAAAATAAAGTTGTAGCCCTTCAACTTTTACAGGGTATGCCTTCTATATTTACTTATAAAATCCAAGATCTTAGAATGTCAACCCAGAATATAAGGGTCAGTCTTTTTCTAGGAATCAAAGCATTCAAGAGAGTATTTATCACCTGTTAAAAGTCTTTGCTTCAGGTGTTTTAGCAAGAACCCTTGGTCAAATAGCTTTACAGAATGATGCTTAAGGTTTTCTGCAGAGAAGATATGAGTTTGAAGATGGGTAGAACAGGAAACCTGGTTCATCGGGTTATTTCTGGGTTACTGCTCAGGCTATGGCCCTTGTACTGTCCCTCAGAGGCACCTTCTTGTATCCAGCTGTATCCCTGACTGGGGGCTTCCCATCTGCTCCCAGAGAAAAGGTTCTATGCTTAGACACTAAACAAACTGTCATAAATATCTGCAGCCATTACTGGATCAAGCTTGAAGTCCCTTGATTCTTTTAACCACTTCCATGCCTTTTCTTATAACCTAGCTTCTACACAACAATCCTAATAAATAACTCACCTGCATTTTGTGAATTCCTCTTGTACTCTTTCACATATTATTACTGAGATCTAGTGAAATAAGGTCTGTTATGCAGCCATTAGGATCTCTTGCAGTGAATTTTGAGAGAAACAAAGAAAGCAGATATATATATGTTATTTGCATTACAAACTTTGTGTATTTGTAGTAGAATGCCTCTTTCTATAATTATGTTTTAGCTTTCTTGAGGAGCCTGTTTCATTTTCTCTGATGTGATAAAGGAGACTCTCCCCTTTGTTTTACAGATTTGTATCTGGGTCCTTTGATCTTAGCTAAATACTTTGCTTTAAAAGTTCAGGTACAGGATATTACTCTTAATATGCTTTTCACAATTTTTTCACAGGAGGTCAGATTGGAATCCAAATAGGAAGTCAATTTTCTGGGGGTCTTCTACGACAACAAAATGGTACATTTATTTCTACTGTATATTTGTATTTATTTGCTATATCCATACTGAATAATAAAAATGCCTTTTAAAAACCCTCCTTAGCATATTGCCTGCAGTGCCAGATGAAAAGAAATGTGTATTAACATCTCTCTCTAAGAATAATAATGTATTTACTAGACACCAGTTACTAAGTACACGCACACACTACACAGTATAGCTATATTTGTGAAATCACAGCTAAAAAGAAAATAGATGTGTTTGTAAAGGCTGTATGCATATCTGCATGAACATGTACATATAAAACCAAAGTGATGTTTGGTTCCCTTTTAAAAAAGGAAGTGAGACCACTTTGGTCTGCTGTGAAATCAGTGGCTAATGTTGGAAAATCAAGATGGCAACCCATCTTTGCTGACTTTTACTTTGTAATGATTTGTGTCTGTCCTGTACAACCTATGTATGGCCATTCTGAAGGGTTTTCAGCCCCTTAATAGAAAAGTATAATAGAAAAGATGATAATTAAGGTTTTTATTCCCTCCTTAGAGGAGGTGTAATGAGAAGTCAACTATGCTTTTGTAGCAGTAAGAGGCTAATTTAATACAGCTTAGCCCTTTGTATTGTTCTGTGCCTCTGAAGAATTCCAACATTTTAATGCAGCACAGTTTCATAAAAGGGTCAAAGTTAACATGTAAAAAATGCAGATCATCACAGATGAAAGCAATTTCTTATGACTTAAGTATCCCGAGTTCAAATTTTAGAATGTACTTTTAACCTGTGTAACATAAAACAGGCTTAACATTGTTTCCTTGGGTCTGGCATATTAACTCTCTAGTCCTTCCTGGGTCTGTCCTACATGCAAATTTGGGTATTGTTATAATAGTTTTTGATTTCTTTCTTTTTTTTTTCCTAGCTTCTATCAGAATTTCAGCTAACTTGAACATCATCCCACCACTGCTGACAAATCTAGCAATAACACGTAAGTAAAGGAAAAAAATATTCAGTAAGTGTTCAGTTTTAGGGGGTATAGACAGAAGACTTTCATATAAATGGGGAAAGATGCTGATAAAGGAAGTAATGGATAATTCAGAGGAGAAACATGGTGGTTAGAAATAAACTGTTGTCTTTGCTGAAATGAAGGTGACTGATTAGGCTTTAGCTGAACATAACTATAACCATTTGTAGGGGTATATGAGTAACAGATATGAGTGATGAATGAATACACAGTTATATAGTGGTTAGATAGAAAACAACAAATGGAGGTAGGCAGGCAAAAAAACATTTACTGAGAAAATGAAGCTTTGGACAAGTTGATTTTCCCCATGTGAAGGCTGGGGATTTTAAGTCATTCTTTAACAGCCAGTGTTAATTCACAGCTGCTAATCCTGCTCACAACGGCCGTGTGTGCAGCACATGGGGCAACTTCCACTTCAAGACCTTCGACGGGGACATATTCACCTTCCCCGGGCTCTGTAATTATGTTTTTGCCTCCCACTGCAACGCTCCCTATGAGGACTTCAACATCCAGATTAGGCGTGAAGTGGTGGCAAACATTCCAACAATCAACCGCATCACCATGAAACTCGAAGGTGTTGTGGCAGAACTAACAAAGGATGCTGTCATGGTCGATGGCAACAGGTAAATTCATTCACAGCACTTAGTTGGTATCCACAGGCTTTTTTTTTTTTTCCAGTCTTGCCAAGTACTTTGGTGTGTTTGGGGGAAAACAATTCTGTGTTCTTCAATAGATCTGACAATTTTACCAACATAAATAATGAACAAAATGCTATTAATTCCTGTCATAGAAAAATAAATCTTTCCCTTAAGGATTGCCTCAAAAATAAAATTTGGATGAAATGTTCTGAGAAGCTGGATCCAAGTTAAATCCATATTTGATAACGTTGGACCATCTTATTTTGTAATTGGTTTTCTTTCCCAAAAATACACTATTTTAGAATCCCTACAGATGGTGGATACCACAAGACTTTCCCTTCTTCTTTGGATCAGAATTTAAGTAGCATTCTTTCTGCCTTTTTCCAGAGTTCAACTGCCATACAGTCAATCTGGTATTACGATAGAGAAGAGCAGCATTTATGTGAAAGTTGGCAGCAAAATCGGTGTTGTGTTATTGTGGAATGAAAAGGACAGCATCCTGGTAAGAACTGCTCCTGGACCTGTCTACTGCTTCAGAGAACAGAGCTAATCTTTGATTAGACCTGTTTAGGGGGTTGCTACTGCCTTCTTATCTCATACTGTTGAGCAATTCTTTCTTAGTAAAGATAAGCTTATATCCGAGTAGTCCTAAAGAAAATTACAAGGATTTATACCTAGTGGATAGCAGGCATCTGCTTAAAACAGGATTAAAAATCACTTTCATTATGTCATTACCTATTGGTATTATTATAGGGCCTAATTACCCCTTCAAATATATATATTTTTAGCAGAATTTCAGTCTCCCAAGCCTTCATTTTTTTTTCTGTGTATTTGATTTTCTTCCTGGAGAATCAATAGAAAGTGGCGGAGAACAGTATAGATAGCACAGTGAAATCTGAAGTCTATGTCAATGGTATCAATATCACAGACTCTGCAATCAAATCTAAGCTGACTCTTTATTCTTCCTGTTTGAATCAAATTGCTAAATAAAATTCCACAGATCTGACAAGAAATACTAAGAGATAGCAGGTGCAAGTGTTTTCCCTGGTCTTGAATACACTTTAGAATATTTATACTAACTTCTATCAACTTACTATTCATCATTTTAGCTGGAATTGAATGAGAAATATGCCAATCAGACTTGTGGACTTTGTGGTGACTTCAATGGCTTTCCCATATACAACGAGTTTGTTTCAAACAGTAAGTGTTTTAAATAAAAAAATTGGTTTATGGAATCTCCAACCAGCTCTGACATCATCAGTAGTCCTCTTTCCCATCCTTTTAAACAGTTTACCCATAAGATATGATTCACTCTCTATTTAAAAATGTGTAGTTGAGAGATCAGATATGCAAGTTATTACTTTGAGTGTAAATATAGTACTGGTACTAACAACTGATTGCATATCTCTTGCATGCCACTGTTGTACACCATGCTGGTAAAACTAATCAGGTAACTCCATAAAAATGAGCAGATTTTCACTAATAAGATAAATAAATATAGAAATATATTCAACAAAACAAAAGGCAATTGTATTTTCTAGACAGTACATTTCTTGTTTCATTTTTGTCTCAAAATCAGTATATGCACATTTCCTTGCTGATTTGCATAATCTTTGTAAGATCTTATCTTTTTAACTATTCCCAGCTTGAGCATTTTCCTAAACCTTGTCTTACAACAGTCTCCATTGTCCAAATTCCCATTTAGATCTCTTTTTTCTCTGCCCTGGCTCAATATAATCTGAAAAGAGCTTGTTATTTTTCTGGGAAAAATCTTAGTGTGCATCTAGATGTAATAGGCTGAGAATTGTTTTCCAATGTTTACTTTTTCCAGGGTGCTGTACAAAGTAAACTGAGGCAGTGATGTAGTGCTTCCTTTGGAAGGGGTGATGACCACATTTAAAGGCTTAAGGGAGCTAACTGTCTTGGCCAGTTTTGACCCAAATCCTTGAGAGAAAGAAAAAGATAACAGGCAGTTGTTTTGAACAAAAACCTCTAATCTTCATTATTAAACTTCTTTTCTACAGATATTAAGATGACAGTCTTGCAGTTTGGAAATATGCAGAAAATGGATGGGCCAACAGAACACTGTGATGACTCCATTACTATCCCAACATATAATTGCTCTGACAATCTCGTAAGGATCTTTTGACCATCCTTTTATTTTTCTTCCAAATTTATCCCTTCCCTTCTACAACTTCATATCCATCAATAAGAAAAGCCTTCAGGCAACAACAACTTAAAGAGGGCTATAAGATTCTGTTACATAATAATTACACAAAATAACAATACCAAACATCCTCTCCGAACCTCTTTTAATCTACTGAGACTTGTCTATTTTTTTTTTCCTCCAAAGGATGACATATGCGAGAAAACATTGACCAGCTCTGCATTTGCAGAGTGTAATGACCTAGTTGATGTTAAAGATTACATCAAGGCTTGCCAAGATGACTTGTGCAGCTCTGCAGAATCTGAAAACAGCTCATGCATCTGTGACACCATTGCTGAGTACTCCCGGCAGTGTGCTCACGCTGGTGGGCAGCCCCTGGACTGGAGAACTTCAAAACTGTGCCGTGAGTATCACCAGAGACAACCTCACTTCATGCTCAGTGACTAACAAACAGCAAGCTCTCAAACAATGCTGAGGATGCAGGAGAAGTTATAGGGTGTTCAAGATTGAATTATTTAGAAAATTCTTGTGTATAAGTTCCAGAATGAAGACTTCAGCAAAAGAGCTAAGGATTTTTATGCAAACTGAATTAAACACTACCAAAACACTAACATGGATACTCTAATGAGGCTCAAAATGCAACTTAATGAACTGGTACATTGAAGGGAGCAAATAAAACAGAAACAAGGAGGAAGAATAAGGCATTCTTTCTTACTTGCCTGTATTCCTGTTTCCTTTCCTTCTGGTGGCTACAGCATTTGTTGTTGTCAATTAGCTGATTGGATCTTCACAGGTGTATGGCTGGCTGGCTAATCATCTATTTATCTCCTCTTGCTTGATAGTGATGAGTTTGTATTGATTTTAACATATATTTGATTATGGTGGGTAGCTGTTGATACTGTCACCAGCATTTTCTCAAAAACAAAAGCCCATGAGGTGCTATTTGTCCTACTGATGGTATCTCAAAATGCAAATATACTAAAGCTTTAGGAATTTAAGTCATTCATTTCACTAGCAGTAAGGTGTTGACAGGGAAGGGAGCCTTCAGTAGAAACAGACCTTGCTGTCCCCAGAAATTCAGTCGTTGAGTCAGTTCAGCACCAGAGTCATGGAATGCACATCTCAGCTCTAAAATAAGGATCTAAATGGTTAAATTTGCAAATTTTGAGAGCTAGTGGTCAGTTTGCAGTTTGGTGTGGTTTTTTTATATCTAGCTGAAAAACTTAAATGGATATAAATATTTACATGTATAGTGAACTATAAATATTTTTGACTGAAAAAAAAATCTATTCCTTTACATTTCAGCCAAGACATGTCCTTACAACATGCAGTACCAGGAGTGCAACTCCCCCTGTGCTGATACATGCACAAATCCTGAACGATCTCTGTTTTGTGAAGAACACTGTATTGATGGCTGTTTCTGCCCCCCAGGCAAGTTCTTAAGTACTTACATCTTTGATCTCAAAGAACAAGAGTTTACCTGTAGGATATGGGTAGGTTTCATGGGATTTAAACCTCATATAGCTGTATTTTTCATAGCTGCAAGTGACAGCTGAGCAAAGATATCTGAATTAATTGCTAATACATGTACAACATTCAGAAAGCAAGAAAAAAGAACAGCAAATAGATCAAGACCAATCTTACAAACAGCCACCTGTGCTACAAGTCCCTCTTTCAGAGCAGGTGGAATTTAAGAATACAAAGGTTGAATCCTTCACTCAGCAAACTGACCTAGTCCTGCTGTCCTCAGCACTGGTGTGTCCACTCACACCTGCAGGTCTCTTGCTAAGAAAATATTTAAAATTTGTAACAAATAAAATGGTGTATAGGAAATGCCTCTTTAATTGATCAAGGTTTTGTTTGTTTGTTTTTTTTTTTTTAATCTAGGGACTGTATTTGATGACATCAACAATTCTGGCTGCATTCCCCAGCAGGAGTGCTCCTGTATTTACAATGGCAAAACCTATGCTACAGGAACTTCTTTTTCAGAGCCATGCCAGAGCTGGTAACCTTTGTTACTTTTCTAACTCACTATTTCCTCTCATATATTTAATGAGTTTAATAGTTTATTACATGCAATTGCATCATTGGTAATTGATTGTGTATTTAACTGACCATTACATTTCCAAAGCACCCCTAAAGAACATTATTTGTTTTATTTAGCAACAGCCCTAACTAGCTTTGCACTCTCTCTCATGATGATCAAAACAAGGATTTACAATGTTTAGATTTCTCACCAGTCAATTAAAATGCTTCCTTCTTGTTTATTTTGTTCAAACATTTGAAATTCTCTAAGGGGGATGAAGTTATAGTCATTAATGTATTTGCAAATATTTATTTTCTTTGGAGAAAGCAAGGGATGACACAACACAAGCTCAATTTCACAATTAATCCTTTACCTGTGCTCTACCACATCAGCTTTGAGAACAGGCACAGTCTGCATCAGGAGCAGATGTGGAGTTACCTTTTCTTATTTATTAGTTTATGATACATTTGTATTACAAAAAAAAACACTAAAACAAACCCAGAAGGTATTTTAACTTGTTGTTGTGCTCTATGTTACCTGAAGAAATCCACACAATTATTTATCCAAAACCTGGTTTGGAGAGGTCATCTGTCCAAAGAAAGAAAACAATTAGATAAGCAAGGAGTTAATCAGAGTCATTGATTTTAATATGTTGCATCACAAGTTCACTGCATTTTGGAAACTCTTAAACCTGTGTGTCAAACCACAACTTGAAGGGAAAAACAATAGCAAAGCAGCTGTACCTAGCAGCACTGCATGTCCTCTTATTCTGACTCCTGCTACTGATTTCACCTAACTTTATTCTTCCAGTACCTGTAATGGAGGCCAGTGGAGCTGTCAAGACAAGTCATGCCCAGGAACTTGCTCTGTAGTGGGAGGTTCCCACATTTCCACATATGATAAGAAGAACTATAATCACCACGGAGACTGCACTTATGTCCTCTCTAAGGTGGGACTCAGAGGATACTTCTAGGTCATAAAGCCCTATAGATTTATAGAAAGAAAACATGATCTCCATCAACACTTCTGAAACGAAGCTCAGACATTAAATTCCCTGCCACTTAGCCACATGTTTGCAACGCTGCCATTTCAGTGACAATCATCAGTTAATTATTAAGATGTCATGCAACCGTATGTGGTGCTCATTGGAAAATTTCCAGTTCTGTGGGAGAGTAATTGAAGAGCAGTGTCTTTTTTAAGAATTTGCTTAGTGTGCAACCTTCAGTAGAACTAATCCAGATTTCTTACTGGGCTGCGTAATTTTTGCAATGTTACTCTATTATACGGTATTTGGCCAAATGGTACAACTGTAAAAATTAAAGTAACTGTTCTTAAAAAAAAAAATATTATAAACCAGACTTCTTTTTCATTTCCGTGGAGCTTAAATACAGAAAAACACTTCAAGTTAATTAACACATTTCACTTAGCTTTTAAACGTTTTTAAGCATTTAAAAACAACTCAAAAGAAATAGAAAATTTGGAAATTAATTATAATTAAGATATTTAATCACACACGTGTAGGTTAAATGTTTCGATCTGCACAATTCAATAAATGGAAATAAAATGTTGTATGTTACTGTTCATCTGAAACATGTTTTATCTGAATGTTTTGTCTAGCATTGATACCAGCTACAGAAAGATGAGAGCTCCAGTAGATTTGAATCAAACATTAGAAGCTGTCATGAATAACACCACCAAATATGAATATGGAACTCCATCTTGATATCCATATGGATATAATCAATAAAATCCAGATTCTACATTTCTTACTCCTAATAACTCAAACAGGGCAAAACTGAATTTTCAGCCAAAGAAGCTCTAGAATTCACTAGAGTCTTTGTGCTCTCCAGGAAAAGAAATACTTTTTCAGAACTGAGAGAAAATTGCATAGGGAAAACCTCTGTAATTAGTCTTCTGTGTAATAACTTGACCTTTTTTTTCAGGACTGTAAAGATGACAAATTTACCATCCTGGCAGAACTACGCAAGTGTGGCCTAACTGACACTGAGACCTGCTTAAAGTCAGTGACCCTCAACATGAATAAAGGACAAACTGTAAGAATGCAAAATAAGCACAATAAAAATATGGGGAGAAAAGAAAATAGGGTTTAATCGGTCAGGGAGCATTTCTTTGTCAGGTTTTCAGCATATGTGATGAGTAGATGATATTTTTAATCAAGTGAAAAGAAGAGGATTTTGTTATGAAAATCAGATCAGCCATAAATTTGGCTTTGTGGAATTTCATTAAGAAACACATTGTACTCACAAAGCAGAAAAAAGCTATTTTCTCTGCCAATTAGATGGGGAAAAACCATGAGCTTCAAGGTTAGTAATTATGATTACAATAGTTGGGGATGTAATTAATCACTAAGATGTGTTCAAAGAAAACAAGATGATGTAATCCCCTAATAAGCTGAGAAAGTCCCTTTAAAAGTAATTCTTTTCTGGCAGGGAAAATTAGTAAAGTGTACCAAGTAGAAATAAGGGGAAGGTGAAATCACAAAGATCTACTCTTTTTATTGAATATTGGTTTAATTAATATCACGGGAGTTGTCCTGATTATTGCTCTTTGGACTAGAGTTATTTTTCACACATGGCTGGCAGCCCAGAAGGCCAGACTGGCTATACCCAAAGCAGTGTGGCCAGCAGAGTGAGGGAGGGGATTCTTCCTCTCTACTCTGCTCTGGGAAGACCCCCCTGGAGTGCTGCACCCAGCTCCAGGGTCCCCAGGATAAGAACATGGACCTGTGGGAATGAGGTCCAGAGGAGGCCACAAAGACACAGGGCTGGAGCAGCTCTCCTAACAGGAAACACTGAGAGAGTTGGGGTTGTGCATCCTGGAGAAGGGAAACTCTGGAGAGACTTTAGAAAAGCCTTTTGGTCCCTAAAATGGACCTACAAGAAAGCTGGAGAGGGACTTTTTACTAGGGCACAAAGTCCTATGACAAGGGGGAATGGCTTAAAATTGAAAAAGGGCAGGTTTAGATTAGATATTGGGAAGAAATTCTTTGCAGTCAGGGTGGTGAGGCACTGGAACAGGTTGCCCAGAGAAGTTGTGGATGCCTCATCCCTGGAAGTGTCCAAGGCCAGGCTGGATGGGGCCCTGAGCAATCTGGTCCAGTGAAAGATGTCCCTGCCCATGGCAGGGGGGTTGGAGCTGAATGACCTTTAAAAGTCCCTCCCAAGCCAAACCGTTCTATGAATCACAGAGCTGCCTTTTGTTCCTCTCTCTTATCAGATCGTCGAGGTCAAACCTGATGGTGGTGTGTTTGTGAACTCCATCTACACCCAGCTGCCCATGTCAGCAGGTAGTTTTTTTTCCTCTAACAGTGAATGACACGAGTGCTTTTGAAGTTAAGTGGGATGTTTGGTGTTGCAGAGAAATGCAGGGCAAGCACAGGCAAGGGTTCAAGCAGTAGAAAATAGAATTTACAGTCTCCTGGTTTGATTCCTCTCAGATTTACTTCCTCTTCACTGCACGAAAGTGTAGGCAGAGGACATCTCTTTACCTCTTTCTTTGTTACTACCCCTGTGCTCACACCTGCTCAGAAGGAAATTTTATTTTTGTTCTCTGTTTCAATAACTAAGGATTCCACGTGGTATCTCTGACCTCCAGATCTGTTTTTCACTTCTGGATTTGCAAAAAATGCAATAAAAACTCACAAAGAACAGTACTGTATTTTCAGAATTTGGCCTTGTTCAGAAAATGACCGTTTTGTTTCTCATGTGTAGCTAATGTCACCATGTTCAGACCTTCCTCATTCTTCATGATCATGGACACAAGCTTTGGGGTCCAGGTTGAAATGCAGTTCACACCCATGATGCAAGTGTTTGTGCGTCTGGATGCTTCTTTCAAAAACCAGACTTGTGGTGAGTGAATGAAATATAAGGACACCTTGATCAATGTCTTTTATTGTAGTCAGAGCAGTATAAACTTTTCACTGCTTTTCAACAGGTCTCTGTGGAAATTTCAATAACATCCAAACTGATGACTTCAAGGTCATCAGTGGATTAATTGAAGGAACAGCATCAGCATTTGCTAATACATGGAAAACTCAGGCTTCATGCCCTAATATCCAGCAGAGTTTTGAGAATCCTTGTGCACTCAGCATTGATAATGGTGAGTGCTTCTTAGAATTTCTTCTGGTTTATTTTTTTTTTCTTTTTGCTCATCTCTAAGGAAAACACATCTGTTAGAAAGCAAAGATAAAAAATAAAGACTTACATATTTGGTAAAAATATACATCTGAAATCAGAAACAAATATTCAAAATGAAAGCAAGTAGAAGATAAGTAACAAAGTAAAAAAAAAAAGTGACAGAGGCATAAGTGAAGCAAAGTGCAAGGTCATTGAAAATAGGGTAGATGTCCAAATTGACAACTTGTTGTCAGAGAAGTGGATTACAGGACCATCTTTGGAATCCTTTAATTCATCCCCTTCAGCAAGTCTTCTTCTTTGGTTTTAGGAACCTTGACCCACAAGCTGAGTGAAAAGAAAACAAAAAAAAAAGACAGGAGAAGAAGAGATTTAATGGAATGTCAGAACTGTCTGCATAGACCAGGCCAGCATGGGTTTGTGACTAATGAAGTACAAAGAGTAATGTGCATTTTTATTGTTTTTTCTTTTCACAGAAAAATATGCTCAGCATTGGTGTGGACTGCTCATTAACAGCACAGGACCTTTTGCTGCTTGTCACTATGCAATCAATCCCGCTGTTTACCACACGGTACTTTGTCAGACTGCTTTTCCCTTAGGAAACAATAGAAATAGGAGCTGTTCCAGAATGTCTTATGCAATGTCTGCATCCCCATTGCTGTACCGCAGTACTTCCTTCTTTCAACATGTGTTTCTCTTTGTATTGTAACATGACTTTATTTCGATTGTCAGTCTTGGCTTCAAGATCCTGACTTGTTTGCCGATGAAAGGGCAGCTATTTACACCCGGATGGTTTTACACATAAGGCAGATAGTGTATTTAAAGGCATGTCAAATGCTTGTTTGAATATCAGTCAATTGGCACCTAATCAGCCTGGCATCTCGTTAATCACCACTTGGAACAGAAAACCCATTACCTTATCACCATCACTCTGCTATCAACTCGTTGCAAATCACTTTTCTCACTAGGAGTCACCTGGTATCTACACTGGTGAAATGATGTGTCTGGAACTGCACATTGTAAAGACAGCTTTGGATGCAATTGTGCAGCATATCCACTAATAAGGCTCAGAGGACCAAGAAGCTGCAAAATTCGTAACAGATTTTAAGACCATTACCTCCTAATTATAACTGCAGTAATTGACTGAATTTTCATTACCTGCCTTTTCCTCTGCCAGGAACCTTAGACAAAGACCAGAAAGCAATAAAAGGTGTTACTGTTGTCTATGAGTGAGCACGTCTGAAGAAGGATTAAGGAATAAGACTAGAAAGATAATGTTCACTGTTTTTTTAAGACTGACAACATTTCCAGTGCTGAGACCTTATTTTTCTCCCCATTGTTAGAACTGCATGTTTGACACATGTAACTGTGAAAATAGTGAGGACTGTCTGTGTGCAGCCCTGTCTGCCTATGTGAGAGCTTGTGCTGCCAAAGGAATCCAGCTGCAGGGATGGAGGGCTGATGTCTGCTGTAAGTACTCTCCACTATTCCATTTCCTAAGAACTCACATCAATAAAAATTGCTGATCAGAGATTATTTTCTACTCATTTCTAGACAAATCAGTAAGTGATGAAGAAGGGATTTTGTTAAGTGCACTCCTGGAAGTAATTCTCTGCTGTCCCCTTAGAATCAATCCATTGCTGGCAAAATATGAATAGACGGGAGACGTGGCTTGATTAGGAAAGGGACTGTTGTTATGGAAGTGCCTCCACCTGTTTCTGTGAAACGTAGAGTTTCACTACAGCTTTACAAGTATCACAAGTTACTGCAGAGATAATGTGTTTTGTTAGAATAACAGTACTAGTAATACCAACCAGAACACTTGCAAATTAAGTGTCTTTGAAGTTGCACACTGAGTTTTGCTCACCCAGTATATCTGTATTCAACATACCAGTCAACACACAGGAAGACATCTTGTCTCATTCCTCAAGAAGTTTAGACATCTTGGCAATGAATGGCAGCACCAAATGGAGATTTCCTTCTGAGCCTCCACTTGAAAAAATATTTTCTTCTTTGCATGCATCATTTACTCCACATGTGCAGTAGCTTTTCAGATCAAACTCTGAAATTATTCACAAATACATTTACATGAAAGATGCAACATAAGCAGAGGTGTACAGTATTGTTTACATGTTATTTTCTACTGCCTATGATTTTTCTTTTTTCACATGAGAGTTTACCATCTGGAATTAACAATCTATTTTATTTTCCTCTCTCAAGCAAAATACACCACCTCATGTCCCAAATCCCTGAGCTACAGCTATACCATCTCTTCTTGTCAACCCACCTGCCGCTCTCTGAGTGAGCCTGATGTCACATGCAACATCAAGTTTGTCCCAGTTGACGGCTGCACCTGCTTAAATGGAACCTACATGGATGAGAGTGGCAAATGTGTGCCTGCTAATGAATGCCCCTGCTACTACAGAGGATCTCCTATACCATTTGGAGAAGCGATCCATGAAAATGGGCGTGTATGGTAAGTAAATCTTTTTTAAAACATTCAAACAACATGCATTTTCTCATTAAAGTCTGGTATGTGTAAGATGGTTCCACCCTGAATTTCAAAAGAATGTTCTCTCTTCAATTTCTTCAACTTTAGGTTAACTTTACTTTCAACTTTTACAAATGGTACATATTCCCTTGAGCTGCAGGATGTGGACAGAGAGCAGAATGAAGCCACTACAATGAAAAGTGATAACCTGTTACACCATTTAAATACACAGAGTTTTATGGGGCCAGATGGGGTCCACCCAAGGGTACTGAGGGAGCTGGAGAAAGCTCTCACAAAGCCACTTTCAGACATTTGTCAGCAGTCTGGTTAACCATGGAGGTCTCAGTTCACTGCAGGTCAGCAAATGAGATGCTCATCTACAATAAAGTTTGGAGAGGATCTGGGGAACTACAGGCCTGGGAGCCTGACCTTGGTGCCAGGGAAGGACATGGAGCAGATTGTCTTGAGTGTGATTACAGACTACTTACAGGGCAAACAGGGATCAGGCCCAGCCAGAATGGGTTTGGGAAAGGCAGCTGCTGCTTGACCAACCTGATCTCCTTTTATGACAGGGTGGCCTCCTTAGTGGATGAGGGGAAGGCTGAGGATGCTGTCTGCTTGGACTTCTGTAAAGCCTTTGTCATTAGGCAACTGATTGTCCCCCTGTACTTGGTCCTGGTGAGGCTGCACCTCGAATCTTGTGTTCAGTTTTGAGAAAGGCATTTTGGTGTATGTTCAGAGAAGTGCAGCAGAGCTGGTCTGGAGCACAGGTATTTTGAGAAGCAGCTGAGGGAACTGAAGTTGTTTAACCTAGAGAAAAGGAGGCTCAGCAAAGACACTCACATTCTCTAAAGCTGCCTAAAAGGAGGTTGTGGTGAGATGTGGGTCAGCCTCTTCTCCCAAGTGCCAAGTGACAGGATGGGAGGAAATGGCCTCAAGTTGCACCGGGGGATGTTTTGATTGGATGTTAAGAGAAATTTCTGTACTGAAATTATTGTCAAGCACTGGAACATGTTGCCAGGGTATTTGGTGAGTCATTATCCTTGCAAGTATTTAAAAGCCATGTAGATTCGGCACTTAGGGACATGGTTTCATGGTGAACTTGGCAGTGCTGGGTTAATGGTGGGACTCGAGGATCTTAAGGGTCTTTTCAAACCTAAAGTTTTCTATGATTCTGTAGTTTTTCTAGATTGGTAGAGCAATTGTACTTCAGTGCATTTTCTTTTTAATTCCGTAATCTTTCAAGTATAAAATTACAACAACACCAGCAAGAAGAGATCTTATGAGAATGTAAGTAACAAGCAGTGACATATATGCATTACAACCTATGAATTTTCCTGCTAAGCAACAATGGATATCATATGAAAGCAGCATGTGTAGTGGTATTGAGAGGAATTCTTTCCTGAGACTGCACAAGAAGTTTTTGGAATTCCTTTGAAAATTCTGAAACTGACAAAGGATAAGTAGCTCTCCATCTCAATATTTGGTTTGAGAGGAGAGAAAAAATTAGATTGTTTTTCCCTCTCTCACAGCACTTGTGTCCAGGGAAGACTGAATTGCATTGGAGCACCAAATCCAACTCCAGGTAAAAAAAATCTTCCACTTACTTTTTTTCTCTGTATCAGGTCTTGCACAGAATAGTTCACAGAATTGATTCTTCTTAATGGATTTTTAATAGAAGCATTTCTCACTTACTCATAGTGCTACAGTTATCATAAAAGGCAGGAGTGGACTAGATTAATCATAAAATCTCTTTTTATATAAACACTTTTTTTTTCTGAATTATTTTGTGGAGGATTTTTTTGGGAATCCACTGCTCTGAAGTGAATCTAATCAGCATATTGAATAGTACAACAATATCTACTAAATGAAATAGGGAATTTCCAAAGAGCTTATAGATGGTTTAAATGGCTACAGCTGTGGAATAAACCCTGTGCCACTTTTTTCCTTCCTCTAGTCTGTGAATCTCCCATGGTCTACTTTGACTGTAAAAACAACACAGCAGGAACAACTGGAGCAGAATGTCAAAAAAGCTGCCAGACTCTGGATATGCAGTGTGTAAGTATGTCATGGCCCAATGACATGGTGCTTCCAGGTTTTGTTTGCGCTCTGGCTGCTAAAGCAATTATCTATTGGATCTACTCCAAATCTACAACACAGATACATTATTCTTGTAGCAAAAGCCCTAAAATGATGCTAGGAAGCATTAACAATGGAACCCTTGGCTCAAAATAGAATAAGTAATATCCAAATTAATTCTTAATATTAGTGTCTACCTTTCTTCAGCTACTGCAGGTAACAGTAACTAGTAGTGAAAAATCTAGGGCTCTACCACTTACTTGCCTTCTGTAGGAAAGACTAAGAATTGGCTAGGAGAAATTATTCCTTCTCATACCATGCTGCAGTTATGATCTTGCACATCTAATTATGTTACTCCACTTACGTTCTTGGTAGCCACATGCCATTTCATGAGTAAGTACCATATGAGATAAATAGATTTCAATATAACTCAGCCAAACTGAAAAAAAAAATATTACTTGTCTTTCTTTTAAAAGTCTATTCAATCACAAACCACCCACTACAAAGTGCAAGATCCAATGTGTTTTAAATTTCACAGGTTCCAGCAGAACAATCAGGATTGGTATACATATAACATTTTCCTCTAACATATTTATATTCTATTTAATCTATGGCTAATAACTTCTTTTTTGTTCCATTATCCTTTAATTACTTCATAGTTCTCTACTATTTAAGCTGGACAGCAATAAGACCATATAAGGCACCTTTTATGAGAATTTAATCTTCCTTTTTCTAATGTGATCATTTCACTCAAATTATGTTTTTCTCTTATCTTTTCCAGTATAGCTCACAATGTACATCTGGCTGCGTGTGCCCAGATGGGCTTGTGTTGGATGGGAATGGTGGTTGTATTCCTGAAGAGGAATGTCCATGCATTCACAATGAAGCCATGTATCAGCCTGGGGAAAAGATTGACTTTGACTGTAACACCTGGTAAGTATATCTGCAGAAGTAGCATTCCTGGTTCCATCATTTGCCTTTCTAAAGACCTTATATAGTACAAGAGAAAGGAAAGATTTGGATTGCAAATTTAATCAGCTGATGGAGTTTAGATCTTTTAGTTTTGGATTACACAGTATGAGAAGGTTGCCTTCTGATACGTGTCACATGGCCAAGCACAGAATGGGAGGAAACCTTTAGGACTACAGGGTTCATTAAGTATCTTGTTTTGCAGTTTAGGTATTCAGGTAGCAGAACAGAACTTTTCTTTAATTCTTTACATGAAAAATGTAGAAGACTATTTTATTTCCAGAATCAATATAGCATTTGGCAGGGACAGGTTGCCAAACAAATACTGATTGTTCAGATATGTCTACACAAAAGAGTGAGTTGTTTTATTATTAAAATATTGCATTCTTTTTCTAGCGTATGCAAGAATAGGAAGTGGGAATGTACCAAAGAGCAATGTCTGGGCACTTGTGCTGTTTATGGAGATGGCCATTATAACACCTTTGATGACAAAAGGTTCAGCTTCAATGGAAACTGTGAATACACACTAGTCCAGGTACTGATAGTTAGCAGTTGCAAATGAGAGGTAATCTTGATCATATCTGTAAAAATAACAAATTTTAAAATGTTGTTCTCTACCCAGGACCACTGTGGGAAAGGTAGCACAGTCAATGGGACCTTCAGGATTGTCACTGAAAATATTCCCTGTGGTAACACCGGGACAACTTGCTCAAAATCTATCAAAGTTTTCTTAGAGGTAAGAAGGTTTTGCATATAAACCAGTTTTGTTTTGCTAAGGCTTAGGAGAAGCCTAGATTTCTATTGCTTCAAAGAATTTGGAAAATATTTTAAAAAGCAATTCAACTATTAAATTAGGTTTACATCAGATTCAAGTGAAATATTTGGTAGATCTTCCTGCCTTTCTAAGTTTTCCACTTCACACACTATCTTACATCATCCTTGAGAAAAGTATAGGTCTTAAGGCAGAAATTTAGCCTATTGTGTCAGAAGCTTCTTTTATTGTATGCAATGTAGTTCCTCCATGACAGTCAAAAGACACTTTTTTGACCTATACCATTTAAAATATCTGTTACCACATTTCCAGGAACCTGAGATTTGAACTATATTGCTTTGATTTATTGCATTTTGATTATTTGTTTGCATTATATAAACTATTAATAGTAGCCTTAAAAGCAGAAAAACATGTTTGAGGGCACAGCTGCAGCTACTGAGCTCATTTCTCCTAACCTTTTCCTCCTGTTTCAGAGCTATGAGCTGATCCTTAGTGAAGAGCGTGTCAGTGTGGTGAAGAGAGGACAGAATGATGAGGTGCCATACACAGTTCGCTATATGGGAATGTACTTGGTAATTGAGACCCAAAGTGGACTGATCCTCATGTGGGACAAGAAAACCAGCATCTTCATCAAGCTCAGCCCCAGCTTCAAGGTGCGGAACCAGCGGTTCAATGGCAATTTGCTGTCCAGGTTTGACTGGGTGTGAATCTTGTTGAGACCCTGCCAGGATCCCAAATAGTGCTGTCTCTAGCATTCCTGCAGTTCATCCCACGGTGCTTTCCATTCCTTTGGTATCTCGGGAAGCCATGACATCATCCTGCTGCTGTTCTGAGTTTGGAAGGCTTGTCTACTTGGCCTGACAGAACTTGAGTTGGCAAAACGCTATTTTGGACTTTGTTGAAATTACAAACTGAAGCTTATTAAAGGTTATCAGACTTATTAAAATTACATAACTACATGTGTATAAAGCAACTGAATAGGCTTGATCTTGAAAATAATCCATTGTTTCCAGTTCTCATTGATACACAATTTATCACACTTCAAGAACAAGGAAGTGTGTTATGAGTGAAAGCCTCTTATATGCCACCAAGTATTTGTCAAGCATATAACTACACTGAGGAAAAGGAAAATTAATTCCAATTTCCATACTCCTTCTCTTAGCTTATGATATATAAGCACTAAAACCTGTACTAAATATGGTATTTGCTATCTTATTGCATACCACAATGACATTTAAATTAGGTATTAAAACTAAGTGTAATTTAGAACTAGATAGACCAGCTTCTTTCAGTACTATAAGTTTTCCTCCTGCCTCACTCACTGGAATTTTATAAAAATAGTAGTAATATGAAAAGTATGCACCTTAGTTTCATAGAGAAAGCATGTATTGCAGCCTCTCACTGTTGTACAGGTCCATACATTCAGAATGAGGGATACTTCTAGATGCACAAGGAAAATGTAATTTTTTTATATACTTGTGATCAGACTTAGTGGTAAAGGCTCAATGAATAGATTAGGTGCCTGAACTGGTAACACTTAATAGTTAAAAGGTTGGGGTTTTTATATGTATAGCTGTTGTATAAAACAAGGCTTAAATGAAAAGCCTAATCAGCTGTGAGTCCTCATTTCCTTGTTAAAAATATACCTCAAACACAGACAGTTACCATGACGAAGATGGCTTTACTGTTCATATTTACAAGAAAAACATTAAGAACAGTATCCTTCTAGCCTTAGTGGTCATATTCTGTTCCTCTATTCTAGAGTATGAAGATGTTCAGGACTGATAGAATGAAATGCCACCATTCTAAGAGCTGAATTTCAAGGATTCTTTCAGTCTCACATTTTGTTTCAAATTTTCTCACATCCATTATTCTTTTATTTGCTTCTTTTTGCAGGGCCAGGTCTGTGGTCTCTGTGGAAATTATGATGGTAACAGCATCAATGACTTTACTACAAGGAGTCAATCTGTAGTAGAGAATGTCCTAGAGTTTGGAAACAGCTGGAAAGTATCCTCTACATGCCCTGATGCTTTCAGTGTCAAGGACCCATGTTCTACCAACCCCTATCGGAAGTCCTGGTCAGAGAAGCAGTGTAGCATCATCAACAGCAACGTCTTTGCAGCCTGTCACTCTCAGGTATTACCAGGGCAGAAGTTTACTGTGTGAAAACTAAGTCTGTGGGTTGTTGAAGATGCTATTCTCATAGGTTTTAATATGCATGCCTCGCTTATTAACATGTTTCACTTCAAATTGTACCAGGAAAACTCCGGTCTGAATTGCCCTCAATGGGACAGATTTATAGTCCCTACTTGTAAGAAATAAAAAGACATTTACAAAAGAAAAATAATTACAAAAGAATAATAATTTCATAATTACTGTGTATTTCCTTGCAGCCTGACTTGAATAAAAATTCTCATATACCAGGTAGAGAAGACAAGCTCAATGAAATAATAACATAGGAATGAACTATCAGCATAGACTTTACCTGACACTAAGTACATAACAAATGTTGTCAGGTAACTGTGCAGTTGCCTAATGGTTTTTTTTGAAAATTAATCTAATCTTATACCAGGATACAAGTCTGGGTTTCTAAAAATCTGGCAATACATGATTTGGATGTATCATTTGGCATCATCTCAGGTATCTTACAGTGTCTTACAAAAGAAAAATAAATTACCAATGTATGCTTTTCTTCTGGAATACTACAATTGTAAGAAAACTACTCTAGCAAAGGTAAGAAATCATTTAGAAGACGGGATTCATAGTATTATCTTTCTGTTTAATAACAGGTTGAACCAGCAAAATATTACCGAGCATGTGTGACGGACGCCTGTGCCTGTGACACTGGAGGAGACTGTGAATGTTTCTGCACAGCAGTAGCTGCCTATGCTCAAGCCTGTAGTGAAGTTGGTGTATGTGTAGCCTGGAGAAGCCCAACAATTTGTCGTAAGTTTTATGTCATAAACACTTCTGAAAGTGCAGATAAATGTACAGTATCTGACATATGTGCATTAACATCTTACTGTGTAGATTTTTTATGCTTAAGATATTTGCCTTTTTTACCCCCCCCCCCGAAAATGTTCAACTTTCTATTTCTCCTCAGCACTGTTCTGTGATTACTACAATCAGCAAGGAGAATGTGAATGGCACTATAAGCCTTGTGGTGCTTCCTGTATGAAGACCTGTAAGAACCCAAGTGGAAAATGCCTCAATGACCTGCCAGGTTTAGAAGGTAAGAATAGCTGCAGGTACCTCCTAGTGGGTACATGTTATTATATTTTTAATTGTCTTTAATGAAGTATTTCCTCCACCAGCTGTATTTGCACAATTCAATTTTTTCTAATATCATTGCATCTGCATGACTGGAGGCAGAGTAGGGAAAGTGGAGTAGGAAAATCTCTAGGACTAAGTTCTTATGGATGGGCTCTGCTGATGCTACTAACTCTGCATTACTTCCTAGAGCTGTTGCAAAACATAAAGCAAAAACATTATGACTATTAAAAACAAGACCTGCAAATGCATTGGGCACAAATAAAGCCCTTGCTGATTGCATCTCATTCTTACCTTTTCTACCTTCAGGTTGCTACCCTAACTGCCCACCAGACAAGCCATATTTTCATGAGGATCAGATGAAGTGTGTTAGTCTCTGTGACTGTTATGATGATGAAAATGGAAAGATATATAAACGGGATGAATGTAATATATGGTAAGACAACATACTAACATCATCATATACCAAGAAAAAAAGATCAAAACTCCAGGGGGAAGTTGTATGTTCCTGTTACGTGCAGGATCAGTTCAAGATACCAGTGAAAAAATAATGCCTTACGATCTAATGCCAGTTTTCCTACTACATTAATAAGAAGATTTTATGTTCTATTGAATTTGTTCCTGATTATATTGTAAATCCTCAGCATAAAGATACATCAAGAACAAGAAGTCCTTTATGGCTAGGCTATCTCTATTTCACATTCCTGTGGCAGGAAAAATGTTGTGCCATCAGTAAAGATATTTATTAATGGCCTATTTCCAAGGATTTTATTACATATTTGCATCATTTGAGCATTTAGATTCACCTTTTTAGCCTTCTATTAGTACATAAACATTGCAAATGCAAGGAAAGTGATATGAAGGAAAAAAAGGAAAGTCTTCCTATGGAGTTCTACTTGTAACTTTGCATAATATTTAACTTCACTTCTATTTGTAAATTTGGGTTTAATGTAAAGGAAGATTTGGAAAATAATGTCCAAAAAGGAGCCAAAACTAACAGACACTCTAGGAATAAACACAAAGTGCCTTGCCTTTTGATGCCAGTATCCATCAGAAAGGTGACTAATAAAATTACATCACAATCACAAAATATATGGGTTTTTATGCTTTCTGTTTCAGTGAGTGCACATCAGAAGGTTTACAATGCAAGTTCGATGATAAAGGTAAGACAGCTAAGAAAAATTATTTAGAACAAGAAATACTGATAATATCTTTTCATAGGCACGTGAACTGACAATAAACTTCTTCTAAATTACAGCCTGCAACTGCATTTATGAAGGGAATAGCTATAAATATGGTGAACTCATCTACAACACCACAGATGGAACTGGATGGTGTATAAGTGCAACATGCGATGTCAATGGAACAATAAGCAGAGACATCTTTAAATGTGGCATTTTTACAACAACCCCATTTACATTTTCCACAAGTCAGCCCACAACTACTACTTCAGGTATGCATGAAGAATCTGTAAAATAACTCTAAAATCTCTGTAAGTGACTAAAAATTACCTGAAAGGTAGGATCTCTTCATCAGTTAACAGTATATAATTTTATTTGAAACTGTTGACTTCTGCTGGAGCCACCAATTCACTTGCCAACTTTAGTTGAAAAAGCAGATCATAGTTAAGGATGCAGAAATGAATACAAACTTCTTTCTTACAAACTCAGTCTCCACAGTTTCACCATGGTGTTCCCAGGGGGAAAATTAACAGAATTTATTAATCATTGCATCCTGGAGAATCTTCTCGTTTCCTTGCAAAAAAACCCAGCAGTTCTAGACTAGCTTCTGAAAACATGAAAGACAGTTGCTGCCATTTCTTAAATTACTGAGCATGTAAGCACGAACTGAAGATAAGACATTTCATTTGAGGGAATGTTTAAACTATTTAAAACCATTCTTTAGAAGCTTTCTCAATTGTGTTTAATACCCAAACCAACAGTTTCCTTCTACTTCTGGAATACAGTGTTATATTATTCCTGCAGTTAATTAATTACAGTGTCCAAATTCTGAGTAATTGTGAGAAATATATCCACAAAATTATACTACAGCAAGAATAAATATTCAAATTTAAGTCTTCTATTAAGTAACATTCATATTGAGAAAGTCATATCTATTCCACATGGTTATCTTCATAATGCCAGGAATATGAAGTCTTATTAAAATACATAGAAAATACATATTAGATTATATATTTCATATATAGTATATATGTATTCTCTATTATAATGAACTACATATAAAATACATATTTGTTAAGTATATATTTTATATTTATAAATACGTTACATGTGGTAATGTTGAACTAAGTAGAAAAGTTATTAATTGGTAAAAATATTTTAAAGTCTGCATGGTTATGCAGTTAAGTGTAAATAAATACAGAGATAACGTCAAGGAGAATAAAACCTCTACTTATACCACAGCGATTGTAAGATCTATTATCTAAGCACTGACATACTGTCA
This sequence comes from Toxostoma redivivum, assembly GCA_013397375.1. Classification (NCBI taxonomy): domain Eukaryota; kingdom Metazoa; phylum Chordata; class Aves; order Passeriformes; family Mimidae; genus Toxostoma; species Toxostoma redivivum. The sequence goes on along the minus strand of VXBI01013180.1, from coordinate 1,285 downwards.
AAGGATATCGGAATACTTGTATTTAATAATTGTATTTACAAATCTTTAATAGCTTTCAAAGAAAGTACCTCTACAATAATAATACAGGCAAAAGGTCAAAATCTACTTTAGAAATTAAATTTGAGACTGCCAAAGCAAGTTCATTAAAATTAAAATACTACATAATATAAAAAATATATTTACAAGAAAAAAAGGTATGGAAGATGAATAATTTCTTCATGGAACTCTTTAATAAGAACAGGCAAGACTTATGTTTCCTCCTTTGAATTACAGAAATGACAACCGCAATGCCAGTGACAACTGTATGTGTGAAAAATGACTGTGTGTGGTCAGAATGGTTTGATTCTACTCAGCCTGAAAACAAAGAGGACAGTGGAGATTACGAAACATTTCAAAATCTCAAGGATAAAGGATACAGTGTGTGTATAAACCCAAGTGAAGTTCAATGCAGAGCCAAAGAATACCCAGATACTGAAATTACCAACCTTAACCAAACAATTGAGTGTAGTCAAAGCAGAGGATTAATATGCAATAACCAGGACCAAGAATCTAAGCAGTGCTATAATTATGAAATCAGAATATCATGCTGCAGATACATACCATGTTCAGAAGTACAAACTACAACACCAAGAACCACAAGAGAATTCACAACTGCTGCTGTAGAATCAACACCATCTACAGTACAGACAACGGTAATAGCAACAACACAAAAACAAGAAACTCCTGGCACGACGATAATCTCCAGTACTACAGCCCTGCCAACACAAGGCACAACTGTCACTACACCCAGACCAGGACTGCCTACCCAAGCTACAACCATTGCCAGCTTTTCCACAACCACCACAGAAAGCACAATTACATCTACACAAGAACCTCTCCCAACTGTACTATCCACTGTTGCTATTCAAAACACATCTCCAATTACTGCTTCCACACCCGAAATAAAAAAACCACCCACCACTGGCACTACAGCTGTCCCAAGCACCACAGCCCAAGCCAGAGAACGCACAACCATCAGCGCTACAACAACCAGCACCTCTCCTCCTCAGACTGAAGGCACAACCACCATCATCCCACCTCCGNCTGGCACTACAGCTGTCCCAAGCACCACAGCCCAAGCCAGAGAACGCACAACCATCAGCGCTACAACAACCAGCACCTCTCCTCCTCAGACTGAAGGCACAACCACCATCATCCCACCTCCGACAACTGTGCCTACTGAGGCCACTAGCATTGCCACCACCTCCAAAACCACTGCAGAGAGCACCACAACAGCCTCAGCCAC
>VXBI01013176.1:96491-151920 GCA_013397375.1 Toxostoma redivivum | reverse complement strand
GGCAGGGACAACTCTTCCCTCCCTGCTGCCCCTGGCTTTGGGCACAGACTGCCCAACGCTGTGCACTGAGGACGGGGAAGGGAGGGAGAAATGACAACAGGAAGGCTCAGGACTTGGCCCAAAAAATGCACGTTTCCAGCCAGAAGAGCAGAGGAGGAAGAGGTACAGATTGCTGCAACCCCTCTGCCCAGTGAGGACCATTTTGGGAACCAGCCACCAAACAATCCTGGGGCTGAGTGCAGGCTGTGCCCACCCAGGGCCTGGCCCAGCCCAACACCTTCGCCAGCCACCCTCGCCCTGCCCCGGAGCAGGACTGGGGAGCCACGGACTGCGTTGCACATCCTGATAAACATCACTGAGCCAGGCACGGCACAAACCCCATCCCATCCTGAACGTGCCACAGGGCATGGTCATCAAACACAGCTGAGCCAAGCCCAATACTAAATATCAAACGAAACGGGCCAGCAAGGGCCTAGAAGCCCAGGAGCAGGAGCCCTCTGGCAGGGGCAGCAGGACAGGTTCATCCGCAGCCTGTCCGTGACCAGAAGCCAAACCAGCACCAGCACCATCAGACCTCGCTCCCGAGCCTCCGCTTCCGCTCCCAACCTCCATCGCTAGCTCTGCGCTCGGCAGCCTCTCCCCAAGTGGCGGACGACCCCTCCTTGTCCCCGCCCTTTCCTCTCATCGATGGCTCAGCGCTTGCCTCGCCCTCAGCCGCGCTCTGCCGCTCCCCGCAGCCGGGACGGGCCGCGGCCGCCCTGCTTTGGAGACAATCACCGGCCGCCCGGGCGCTGAAGTGAGGCGAGTCCAGCGCCGGGCTTTTCCCGGGCCGTCCCTGGGCTGCTGCTGGGCCGCGCCCCCTCAGGCGGGTGGGGCAGCCCCCGGCGGCCTCGACCCCGGCGGGCGGTGCGCCTTAAGCCCCGCCCTTCTCCTGTTCGTGCGCAGCCGCAGCCCCGCCCGCGAGGGAGGCGCGCGGCCGCACTGCTGCCCGGGCGGGGCCTGCGCGGGGTCGCGCGCGGATCCCGGGGTGGGGCTCGCCCCCAGCCCGAACCTTTCCGCCCCCCGTCTTGTGCCGCCGGTCGCACGGTGCTGGCCCGGTTCGTTTCAGGCAGTGCCTAGGGACGATGCTGCCCCGGCATCCCGGCAGCCGGTGAGGGCAGCACGCGCGGCTGCAATGGCTTCGGGCTGTCCGGCGGCCTTCGAGGACCCGAGCGAAGTGCGCGAGGGCTTCCTGTGTCCGCTGTGCCTGAAGGATCTCCAGGCGTTCCGGCAGCTCCAGGCGCACTACGAGGAGCAGCACCCGTGCGAAGACCGGGACGTCAGGGCGCAGCTCCGAAGTAAGGGAGGCCGCGGTAAACGCGTTCGGCTTGGCCGTGGGACGTCCCTGTTCGTGTGCTCCCAAATGTCTGACAATAGTGAAATATTAATTAAAGGGTCTTACAGGCGAGGCACGTAGTTCCATTTTCCGTAAATTTCCTTGGGCCAGGCATAGTGTTTACCTTCTCCCGATACTTTCCATAAATTGATTCTAAAGTAGGCGCTAAAGGACGTTGCTCTTCAAATGTCTGATTTTATACACGATTTTTACTATTGACCTTTTGGGGTTTTTTGTTTTTGTTTTTATCTGAAAGCTCGGAATTATACTTTAACACAGTGAATACCCAAGAATTACTTGAAGACTGTGGAGAATATGGGGAATCTCTGGTACTTGGGAGGTCGCAGTTCATTAATTTCTTGTTTTGACAGTAGATAAAACTATGGTTGCAGTTCCAAAGTGTGAAGTTAAGAAAAGTTATTGTTGGGAAAACATGGAAAAGCATGTGGGTGGTAGAGCTGGCAGGAGATGCTGGGAGTGTTCCATCTCATGGATTTCCACCTTTCAGCAGTGTTTGGAAAATCTCTCTGAATTTTGTTTCACTAAGATATTTCCCGTTTTTACTCCCTCGTGTACACAATGTCAGTGTATATTGAGAGAAAAATATTTAAAATCTGGCATTAATTATATGTATTTCCTGCAAAAAACTTTCTGGGTTTTTTTTAGTATGCTAGAAATAGTGGCCTGGCACTCTTGATTTTTTTTTTTTCCTCTTGAGATAAACTTTTGAAGTATTAATCCATTTTCTTGGTGAAGCCCTAATCTTAACTGTGAGCTTTTTAGTACTTTAAAAGTTATTTATGTGTACAAGCACACTGAAGTTTGTAGTTTGGGCAGTAAGACAAGGAATGTGTTGAACATCCTTGAATCTGAAGAAAATAATTGGAAATTTTGAGAATTATGATAAAACTATATTATGCCCTGTGTTGTGAGACAAGTCCTGTAGTTTAAGACATCTTGCTGTTTTAAAGTGAAGTCCTACAATGGAATGTTCTAATCTACTTCTTGTCCTTAAGACCTCATGCTGCTTTACGACAGACAACAGAGAGCATTTTGTGTCATCTCTGGTGCTCTGAACTGCATTTTTGTTCTAAGAATGTTTTGAGAATAATCTCATCCAGGAAAAAAGATTTCTGCTAAAAGAAGAGGAATACTCTATACTGGCTTCTTCTGATGCATATTTGGTGACTAGCTGATATGTTAGATAACTTGAGTTTATCTTTTCCAGATCTAGTCCAGAAGGCCAAAAGAGCAAAGAAGAAATTGCTGAAACAAGATGATGACAGAACTGATTCTGGATCTCAGGAACAATATGAGTCATTCAGCTATGGTGGAGTAGATCCATACATGTGGGAGCCCCAGGAAGTCGGTAGGAGAGCAAGCAAGCAGTACCCAGTGGGGATAACTTTTGATCAGAATTGGAAAAGTGCTACAGTATTGCTGAAGTGGCTTGGAATTGTGTCTGTGTTGCACTGGATTCGTGAGCAGGGGCTTATGGTTTGCACATTGACTTTGAGCAGCCTGTCTGCATTGGGTGGAGTGTGGGGAAAACACACTTAATGGGGAGAAGAAAAGACACGTATAGAATCAGTACCCAAACTACCCTTCAGGTAGCTGTTTGTCATGTCATTGTGCCTGTGCTGCTGAAATCTGCTTAATCTGTGTTTACTTCTGTGCAACTAGCTTCATCTTGTGACTTTACAAAACAGATTATCCATTAATTAATAGCTAAGTATATAAAATCTCCAGCTTTTGGGCTGCACTTAAAGTATCTTTTACCTTGCCTATTTGACAAAAAGATTATTTGTTGATTTAAACTTTCGGCTTTTTCCTTGGATTTGAGGTGGCGATCACCTCTTATTAAAAGGGGACTTACTTTTAAAAAACCAAACTAAACAAAAAACGACAAAGAAACCCCACTCCTCTGAATATAAATCTACATTTGTAGAATTTCAAGGATAAGCTGACTGAGCCTGCAATTATAAATAACTGCTACTGGCAATTGCCTGAACTATAACTGAAATGCTGCGGTTATTTTTGGAGAAGGAAGCAGCACCATCTCTTGTGGATCATGAGAAAGTTTCCACTATGGAGTTGACAGACTAGGACTGAGTCCTTTGGGTCTGCAGGGTCTGAGTTCTGTATATTACTTTACCTTTGACTTTGTAACTATCAGAGCAACAATCATAGTGTAAGTTAAGAATAAATTTAGGGAGAAGGTTTATGACCATTAGAGAAGTGAGAACTGCTTTCTGATGAGAGTTGAGAAGATGAACCTTAGAGATTTTGGCATGGGATTTGATGGATCAGTGAAAGGGGTTGTGTCTCCAAAGCAGTGACTTAAATCAGTTACTCAGAGGGACTCTTTCACTACTATGAATGCATCTTTGGAGACTTTTTTGTTGCTTCTTCATTAGCATGAGGAAGTGAGATTCTTGTAGCATCAAAAAGCAACATCTGATTTTGAGTTCTACCATCTGGAAGAAAGATTTTTGTAGGTTGGTTGGTTTGGGGTCTTTAGTTTTTGTCTATAACTTTGATTTCTTAATACCTCACCCACCTTACCTGGAAAAAGAGTAATCTTAAACCAACATTATTGACTATGAATTGTACATGTCTTAGAGACATGCTGTATCGTTCTTTTAAATACTCAGTGATCAGTTTTCTGGAAATCCAAACTGTCATCAAGGATTTTATTCAGACCTCTAAAGGTGTAGAGATGATCAGAATTCTGAAACAAAATTGCTGCTGCATAGATCTCCAGTAATCCTTGGGCTTGCCTCTTCCCTTTGTTCAACATGTAGCCAGGAAACTAAAGGGAGTTGGTTTTGAGAACACTGCTGGTAGCTAACAGCTTACCAAATGTAACTGACAAATGAAGATGGAGAAAAAATTGTTGCAAGTGTTCTCTCCAACAAAGTGCTGCTTGTTTTCTGTAGAAGTAAAACACTGTTTATTGCTAGCCTGAAGATTAGTCTTTAACCTGCGTGTTTTATTTACAGCAACACTGTGAAAATGTAGGGTTCCAGTGTGTCTTTAAAATTGAATTTAAACATGAGAAATAAATGGTGAAAAGAAGAGACATCTGTCTTTCAAGTGGCATTTGAATCCATACAGAGTATTTGGGTGACCAGGACAACTTTCTGTTATCCCTGCAGGTGCTATGAGAAGCCATCTTTCTGAATTCAAGAAACACCGAGCAGCCAGGATTGATCACTATGTAGTTGAAGTCAATAAGTTAATAATCAGGTTGGAAAAGGTAAATTTGGTGCTTTTTAATATTCCAGCCTTCTAAATGTTTCCTAGATCTAAAAAATTATATTTCAGTATGAAGAGTGCCCATTTATCTAGGAATACACTTCATAAAGGATATTAAACTATGACTCTTTACACATTACCCTGAGTACTGCACATGGCTTGACACTGTACTGTGAGTATGATTTCTGGTTCTATGCACCATTTTCAAGCTGAAGATGCTACTTCCACATGCTTCAAGAAACATCTGTTCTCTTATTTTCTCCATCTTCTACTTTACTAAATCCCTCCCCAATATTTTTGTCATGATTCTTCCAGCTTCTCATTCTTCAAATTCTGCCAAAGTACCACCTGCATTTTGGCTCAGATGCAGTAATGTTGGCTGTAATAAGGATTATTTATAAAATCTGCTGATTTGTACAGGTTTGACAAGTCATTGTTTAGAACTATATGAATATGGAATTAGAAAAAAATATGAAAGTTGCATAAATCAGATGTAAAACCAGCTGAAACTCCTCTCTCTTAAAAATGCCAGGTTTCCTTTTTCTTGTTGGGCTGAGTTGTGCTGGGTTTTGTCCTTGCAAAAGTATAATTTTCTTGAATATATTCTTTATCTTCTGCCAGCTTACATCATTTGACAGAGCAAACACTGAGTCAGCTAAAATAAGAGGTTAGTGTGAGCTTACCTGAGACTATTTGTCCCTATAGCTTAACCAGTTTTGGAATTAATGGAATACTTACGTGGTGTGTATTCCTGCTCACAGCTATAGAGAAGTCTGTTGTGCCTTGGGTCAGTGATCAGGATGTTCCATTTTGCCCAGACTGTGGCAGTAAGTTCAGTATCCGAAACCGACGTCACCACTGCCGCCTTTGTGGGTCTATTATGTGCAAGAAGTGCATGGAATTTGTCAGTCTTCCTTTGGCAAGTAAGTACTGTAGAGTTAATTCTTCATTTCTTAACTCACTTTAGGTGCTTCCTGGGTTTTTTGCCATTAGAAAAAAATATGCTGGTAATAGTCTGGCTCTGCAGTAAACTTCCATTGAGTTTCATGCAGACACCTGTCTGTGAAACAGAATACAAGGGATGATTTCTCTATTCTTTATCTCTTCTGTTCCTTCCTCAGATTTGGAAATGTTTCATAACACTAAAAATTTTACTAGAAGTAATAGTCATAATAGTAAACAGTACATAAATAGTAAGTAGTAAAAAAGGAGTAACTTCTGGTAAATACAGCTGTTATTTATTCTACTGAGTGCTATAACTATAGAGCTATTAACTTTAGGAACTGCCAAGGTTCTTGACATTTAAAAATATTGTGGATATTTCCAGTTTTGTCTGTGTTGTCCAAATGTTGGACCTTGGGAGAATAACTTAAGGAAATTCATATATAGGCCTTTAAGAGCCACTTTAAACTTTTATTTTTCTCATCTGGTGCACTGGAGAGGAGACTATTTTCTGTGGTGATAAATGACATTAACTGGGCCTTTCAGAGTATTCAAGCACAATGCCTGGATGCCATTATCCTACCTGTTCTACACACTGTTTTATGAATGTGCAGGCTCAAACATGAGAATGCTTCTAGGCATAAGCAAAGTAGGTGATGCTCAGCTGTCTGTTCTCTAGCTAGTTTTAAATACAGCGAGATTTGCAGTGAAGACCCAAATTCTGACTTGCAGTCATGGTTGTCGTGCAATCCTTGTATGTCTTTCAGCAGAGTCTTTGAACCTAGTTTTCTAGTAGCACCTGAATGCAAAGTTTCTTTTAAAAGGCAATTAGTTTCTGTTGGTAAAATCTTTTGGCTTCTCCAGTTACTGTAAAATTACTTCTGTATAATTTTTAGGCAAACTCACCAGTGCCAGCAAAGAGGCCTTAGGTTCTCATACGAGCCCGAACTCCTCACCCAGCAGTGTGCACGGCTCCCGCCGTGGCAGCATTAGCAGCATAAGCAGTGTGAGCTCTGTTCTGGATGAGAAAGATGATGAACGAATCCGATGTTGTCAGCATTGCAAAGACACCCTGTTGAAAAGAGAGCAACAGATTGATGAGAAAGAATACACACCAGAGATTGTGAAACTCTATGAGGTAAGTCAAGCTCTGTGCTACAGTGTATATGTGTGCAGTGGTCACTACTTGACTTTTGGCTTGTTACCTTATGCCTAAACTCTTACTTTGACTTAATACTGACTTCTGTTAGAAGAGGCTGTTGGGTGTTCATGCCGTGTAACAAAGACATATCTGAAATGCTGGAATCAGTTGCAATATAGTATTTATAGCCCACATTAACTTCATACATCTTTTTAAAATACATCTTAATTCTCACCATCTGGAACTAGTAGCTCAGACATGCCTCTCTCTTAAAATTGTGAACTTGTTTAAACCAGTGAGTGATATGCTGTGCATTTGACTGTTGGGCTGCACCGGAACCATGGGACTTGATGTCACTGCTGTGTGTGCTTACACTAATGGCAAATGCATTTTTTTGAACCACCTCTATCAACATTACATTCAAATGCTTCGCAGCAGATACTGATGATCACCAGATACCTTTTCAGTAGAGTCCACAAACTCCCTGGGTTAGTATTAATGGGAGTTTTTGTTGGTGCTCTTGTTGGTGAAGACATGTAAGGCTAGAAGTTTTCCAAGTCATCCATTCAAAAAGTTTCTTGATTCAAAGTCCACCTTCCAGGGGTACAGCAAGTCTTTCTCTGTTCCTGACAATGCCGTATGTGTTCTGTAGATAACTGGAGAGTCTTGTCATCTTGAACAGTTAAGGTGCCTTTCATCATGGTTAACTTTAAACCTGCACAAGCAGCATGAAGATTCATGTCAGCATGTTATTGCATTATTGTTTTAATGTCAGTTCTTTTTTTATACATTTTGTTTTAATATTATAACAAGAAACTCCGACTCTGCATGGAGAAAGTTGACCAAAAGGCACCAGAATACATAAGGATGGCAGAATCACTAAAGTAAGTCCCATTGCTGGTTATGTTTATGAGTACAAATATAAAGGAATGGGAAGCTAAAAACTCATGAAGATTTTTCCCTACTAAGTCCTAATTTGTTTTATCAATAAAGTGGAGACTCTAGTAAAGTGCCTGTAATGATTTTGTCCCCATTTAGGCAGTCAGTTACTGGCATCTTAAATACTACACCCTATCGAGCATAGTATTTTGCTTTCTGACAAATGCTAGTGGAGGTAACTGTTGCACTTTAGTGGTGTAGTTAGTTACTCAGATGTTTTCCCCACCAAGTTGCCTCGAAAGAAATCCACAAAAAATAGATATATTTGCTGAGCATGTGTATATTTTAGATATTGCTTATAAGTGACATTTTCATGTTAGAATACAGTTTCTCCTAGAGCAGTAAGTAATAAGTAATAATCATAATATATATATGCATAAATAATTGTATTTAATAATAAATACAGTTATCTTCTATGAAGTGTTCATGTTCACAAAATTATTATAATTTTCCACTTCTGTCGCAAAAAATGATTTTTCAAACATGAGCTTGAAATAAAATAATTCAGCCCTTTAGTGTTAGCAAGTTCTTATCAATGTTGAATCTTGGTAACCTTGGGACAACTAGTAGTGTTTTATGTGTTGCTAACTGGATGCATGATTTACAGTAAAGTTCTGCTTATTCCTTAGTGCTGGGGAGACAGCCTACAACCTTGACCATGCTAATGACTTGAGGGTGGAGATTCAAAAAATGTATGAATTTATAGATGCCTTAAGGTAAGATTGTCTCTCTCCCTTTTCCCCCCCAACATGTATGTATCTCTGTTATGACTTTACTGATTATATGGATAATCAATTGTCTGCTCAGTTTTAAAGAGCACTTGAAAAGGTAGATGCTGTTCCTGTACACTACCAGTTTCTACTTTCTTCTCCAGCCTTAAAATTCATGCATTCCTCTGCAGTAGGAATAACTAAGCATAGAGAAAACAAGTAGCAGCACCATTTAGGGGGAATTGTTTGTTTGGGGTTTCTTTGATTTCCTAAGGCTGGGAGGGGAAAGTGTTACAAATTGTCATATCCAAAATTGTTTATTTAGAAGAACATCAGAAGTTTTGATCCAATTTTGTCTCTCCACTTTTGTGGCATTTTTCCTGATTTTGTTTTTGAACTGATGAGGCTGTATGTTTTCTTTGATTCAGTAAGAAGATTTTGAGTCTAGGCTTGAACGAAGATCCTCAACCACATCCTAAAATACTACAACTTCAGCGAATGATAAGATATTCAGCTACACTTTTTGTTCAGGTAAATAGAGCATATGCTGTGAGATGAATGTACATTTTAGATAGTGTTCTTTGCCAGGCATCCCTGTGGTTTGAAACTGTTTTGACAGGAGCCTTAGTTCTGTATGTTTTCTGAATTTTATGTAGTTACCCTGATGACTTATGATAGCCTTAAATAAGCTGTCTTGAACACAGATCTTGCACTCAAAGCAGCATTGGGGCTGAGGAACCCAAGAGGTGTGTGAGCCTTGGCTTTTCCTCTTGCTGAGGTGTGAACCTACCCAGCAATGCAGCAAAGGTGTGTGCAGACCTGCAGCAGGGATTGCAATGTAGAAGCATCTTTGATGTGTTTGAGGGGTTTCTGCTGGTAGTATTTCACTCCTCTGGGACTTGAAAAATGCGCTGAATACCTGCAAGCAATACTGTAAATATTTCAAATTTTGCCAGGAAAAACTGCTTGGCCTAATGTCCCTGCCAACCAAGGATCAGTATGAAGAACTGAAGAAGAGAAGACTGCATATGGTAAGACAGGTTGGGATCTGTTACATCTTCTGTCAGGCCTTCTCACAGATAGAAACCTGGGAGCTGTGTGGGTATGAGTAGTTGCCTTAAACACCGGATTTCTGTTTGTGAATTTTTCATTTGTATCATCTCATCCCCTTTTCCAGGGATTTGCCTAGCTGCTGCTTTGTTCTGCCCATAACAGAAGTACGTGGGCACAGAGCTGGACACTTCTAGAAAGCAGCAGGGGCTTGGGTGCTTAGGCTGTTTCTGCTGTAGTGCATTCAGTGCAAGCCCTGAAGTGAGTGTGTTAGTTTATACTGACTTCGAAATTGTGTTCAGGAATTCACTCACATAAGTAGAATTTGGAAACTTCTTTAATTGGTGGGAAAGGACATACTAGAATAATGATGCCTCTGCAGGGAGAGAGGCTTTTCTTCCCTTAGGAGAGAGGACGTCATTAATTATAAACTAAAGTTAACTTCATCTTGAGGTATAAGTCCTACTCCAAAAGCCAGTAATGCATCAGTGACCTTAAACACTGATGTTCTATTACAGGTATCTGCTGTAGTCATATGTGATGCGATTAATGTCCAAATCAATGTAGACTGCTCTTTGCACAGCTGCATTAGGCATTTTTTTCCCTCTATAAAGAGAACTGTTGCTTCTACTTTCCCTCAAGTTTGTAAATGCAGATGTCATGGGTTTTTCATCAGTATCATCACAAACTCACAGGAAGCATGTAAGGAATGGTATAAAAGTAAGAATCTTCTGCAAAGTAACCAAAATGGCAGCTGATCCCTTTTAGCGTCAGCCAGCAATGTCTTAAGGTCAGTTAACTTGTACGTATGATACTTAAAATGAAATTTTTCAAGCTTGTGGTGTTTTCTTACTACATGTTTTTTGTTTTAGGTTGCTCTTGAAACACTGGGAAAACAAGAGGAAAAGCAGGAGTTTATCTCAATATCTGCATCTGCAGTTAATGGTGATAAAACTCACATAAAAAAAGGAACAGTCAGAAAAACTGAAGGCTGGTTACCGACATCTAGTATTTCAAGAGAAAGCGAGAGAGCAGACCCACTTCTTCAGCAGATTGACAATATCACATCCTTTATTAAGCAAGCAAAGGCAGCTAATAGGATAGATGAGGTCCATACATTGCAAGAGAACCTGATGCAGCTTCAGGATGAATATGATCAGCAACAAACTCTGAAAGCTATTGAGCTTTCTAAAAAACAGGCAGAAGAGGAGGAGATACAGAGGGAGGAACTTCAGGTCCTCCGTGAAAAAGAGCGGGAAAGAGAGAACCATAAATTCATGTCTCAGCATTCAAGGACATGCTCCTTAGACTTCAGAGAAGTCAAACAGCATTTGGATGTTACTTGGATCAAAGGGGACACGAGTTTTGAAACTCCTGCTGTTGAGCAGCTGCCAGCTAAAGAGCACTTGACCTTCACACTCAAACCCCAGAATGTCCCACAGTGTGACGAAGACTGGGATCAGCCAGCCTGTCTAAACCCCTTTGAGGATGAAGCAGATACCCCTCAGGTAGAGGAAGATCTCACTAACCCATTTGCCAAAGACACCTCTCCAGTGGTTTCTTTCTCTAACACAGCTCAGCAAAGTGATAGAAAAGAATATAATCCATTTGAAAGTGAGGAGGATGAACAAAGTAATGGAGCACCTGGCCGTACTTCAAACCCCTTTGAAGAAGATGAAAATCCATTTGAAAAGCCTGGGGGCAGTTGGAATTCAGGAAATCCCTTTGAAGAGGGATCCTCTATCAATCCCTTTGAAGTGGAGGATGGCAGTGAGATCTCTGGCGAAGAGGCTATAGAGGAAGAGCTGCTTCTCCAACAGATAGATAATATTAAAGCTTATATATTTGATGCCAAACATAGTGGACGACTGGATGAGGTGGAGGTACTGACAGAGAACTTAAAGGAACTGAAACACACATTAGCAAAGCAGAAGGAGAAATCCAACTGCTGAATCTGCAATAGGGCTGTTTAATAATTCAGTCTGCTGTTAAATATGGGAAAGTAAAGCAGATACCTACAGACAGGAGTACAGATCACAAGAGGGAATTGGGAGAATCCTGACTTTAAAGCACTTTCATTTAGACATTGCCACTACCACACAGACTTGAAGAAAGAATTACTGAGGAATGCTGCTGGTCTCAAAAGCTTAGAGTAAGAAATTTTAAAATAACTTCTTACAGGACTTTTAATGCTAACTGGTCTTACTGAATGCTTATTTTGGTCCAGGGGTTAAGTGCTAATAGGGAACTATGATGTGGAAGTGGTTGGAATATTGGTTTTCCCGCTTTCTGTTGTAGTGTTGGCCTTTCAAGTGTGGCTTTGACTAAAGAGAGATGAAAACTTTTCTAAAACTTCTTCATCCTCTCCTGACCCAGGGTAGTTGAACTGCTAATGGTGTTCTGGCTGTTAAAGAGCTGGTGTGATTCTCCAGGGTGCTGAATGTACAGGATTGCAGATCAAGTTTGTGCAATGCTAATAAATACATTTTTAAAAAAGGGATCTTAAGACTGAGAAGAACTTTGTAACTGATCTTAGTATGAATAGCTTCTTATTGTCTGTATAAAGATTCCCAAGTAAAATTTGGATGCTTCTTTTCATCACTTCTGGTTTCCCATTTGCTCTGAGTGCAAATGATGGTGTCATAGCATCATGCTGGCTTTTGACTTCCTCATGAGGGAGCAAGCATTTGCTCATTTCCAGGGAAAGGAGCATCAGGCCAGCACCACTATTAACTGTAATATAAAGGGAGAACCTCCAACTGCTAATTACATTATGGAATCTACACATTCCTTTAAATCCTCTGAGTGACAGAATGATCATGTTTGTTGTATTTGTGAGACTAGAACACTTTTTTGTAGCACCCAAGCAACAAAAAATTTTGTTTATAATGGAAAGCTGAGATGCCCCTGGAATTTTGTGAAAGCTGGGAGACAAAGTCTGTGGCTGGAATAGTGCCAAATGGCAATTCTCTCTTATGTTAGATTCCCCTCAGTTTTTATGAGAATCAGGCATACCTGTTTTAAATAAGGAACTTCAGATTGAAGACTTCTTGGCCTACAGGTGGGCAAATGCAGGGTTTTTGAGAAAAATGGAATCTAAACTGCTTTGATTTTTTGAGGCACAGGCCCATCAGCAGGAATCACTGTTTGCAGGAATGGTGGTGGTGAGTTCATCTTAAAGGGTTTTTTATTTAAAGCTGAAATAGAGGAAAATCAGGAAGATCACACTATATAGCACTAACAATAGTAGGCTTACTCAGAAGTGTGAAGTTCTGTGGAATGGGACATATCTTTTAATTATGTCTCTTGGCATAGCTGTAATCACAGCACTGCTTAAGATTTTAAGAGACAAATAACTTTGTTACTTTAAGAGCAAGAACTCTGATTCCTAGCTGTAAGTGGAGGTAGGGACTTGTGGAACTGTTTAAAAAGACCAAACCACCTATATCTTCACTTAATACCACTGGTAAGGGGTTGAAGTAACTCAGACCAGCCAGTCACGGATACCTGATGGTCTGTCTGGTGTAGCCTGTGTCTGGATTTGAAAGATGTGCAGAAGATGTCAGCTAAAGATCATGAAGTTCTTACACTGATGTTTTATTAGAGCTGATTGAGTCCCCAAGTGTTATTTTGCACCAAGCAGAAGAAAGAACATAGGATTCTAAATGGTCCTGATAGAACATAGGTGCTTGGCACCCGATTCATGAAGGCAGCAAAAACTGTTCATAGCTAAACAGAATCCCTGGAATTTTTTAAGGAAGGTAGTATAAGGCAGTTATTTAGGACAGACTTGGTTGCTAGTCAGGAGGATTGCTTCCTGCACTCTAACCTAATGCTTTTCTAGGTATCAACATGAAAAAATGTTTCAGTGGCTTCAGCGTTCACATTAAAAAGTGTTTCTTTGTTGCAACTATCCTGCCTTGTTTATATTTTCTGGCTAAGACACTAAAAACAAAAGTATTCTTATTGTATATGTAATACATTATTTTTGCAAGCAGATAACAGACTAGCATACCTCATGATCTTTGTCAGTGTTAAATGTGATAGATTAGACAGCTAATACTAAAATCATCTCCAATGTGAAGACCTTTGCTTGTATAGAGACTGCTGTGAGGTTTGCAAAGGCACAAGAGAATGAAGTTATTTTAGGCATAAAGCTCAACAACTAATTAGCATTGACTTTTGTTACAACTGCATGCACTACTCTGTATGGAAACTTGGTAAAAAGAGATGAAATAAAACATGTTTATTTTCTGTTGTGTTTGTCCTTTACAATTTGTACAGGATGCTTGAATCAGTGTGAAATTTTGTATTCAACCATGAGTTCAGAAATGCTGAAATACAGTTATAGTGACTTGTGCATGTAAGCCTGACGTAAAAGTCTGTACAATACAGTAAAATCTATCAAGTTTATACATATTACAGGTATGGTGTAATTGTTTGTTGAGGCAGAAGCTGTGATAATTTAGAAGGTTTTTTTTTTGATGTAAAGCTTACCTTTCATATACCAATTTGCCCATTCTCCTTTTCTGCTGATATTCCTGACTTGACCAGTGCTTCTCAGAGCTGCAGTGTTGACTGCAAAAGTTGTATCTTGGGAGAAATGAGACTCTGAACTGTTTCTGATTTGTAACTACGTAAGCTGGGAAAATTCAATTGAGACTGGAATTCTATTATTACTTGGCTGTCTTCAGCTAGTACAATATGGACTCTTACACCACTTTCTACAAATTATGGAATTCTGCACTGCTTCTAAGATTTAACTTTTTAGTCCAGCCTCTCTATCCCAAAGAAAACATGATCTTGGTTTTGCCATAATTGACTACCTGCAGGCATGAATAAGAAGTAAGACTCCAGTAATTTTGTTTTCCAGTGCTGATTTGCAATACTTCATAGAACCACAGTTTGGTTTTGTTTTTCGTTGTGTGGCAATTTTAACTTTTATTTATTTTTCACTTAATTATTCTAGTTGGACCTGTAAGAAGGCTCATGAGGCAGAATTGTCTGTATTGAATGAACTTGCTTGTTCTTGTTTTCAGGAACTGCTGGCTCTTGTATCTCACTGAAGCACCTTCATTGTCCAGCCCTCAGGAAAAACAGCTGCATGACTTGAGCTCTTGAAATGTCAGGCTCATGCCTCATTTTTCATAGCAGCTTTGTATTTTCCCCTCATCTCTTTGGGCAATGGTACAAAAGCAGGGCAGGAAACTTGGCCTTCAATCTCACACATACATTCTCGCAGATGATACTTCTTGGGCCCGAAGTTTGCTGGATGTGATAGTTTTTTCCTTTCCTCTTTTTCAAGTATTTCTCTAGAAAAGAGATCCGTTTGTTAGTATTGGAAGTCTTTATTGCAATACTTCCTCTCCCTTCCCTGGACCCAGGTTTTACCAGAAAGGTGAATTTACAGTTCCTACCTCGCAGACTTACCTCACTCATGCCAGTTTTGTCTGGGAAAAGTGGTATTTCCTTCTGCATTCCACAAAAGTTTGTATTATATATGCTAGAGGATATGTTACCTTACTGTGTGCTACTTACTTGCTTTTCCCCAGGATTTTTTTAACGTGCTCTGTTATCTCTTTGTTGGTTTTATCTTCCACATCAACCAAGACTTGTTCTCCATTGTCTGTCAATAAAGATTCATAATAATGTATCAAATGATACCACTTCCCCATGCATGCCATTTAGAGAGGCTTTAAAAGCACACAAATGAAGGATCTGCTTCCCTTCTGCAGTTAATGTGCAGTGCAATGCAATGTTTTAAGTGGAAAAGCAAAATTTCAATGAGGGTGAGGCTAGGGGAGCTGCTAACGGCTAAAGCTCTTTTCCTGTCAAGCAGGTTCTTTCCCCGCTGCAGCCGAGGCAGGACCGAGTGAGAACAACACAAGCGCGGCGGTAACGACGCTGCCGGTGCGACCCAGCCACTGCTCCGCGGCTCCTGCGGCCCCCGCGGCGGGCACGACCTACCCAGGTAGAACCGGAGGAAGGGCGAGGGCGTCATATTCCTGAACAGCATGATCTGCACCCACGGGTTTTTGTACTGGATCTGGGGGATGTTGAAAAACACGAACTTTCTGGAAAGAAAGAGAAAAGGACACGCGGGCTGGCTCGTTGTCTCTGCGGAGGACTCGGCCCGCGCAAGCCCTGGCGTCTTTGCAGGGGCAGTCCGCGCTCCCGCCCCGCTCCGCGCTCACCTCGCGCCTTCGCTCAGCTCTCCTGCCGTGTTGTAGTTCACGGTCATCACCTTCACCGAGCTCTTGAACACGACGTCGCCCTGGCTGAGGTACTGCAGGGTCCGGCGCACCGGGAAGCGCCCCTTCATCGGCATGGCGGCGGCGGCCGGAAGGGGAGGCAGCGCTCCCGCGCGCCGCCTGGCGGGGCCCGTCCGCGCAGTGCACACTCTGTGAGTGGGGCCCGGCGGTGGCGTGAGGGGTCCGGCGGCGTGAGGGGTTCCGCGCACAGCACTGACAACCTGTCTGCTGGCGATGAAATAAAACGTCTGAAAAATCCCTATCTCCGCCTAGAGAAGCTCCTTGGAGTCCGTAAGTTCATGGAATTTCTTTTCTTTATCAGACCCGGTTAAATCCCTTGTAAAAAAATCACTGTAGGTGAAGGTAAAATGCTGTTTCTCCCTAAAAAATTGTAAATTATCTATTCGGCTTAGAAAGCTCCTGTTCAAGAGAAAATTAAATGAACTTCAAAATAAAACTCAAGAATGCTGTTATATTTGTAATTCACTTTAATGGTAGAAACCTTATTTAGCCACTAGTATTAACCGCAACAATATAATGACACAACAGCATTTAATAAAATGCATAAGCTAGATCATGCACTGCAATACTCTATATACAAACACAACAATGCAAATTCCTCTTTCTGACTGAAGACAGTGTTTGGATATAAAATTTAGTTTAAAAAAAGAACATGCTGTCATTTTTAAATGCTATCACACACAAGAACACTGATTTTACAAAAGAAGCTGTGAGAAATTAACAACTTTTGCAGATTTTTTAAAATAAACATAAACAATAGTTTTCTAAATAATAAGGAACAGAGACTTCTGGAAAATATCCCAAGGAATTGAAAGTAGATGCTTTCTTTTATAAGAATTTGCTGTTTTTCTAGGAGCTCAGCACTCTGTAGTATACCAATACAGATACAACAATGTGCCGTTTTGAGTTAGGAAACTATGAATACTGGCTTCCAGTGTATTTCAGAGTACAGGTTAATTATTAAAAATATTCCAATATTTGATCTTGATTCCATATATGAAAAATCTAACATATATATTCTGTAAGTAAAATGCCTTCTTCTTAAAGACTGTGCTTTTTGTTTGGAATTTATTCAGTCCTACTTTAACCCCCAATCATGAAAATATCATAAAATGGAGCTGTGTTGTATTATTGCAGAGCCTTTATTGTCAATAAATTTGAGCACATTTTGTCCTTCAGAATACAAACAATTAAAATGTGGATATAACACCTTCAGTTTCTCTGAACTTTGCCTTTTTTTTCTGAATTCACAGTTGAATTTTTAAAGAGATAAATCTTGATTAATGCCCCAATTGGCTTTCTAAACTTTAAAACTGTTCCTGCAGTACAGTGACTTTTACAGACTTTCAGGTTTCTATTAATCTTTTAAGAGGTTTCCTTTAAAGAGGAAAGCAAGCATTCAAACAGCATCAATTCTGCAGACACCAAGGACCATCTGTCACAGAAATTCCTGACATTAATTTAAATATTTTCCTGCTGAAAATCACAGAAATAAGGTCTTGAAATGCTACAAGTTTATTCCTGTATTTGAAACAAAAGCTTACAAGTGCTCACTAACCAATACACCAAGAAAGAGAACATTCTCAGCATTTTCCATAGCAAACTTTCCAAACTTTCCTCAGACTTACGGTTCACTTTAAGCACACATGAAGTTCACATTATTTTGATTGGTGTCTTATTATCTGATTAAATATACACAAGTCTTTGTCGCAGTGAGCACAAAAGGTGGAAATAAATGGCCAGAAAATTCTACTTCACCTTTTTAATGACAGAAACAAGACTTGCTGAACTACTGCCCTGCATGGTCTCTGAAATGCTTTTATAAAAACCCCACAGTTAACAAATATACTTTATAGAAGGCTTCCTTTTTAACTTCATCAAAAGGGGAAAAAAACAAGTTTATACTATGATAATGTACATGTTTGAGTCCTCATTATGAGTAAGAAATCGTCTTACTCCACTTCCTAACTGTGCACCCAGGTCCCACATGGACAGTGGGACTGTCACAGGCAATGCAGGACCTGCACAGATTCCAGACCCAGGAAAGGACAGAATGTAGAAAGGAACATTAGTCTGACAACTAAATCAAGCAACTAGCTGTGTTCAGTTTAGGCTGGAAAATAAAAATTTTGGAAAGTGAATATATAATTGAAATTGTGAAAATCCTGAAGGTGTCTTGATGCTTGCTAAGAAATAAACTACCTGCAATGTCCCTACTATTTAATTACCGTTGTACCCAAGCTGCTGTTTCACTGAACAGAGCATACAGACACAGGTTGGTTTCATCTGATCACCATGACAATATGACTATTGATTTATTAAACAGCATCCATTACCTCTTGTTCTGTGTGCTGCACTTCAGTGATAAATGGCAACTTGGTTTACTTTCAATTCACCACAGGTGAAGACTTAAAAACAAAAAAAATCAGTCTCTTACCAAGCTTCACAAAAAATAAACTTTACAAAAGTATCTCAGGAGGCTGGAAGAGAATGAGTACATAATGAACAGGAGAGTATCTTCTATGACTATAGTTATTCATTACTTTTAACAGGCATTATATGCTCAATTAAGTATTGACTGGCAGACTTCCATCGGTCAAATGAGAAAAGAGAATAATGTAAAAGCCAGAAAATTCATGGAATATATTTGCCAGTTCTGAACAGCAAATAGTGTATTCAGACTGGTTTAGAAAAAATGTGCAAAGCTCTGAAATTTGTGAGGATTCACCAAATTAGGAAGCTCTGGATTAGCAAATTAATAAAAAACTTCAGCACATAGAATGGATGAATAATGGCTCCATATCTGTACATATATTACATACACTACATATTTTCTATACACTGTACAGAATATATTTAGACGGAGAGGTATAAACATATACATTCATACACACATACATACAGCTATGTACATATGCATCAGCTGCTCAAGTGAATTCTAGAACTGAACATGCAGAAATGCACAATGGTGGGAGGCACAAAATAGACGTGTACAACTCTATCAGATCCTTTAAAAAGAAAGAAGACAGGCAGGAATTTAACAATAATAAGCCATTGCTAATTTCAAAGCATTCATGTAACTAAGAGGATTGAACAGGTTGTGGGAATTATGAAATATTACAACAGTGTTACCTGTGATGAACTTAGCATGACTTTACAAAAATAATCTAAACTTTAGATGTTTAAACTTAGAGCATCTAAACTTTACAAGGAATTTTACTTTAACTTGTAACCCCAGTACAAATAATGTTCTAATTTTTTTTGCACAAATAATTTCCTATATGTTGATAACAATGATTGCAGCTGAAGTAGGGTTGTAGCATTATCTAACAAGAAGGGTTAATGGCATGAAACAATAAGCCTGAACTTAATTCAGGAGTATTTACTGTTAAAATTACTCAGCAACTTTAGAATTAAAAGGTGCAAAATGTAAATGTTTTCATCATCTCTCCTTTGCCATCCCCGCTTGGTAATTTTTCATATAAAACTGTCTCTAAACTAATTTCCAAGTCATTCAAGATCCAGTAGATGCTGGCAATTTGTCCTTCCTCTGCCCCTCACTCTCCTCTCTAGGGTGACCATGCCCTCATTTGGCTGATCCCTCCTGGATACTTGAAGGTGTTAGGACTGCATTTGTTGTGTGCTGCTGTCACACCTGGCCCATGCTTATCACCAGAGCTAACTACTGCAAAAGCTCTTCTGTGTCTGTATGGCCAGTGTGGCAGACCCTGGGAATAGGTGGGAATTTGCCTGTGTTTGCTGGCATTTCTGCTTTTCCTCTTACGGACAAGAGTAGGTGAAAAAAACCCCCAACCTTCCCTGGTTTTGGACTGTTAAGAGTAACCAGAAAGGGATCTCAAAGAGAAAATCAACATTTTTGTTCTTTTCAGGATGGTATAATCCAGTAGATATGTGCTGGTACACCTGTGTGCCTGACTGACCTGCCAGTTGTACTGCTCACTCCACCTGATTCAAAAAGGGCCCTGACT
This sequence comes from Toxostoma redivivum, assembly GCA_013397375.1. Lineage (NCBI taxonomy): Eukaryota > Metazoa > Chordata > Aves > Passeriformes > Mimidae > Toxostoma > Toxostoma redivivum. Next base: position 132,244 of record VXBI01013176.1, on the reverse strand, counting down.
GATGGTTAGTGCAGGAAGCTGCTTTGTCACTGCTTGGACAGTACCCTCAGTCCATTCACCTCCAGTTCTGTCTTCCTGGTTAAACTGTATTCCTGAAACCCTTTGCTAGTTGTGCTATTTGGTGCTATTTTTTTTAATTGCCTTTTACTAAGCAAACAGCAGGTAATCAGGAAAGAATCTGAACTACTGTCTGAACTTTAATGGGCAGGAACATCTACTGACACCTGAAGTATCCTGAATTAAATAATTCAGGAATCTGTGAGTCCTGTGTATTATACAGAACAATCAAAAACCACAGAAGTGTTTTACAGTCTCTGCCAAAGGAGAAACAAGAGCCAGGAAACTGATTTCACCTGGGAGCTTCAGCCCTGACTTGGTTTCTCAAATGCAGCCTCAGAACGTGCCCTTTGCCAAAGGGAACTATAATGGTGATGCAGGGCCGCTGGATTCTGCACACAGACCTGGAGCCAGAGCTCCTCATCAGAGGCATCATGGCTGTCTGGGGAGCCTAGGGCTTCAGAAGATGGTGAAAGAAGACTTGGCGAATGACACCAGCTCATCAGTGGAGAGCAACAATAGTTTCTTGCCCCAGAGTGCTCTGAAAACTAAGCCTTCTTAATAATATAATATTTTAAGGCAGCTTAAAGAAAGCCTTGTAAGGAGACTTCTTAGAAGGGTCTCTCCTTGGAGATAATTTTTTCTTCTTCTACCAGTTTCATGCCAGAGTAACTCCACAGACACCAAAAGCATTGAAGCTAATTTATAAGCAATGTAAATAGGCAGAGCAAGATTACTTTTGCACACGATCTTAATTCTGACCCTATAGTCCAATGTAAGTAAATAAAGGGAAGGGTATACCTTCCTGCATTTGTCACAAATGCAATTAAAATCATTACGACAAAGCTAGTCCCAAATGCTTTTTATCTACAAGATTCAAATCCAGTTCCTTTGCATAAGAGTTGAAAAATAAATGAAGCACAATGGATATTACTGCCTCATTATCACTCCCTGCATTGCTTCATTATCATGTCCCAGTCTCAGTCAGCACAGAATTCTAACATTTGTCTGAATGAATTGTGACTAGTATACACATTTGGTCGGGTTCAGATAAATCTAATCAGATAATTTAATACTCTATTTCTGCCAACTTAAAATATTTTCATTTCAAGAGCAGCAGAGATGGACCCTTAGAAATTCTGAAGAGAATAAATTTTGGCACTGAGTTTCAGTGAGATGAACTTTTCTTAGAATCACTTTGTGACACTGATTTTTTTTTTTTACTGCAAGTTCTGTAAAAACAAGTTTGGCATTTAAATTTCACCTTTATGAAAACAAGCTATTTCAATATTTAATACTCAAAAATTACCTCTTCAATAATTGTTACAATAATAAACAACTCTCCTGTCCCATACTCACAAGGAAAGTTTGCACTTTCGAAGGAGAAAAAAAAACAAAACTAATTTAACAGCAAAGCTACTAAGATTAGCCTGTTCCCATCTTCTGGTCACTGCAGGAGGGATGGAATAAACCTCAGAAATTCCAAGAACTATGTTGGTGTTGCACTACTTCGTGCAGACACAGCGCAAAGCAGCTTCACTGTGTACATCACAGGGTCCTGCTGTCACTGAAGAGGGATTGGGACAGGCTGGTGAAACCAGCCAACAGGAACTTTGTGAAGTTCTAAGAGGGAAAGCACAAAGCCCTTTCCCTGGGGAGGAAATAGCCCAGGCACCCATGTATGTTCAAATTTCTACAATCCAAAATGTTAGTCTTGGAATCAAAATGTTGTACAGTTAGAGAGTATTTTTTGTTAATGGCATCAGAACTGGTTCTGAGCTCTGCAAGCCAGCAAATCAATCTAATGATACTACACAAAGAGGGGCTTTATAGCTTTTAGGTGGTAATATCCAAATCTTAAGGATGGAACTGCTTCATTTCATCTATTAAATGCATGCACAAATATGGATTGCATGGCTGTTAACTCAATTTACACAAATTAATATTTTATCCCTAATAAACTCTTTAATACTCATTTCCAGAGTAAGTAACTACCAGGGTTTGAGCAAGGATATCATTATGTGGCCTTGCATTTCTGGGGAGTGTAGTTTATTTGTAAACAGAGCTGCACGATATTTATTGGTTTGATTTACATATGTAATGCAAGGCATACATTTTACATTTTATTTCATGTGATCTCTTTGTTTCCAAAAAACTATAATGCCTTTATCTTCTTTCCTGAATTGTTATGATCATAGTAATAAAAATTACAAACAAATTTTCACACAAAAAATGGGGCCCTTTCACTTGAAAAATTGGAAATTGAAATTATGTTTCTCAAGAGAAAGCTGGTGTGTATTGAGATTTAAAACCAAATATTCCAAAGGCTAGCTTTTTTGTGCTAAGGAATATTTAATTTACCATTGAAACACTTTCTTATCTGTTAAATGATTTTTTTGAAATACTTAAAGAAATTAAGTTCCATAATCCTTTTGGCAATAAAAAAAAAAATCACAATAATTCAATGCATTCTGCTTGTAGAACAGTGACATAATCCAGTAACATTTTAAATGTTAAAAGCAGTCACTGCTCTTTCCAAGGTAGCTACTGATTCTGATGTTAATATCACCATTCATTTTTTAGTTGTATACCCTTATTTAACATCAGGACCGTGCAGCAGAAGTGCTGACACAATCCCACAGCAGTTACACTACAATCAAATGGTTAATACTAAAAGCTCAAGTCCAGCTGACTTCACATGTAGAGAGCAGACTTTCCATTCCATGAACAATATGACAGTTTCATTTGCTATAGCAAAAGCTGCGAGAGATACAAGTGCTGTATTACAAATGTCTGCATGGACACTGGACTCTGTAATACCCTTCTGAGAAAAGAAGATTCTGAATATGCTAAAAATAGTAACTGTAGAAGACTTTAATGCATACAGAAGCTAAAATTAAATAGTCTCTTGTGTCGCAGTAAGTGCTACAAATGTCAAATGTCTCCTAACAAGCATGAAGTATACGAAGTCTTTTTGTTACTTTAGAAGCCTCATCTAAGGCTGATTAAGGTCTTTTGGCTACAATTCAGACTCTAAAAAGTCACAAAGACCAACCTAGTTGATGTTTCTAAATAAATAACAATAAGAGAAGAAAAACCAAAGTGCTGAAGTTATCATTAGATAAGTTTTGTCACATAAAACTATGAAAGTAAGAACGCCTCTAACACACAAAAAAATTAAAATAATTAATGCATCTAATGAACCAGGATCAGATGAAGGTATTCATTGCTATGACTTTAAAAAAAAATCTTTGATTTTAAAATACTGAACAGCCGTAATAATGAATTATACTAAAATGAAACCTATGCTAGCAGCTAATGGCCAGTACTACGAGCAAGCATGTTGATAGCCCATCACTTGAGACAATTAAAAAGTAGTTCATTTTGTATCTCCATTGTGTATCTGTCATCAATTGCAATTGTACATGAGTGAGAGTAAATCCTAACTATATTTTGGTTTCAAACTGAAAGACAGGAAAGTTGAGAACACTAGAAAAATGGGAGTGCTCAGTGAGGGAGGGAGAAATAGAGTGAGAGAACTTTGTAATAAATTCTTGCTGACAACCAGAAGTTCTATACATTTCAGGTTGTAAATTGTACCCTGTGGCTACATTATGAGGGTGTTCAGAATACAGAGAGGAGGAGTAAATTTGGAGCATACAAAGAGCATACTCAAAGAGCATCACACAGCTCTATTTGAAAATTACTGCTCTTCCAGTTAATGACTGATTTGCCCCAAAGTTAAAAGGCTTCTTCTTAGAATAACATTTGTCATTATTGCGTTTGTCTGAATAGACACTTTAAGGAACCTGCATATTTAATCATTATTGTGATGAACACTTCTCTAATGTGGGGAACTCCTGTAGTACATAATAATAACTTACTGCACTGTACTGTGTTTTACAGCTGCACTAATTTAACAGATATAGTTTCATATAATGTGGATATCCGATTTAAGAATCCACATTAATATTTCATGCATAACATAAAGTGACTTTTTGTAGATAAACGATTGTCTCCTTTAGCATTCTACATTTTTACAAAAATCACTAGCATTTTGATTAAGGACATATGCATTTTTTCATTTTCCATATTCATAAGCAGCATGTCACTGATGCTGTTGCTCTGACAAGAAGTGATTACAAAGTGCTAGCATTATACCCTGGCATTTGCTAGACATTCATTCCAAGGATATTTTTAAATATATACATACTGTTCTTTTTAAAGTAATTTTATTACTACTCTGATATTATAAAACTCTTTTTAACCACTGATAGTTTCTAAATACAAAGCATGTGAAAAGTATGTTCAGTAACCTATGGCCTTTTAAATGAAAGGCATCAAATACATTCCTTGTGACAGGAAAGGTCCTATAGCAGGTGTTTTAATAGTTGCTTTAAATTTTGTCAACATCAGAAAAAGACAAGGAGAAATCTGTCAGGAAACCGATAACAAGTTGGAATTATCTGCACATACCGAAAACACTACCCTTTTAACTTCGTAATGATATGGTTTTTGTGAAAATTACTTCAATCCCTCAAATGACGTTGTTCCCTCTATGCAGATGTGCCAGTTATTTGACCATTATATTCTGCTGTTTCCATTTTGAGAATATAGGGGATTATGCTGTCAATGGGAACATTTCCAATGAGACCTGTGAAAAACAGTTCCTCGGTGATGCTAGAGCTCATCAGCCTGAGTGCTGGCAGGCGAACTAGGATCCGGGCTAGCCTGAAAAAGAAGTTCAGTGGATTATAAATACATATAAGATCAGTTTAAGACACTCTGGCTAAAGAGCTAGATCTGCCTTTATTATTCCCATAATTCATGAATAGGTGTAAAGAGGCAGTTATAGCTAACTGGCTACCATGAAAAGAATGGCTACTGTTCTATCCTGCAAGCCAAATGAAAGCCAAGTAACTTCGTAGTTTTCCAATGAAAGGGCCTTGTTAATGCCCTTTGTGGGCAGAACATGTATGTACAAACACACAATTTCTTTGGCCTGCTTTTGAAATTCCCAGCTCTGGATGAACAATGCTAAGACTAATAATATTCATAGTGATTAGTGCGAACATTTGCAGCATCTTAAGAGTACAATGCTTAATTAAAATTTCAGCCATCAACAGCATGGTCCTCGGTTGGCTAGCAACTTCATCCTAAATCATATAGCAGGAAGGGGGCTGGATGTATATGAATGGGAGAAAGAGAGTCTGCTTCTAATGAGAGAAGGAATTTGGGGGAATGTACTATTAAGCATAAATATTGCCAAATTGCCCTGGTGTTTTATTTACCAAGATGTTAACAGGTAGCTAATATAATGAAGTGATTGTACTGAAATGCTAGACTTCCCATGCATATGAATTTAAGACAGTGAGGAAAGCATTTTGCTGTCATCCATATAGCTGATGTACATTACAAAAGCCAAACCAAATAAATTTTCTGAACCACAATCATGTAATAGCAAACTCAGGTAGCATTGACCACAGGTGCTCTGGAAAATGCTTGAATATTTATGGAGAAAATACCTAAGGTTCATTCTGCTAATATACCATACCTTGTAAACTTCAAGGCAAAAAGATTCTAGCTATGCTGTTGTTTTGGTGAAAATTGCAACACTTGCTTCCTATCTCAACTTGTACCAGTACTCAATTGCTCAGAAATAATCAGATTTGTTCTCTAAACTTGTTTATGGGTGACCATGGAGATACAGACACTAATAGTTAAAATACAGGACACTGCTTGGGGAATGTAACTCTTGATTTTCTTCCCTGAGACACTCTTATGAGAAGTGTATGAAACAAATTTTATATTTAGTTTTATGGTAAATATTCAGCTCTCACTAATCAAACCAGAAGGATTCAATTGTACATGGAAGAATGTAGGATTTGAGGATATTTCTGAGGCAGAGAATCCTATGTTCATTGCACTAGTGTTAATTCTGTAAGATCAGTGCAGAAAACAGAGATGAGAGAAGCTTTTCAGACAGGTTTTTTTCTTCTTTTTAGTTACCCCAGCCTCAGACAGTGCTTAAGTGTATGGGATTGCTCCTTTACATGAGGATACCTTTCACCTGTTTAGTAAAAAAGAACATGTTCACGTGTTCTAGTATATCTTGCTAGACAGGGGTAAGAATTTCCCTGATAGTGCAGAGAATCATTGTGTTGATGAAGATTGTTAGAAAATACTCTAATTTTTTCTAGCACATAACAAACAGATTAGTTGAGAGGTGAAAAAACCAAGCTAGATAATTTAAGGAGTCCTTGGAAATTAAAAAACAAGCAAACAAATAAACAAGGCAAAGAATAAAATAAATAGGATGTGGGAATTTCTTATACACAGAAGTTTAAGAAGTCATTATTGTTCCCTGCTCTATGTAATCCTTGTTTTTCCAAGGGCTATAACTGACAGTTTTAACATTTTTTTCTGCATATGAAACTTGACAAACATTTCAAGGATGATAATCACCTTTTAGTTGTCAAAGAGACTTTAAATTAATAACTTGAAAAGAGAAGCAGTGTGAATTAATTAGTTGAAGCAGTTATCCCCCAAACTTCTAAGAAAGTAAGTCTGTTTACTTTTCTAAACATGACTATGAGAGTCTCAAAAAAACCCTCAAAAACCAAGGAAGTACTAATAAATTTAATTTACGTGGAGGAAGCTAGACAGCTATTCTTGTTTCTGCATATCTTTAAATAAACCTGCTTGCTTTTATGAATTAGGTTTTAGTTCTTTCTCATCGACAGTCAAAAAAACCCCCAAACCCCAGATGTCAAAAACATCAATGATATTATTTTGTTCTTTTGTTAGCTACAGCCCACAACATTACTTTGGGTACTTTAGACAATAAATACCTATAAGTATCTTCTGGATAGGTTTTTTGTACATAGTCCTGCAATTCCATCTGTGCCTTCTCCTGGAATTTTTCTATTTGGGTTGAACTGGTCAGACCAGGGTGATCTAAAGAAACAAAACATTTCTGTATGTCGATTGTTTCCCTATACACTGTGAAATAAATGTATTTATAAGACTCTCACATTTAACTTCAATATTTCTCTGGTATTGTGATGTTTAACATGCTAGCTGTGTAAAGGAAACCACCCAGGTGAACATTTACTTCCTGGCTTCAGAAATAGTTTGTTCACTTTTCTCTCTAGAGCTGTGTGTATCCATAAGAAAGCGGACAAAGATTTAAGTCTGTATGTGTGTACCAGGCAATGACACAGAATTTGTTTTTAACTTTGCTTGTTTAAATGTAAAAATGTTCGCCTCTACAATTTGTTCTAACTAGGCTGGCTAAGCAGTAGCTAGAGTTATTTTCTTGATAGATCAATGTCTTAATCTTCCCAAGTCTCATGTTTTAATTCAAGCTGGCTCAGCTCCTCAGACAGCCACATGATCAAAAAAAAAAAAAAAAAAAAAGCAAACTCACAAAATATCACCTATTTTACTATGCCAGAATACCTTCACTCTTGTGTCCAAACTGCTTGTCCCTTGAAATAGGACAGAGCCACCTTGAGCTTGGACAGTTTCTTGCTTTTCCAACTTGAACAAAACCCCTAATAAACCTAACTCTAATGGGACAATCTTCCCCCAAAAATTCAAAAGAACATTTCAGGACACCAGTATCTTCTACTTAAGTTTTATTACAAAGAGAAAAATAATTATCAAAGCAAAAATACCCCAAGCAAACACACCAATAACAATATATCCTTTTACTTTGTATTTAAAATAAAATAAATAATGCATTTCTGAGCAAAAGTTTGTTTTATTCAGCCTGTCAGCAGTTTTAGATTAAGGACACCTTTATGTGTCCTAGAAACATTTGTCACCTTTGCGGAAAAGACTGCCACTTCCAATTCTTTAATGTCCTTACCTAATCATTCCACAAAATCTCAAGTGTTTTCTTTGAGTAAATTCTCACATTTCAGGAACACTTGACTATGTTGTCTGCTGTCATTTTTTTGGTAACAACTGGAAGATAGCCTGCTTTCAGTTTTTGAGATTTTGTGGAAGTTTCATATAAAATAGGTATTTCTGCTCATATTTCAGCTGTTCCTCTTAGGAGTATATTAAAAATACTAAAATGGAAGCAAATTTCTTTCTGTTACTTGGAAAATGCATTTCTTCCAATCCTCCTCACCATTTACCTCACTACCTACAGATAATTTATTAATCATAGATTCTCAGCTGAAGGTAACTTGAGAATCTAATCTTTCTAGGGTGGATCAGGGAACACCTGATAGCTTCAAACCATAAATAACATGCATATGTTGCTCTGAAGTAATTTTAAAACACATATTGTGATAATCACTATGAAACCATCGTTTTATCTTCAACTTAACAGGTAAGTCCCATATCAAGACATTAGTCTCATTATAAAAATGCTAAAAAATTGACATATTAAGGCTTATTATTTAAAAATATATGGTTACTAAATTCCTTACCAGGGCTAAAAAGGACTATAGCTTTAAGGTATGCATATTCATATCCATCAATATCAAGCTTGGCCATGCTGTTACAGAACTCCTGAAGTTTCCAGATGTGTTCCATGACTTGCTTTATTCTGTCTCCAGAAAGTTTATCTACAAAAAGATATTGCTTACTATGTCATCTGAGCTCAAGCATTTCTAATATATTAACAAATAAAGTTTTATAAACCAAGTCAAGTGATATCTGCAAGTCTTTTGATGTCTTAAAACCACTTAACATGTAAAGATGGCCTGAATTATTATGAAAGTGAATTAATAAAGTTGAATCAGACCCAGAGCTAGCAAACAGCATGTTAACTCTTCTGTGTAATTTTGCCAGGACAGCATAATCTGCCACACCAAACTTTTTCCAGTGATGTACTGTTCTGAGCAGGGACTCTTAAATTATGCTGCATTTTTCTACAAATGGCTAGAGTGATTCTGGGAATAAACAGAAGCACAAAGCAAATGCTAATATGCAACCCTAATTTTAAATTCAAACATTATTGAATTAGCTTTTCCAAAAGTGAATGTAAGAACAGTAATGACAGTGCTACTTTCTCCTCTATCTGTACTTTTAGGAGTGAACTTTTCATTAGCTATGGTAAATAGTCTTTTTCCTGTCTGATGCGGTAAATTCACTGAAATACATGTACACAGGTTCTCTCATTTGAAAGATCACATTCCTTATATGGGGTTTATAATACATCTTAAAATTTCAATTTTAAAAATGTATTTTATTTATAGGTATGTTATGAGTGAGTAGTATTAGCTGCTAAAGTAGGAAGGGAGAGATTTCTATTTTGGTAAATAGAAATCTTTGTATTGGACTCCATATCTACAAACTAGTCAAGGAATAAAAACATTAGAGAATATATTAAGACAATTTTTTTAATATATAATTACTGTTATCAAACTTCAGAAGTAAGTTAGTTCATGAGGGATAAAACCTTTCCTTGAAAAACACAATAATTAGTAAATGAATTAATTTATTAAACATTAATAGTTTTATTCCAGTCAATCTCCAATGGTAGTATTTAATATAATTTTAATATTTTATTTTTCTCTATACAGCTAATAGTGCATAGGATTGCTTAGACCTCATGTGCCTTAAACTGACTCTTTGACAGAGTTTATTAATATTTGATCTATTTTCTGGAACTGCAATAAGAAGATTGAATGAATGGAAGAACCATTTTTTGCACGGTCTTGAAATAAGAATGCAAGCATAATCTACATTTCTTAAATCATTAATTGTGATACAAATTTTTAGTTACTCAAGACAGATGAAGATAACACAGGAATACAAACATTACATTATGTCTAAGTGGGAAAATATGGGCCAGAAAATCTCAGGAAGAGCAAACTTGAATTCCAGAGTAGGTAGCCTCATCACTAATATGTTCCTAGATAAAGTTCTGAAATGTCTTCACTTTTTTTTTAATTCTGAGGGTATAATACACAATATAAAATGGTAACTTTGCAGAATAGATAAATAACACTAATGATCCTCTTTTCTTGGCTGGTCTCAGCTAACACAGTATGACTGCAAGTACAAGTTATAGAAAAAAAGTATTTTTTTACAATTTTGATGCACAAGAACCGAAGTGGAACCAGCTGTAATAGCCCTATCACTTACTCCTCCCCAGTCACTGCCTGGAATGCAGGTGGAATAGACAGCTGTGTATATTCTAAAACAGCTATAAAGTAAAAGCCTAACTCTGCATAGAACATCCAATGTGCAGGTTTCCCTACTGATCTTCTAATTTACTTTATCATGATGAAGTTAATAAAGTAGATTAAAACTTGATTGTAGAACTATGAAATGTACAAAGCAGATAGATGGAAAAAATTGTTAATATCCTTCAGCTCTAGAAAAATACAGCTGTTTTACTCTCCTCTGTAAAAACCTATTTTCTAATTTTTGCTGGGTGCACAATAATGTCACCATAAAAAATTATTTTAAAATGGTACCAAATAGTGTTCTATAACTGCTTCTAATGCACATTTAAATTTAAAGTAGTTTTCATGTATTATGCTTTGTTTGCAGAGTTTAAAGCTGCTAGTATTATTTTCTTCCTCCTTTTAAAAATGAATATTATTTTCATGCTAATCAATCCTATTGGTTGGAAGTGTCTTTAAAGACTTAAAAACAAAAAGAAATATAACAGATTTTCATCCATTCTAGATAATAATCATCATTATCAACAGACCAACATTGAATTAAAAAATAAAATTACATACATCTTGTTAAGAATGTCCAGAAAATAGGTTGCTTAATGCTTCAAGGGCACTTCAAAATACATTAATCATTATTGCATTATAGTAGTATCCAAAACCATTCTACTTGCAAGAATATACTTGTGATAATTGTCAAATGCTGTGTTTTTACACTGCAAAGAGGAGAAGGAAAGATCTGGAAGGATAAAGTCTGGTGTGGTTGGAAGAGAATATCATTATTCTAAGAGGAAAAAACATACATCTGGATGGGAAGAAAACTCTCCAAGCACATCCAAGGAGTATTTTAGGATGTACTGTCTTTCTGCATAATGTCAGTCAGGCAGAGAAGACTCCCTTGCTTCTATGGACAATTCTATCCCACAGGTATCTCTGTGAGGTCAGTGCAACAAAACTGTAGATGACCAGGGAAAAGATAATTATGCAAGAGAAAGCTTCACCTTCACCTGGTTCCTGGTGAACAGTTCTGCTGCTGCTGGGGAAACACCTTGTGAACAATGCGATCCAAAGGTGCTTGCATTGTTAGCAGCAGCGGTAACATACCTTCCTGGATGCTGTTCTGGAGGTGGTTGACAATCGCTCCCAGGATGGTGGACAGACTCATCACCTGTGCGCACTGGGCCAGGCCTAAGGTGAACAGTTCGTTCCAGCAGGCACGCACAAGGCTCGTATTGCAGTCCTGCCTACAAACAGCAGAAAATCAAACAAGGTAGGTAGGTTGCATATCAGCTTGGTATTGGCCCATGCATAATTATGTGATGTATAACAATTCACAATAAGGATTATTCTACTGCAAAACATTTTGGTAACAGGCATATATTGCAAGTATTATTATAGGCATATAGTACAAGTATTTCAAGAAGCAAAAAGAAATTATAGACTATGGGAAACCATTTCAGGTTATTTGTGAAATGGTGCTCATCAATTCTTTAGCAAGGAATCAAAAGTAAGCATTTAATTTCTACAAATTAATGCTTGCTTTTGGTTTGGCTTTAGTTTCTGTAACCACAGTAACATCAGATATTGTAGTTACCCTCCCCTCTGCCATCTTCTATTTTACTCTCCAAAACAGGAAATATTGCATAGTCTTCACACATTTTAAAGTATTCATAAAAAATTAAACTATATCATAACTAAAAAGTTCAAAGTAGCTGAGAAGTGTTCAGATCAGTGCTTAAATTCATTCAAAAGCAAACCATTCAAACAGATTATGTCCATTTACCCAAGAGCTTGAAATGCAGGTATGGACCTAGCCCAGTGCATAGAGAGGAAAAGGAGTCGTGATGCTGACTCACAGATGTAGTGTACATTAAGGTACTCTGGCATCGGACTGGGCATTGTCAGCTGCAAAAAATAAAAGTACAGTACAATACATATAGTTCAGACATAAACCAGTTTTTATCATCGGTGAAATAACGGGCAAAAACATTCAAAATTACTCTCATAGTCCATCACAATCAACAGTGTGACAAGAAGTTGCCAAAGGAAAACTGTACTAAATAACTCATTACTACTGGCAAGGAATGCAAATTGGAAATATGAGACAAGAAATTATGTAGGAGCTCATACATCTTAAGCATTAGTTTATGTAGCAAGACATTTAAAGAAGCACATACCTTAAATGTGACATGTGTATCTGTAAGTAGGGGTCCTTCCACTTCAATAATTGGTGTTGACTGATCTCTACTGATTACATGAATATTCCCTCCTCCTGTAGGATCCATGCCATCTGCCAAGTTATGAGCTGTTGTACCATCTGTGGAACTAAGTGCTTTAGCCAAAGTATCAAATGCCCTAAAAAATAACAAGTAAACAAGGAAAGAGTTCCTTAGATATTAAAAAATTCATAATGCTCAAATTAAATGCTATAAAACATTTACACTTAGAGGCAACATACACAATAACTCTTTAGGCTGGCACAAGGTCAGACTTTTCTTTACAACTTGGTCCCTCTGTACTCTTTGGGCATTAATAAAACAAATAGGTGTACCCATGTATTGCTGGTAAAAGATCTCCCCTGTAAGGGAAAGACTTCGTACTGTAAATCCTGCTCTGATAGTTTTATCTTAGTATTTGTACTAGTAAAGGGGCCTTGTGCTGTGCTAGTTGAGGCTGGGATACAGTTTGTTTTCTTCGCTGTAGCTAGTATGAGGCTGTGTTTTGGATTTGCTCTGAAAACAGTGTTGATAATATAGAGATGTTTTTGTTATGCACAGCAGTGCTGGCACAGTGTAAAGGCTTCTTGTCCTCCCTGCAGTGAGGAAGCTGGGCGTGCACAAGAAGTTTGGAGGTGACACATCCAGAACAGCTGACCCCGACTTATACAAGGGCTATCACACTCAATATATAAAGAAGGGGAAAGAAAGAGGAAGTGAGGGGATGTTTGGAGTGATGGTGTTTGTCTTCAGAAGTAACTGTTACATGTGCTGGAGCCCTGCTGTCCTGGAGGTGGCTGAACACCAGACTGCCCATGGAAGGTACTGAATGAATTCCTTTACTTTGCTCACATGTGTGACTTTTGCTGCACCTATTAAATTGTCTTTATCTCAAAGCCACAAGTTTTCTCACTTTCACCCTTCTGATTCTATCACTAGTCCCACTGGTGGGGGAGTGAGGGAGCAGCTGTGTGAGGCTTAAGTTGTCCACTGGGCTTAAACCACAACAGTTCTCTTGCGCTCACCATTCACTATTCTCCCTTCTCACAGATTTGGTGGGGATTACAGACCAGATGGACTCTGAAGAACAAAGTCCCTGTTCTTGTCCCCATCCTTGATCTCCAGCTTTTTGGAACAGTGGAGAACAGTGTAGTTTTCTTCTAGATAATATGCCTGAATTTCCTTTCCCTTAAGATGAAATATGGCCAGGCATTCCTGATCTCCCAGTACAGACAGAGCCTTAAAAGCCTTATGACAGTAACACTAGAGAGACTGGTCCCAGGTCTCCTTTATACTCAAGCTGTTGCTGGATCATTACCCAAATAAATCACTGTAAATTCTCTTAGGATTAACTGACCTTACATGTAAAGAAGAATTTGTGTCCCAATTTCATACCAGTGGACAGTATTATGGTATAGTGCTCCTTTGCCATGTTTTTTGTCAAGATGTTTTTTGGGAGACAGATTTTTATAAATTTTTTTCTGCTTTAAAGAAAGAGTAAGAGGTTGACATAAGCTGACATTACAGTGTCAACTATTTTCTAATATTAATTCACTTCACTTGAAGAGTTCAAATGAGAGACTTAAGAGCCTTAAGTAATGTCCTTCTCTCTCTCGCCCCCCAGAGGAGGGGGGGTCATCCAGTCGGTTTAGTGGGCAGACTGGGCAGGTATTTGTTTATTGTCAGCTGCTTTTCTGTGTAAATAGTTTATTTTCTTACACATTTTGTTATTAATATTGTTGCTATTACTGCTTACTTTTGCTGCTACTGTTTGTTTTCTAGTCTCATTGCTATTTCCAGTAAATTGTTCCTATTTCAACCCATGGTCTCTGCCTTTTGTGCATTTGACTGGAGGGGGAGCAAGTGGCAGCATTGTTTAAGTGTAAACATTAAATTAGAGAATACCATTCCTAAACCACGACAGTTAAGCTCCTCCTAAAAATCGTTTTGAGAAACAGTGGACACTATCGAGTCCAAATATTTTATCTTATTAACGTATACCACTAAATTCAACGAACCTGTCTCCCCCTCACAAAAACATCTAATAAAAAAAATCCCAACCTTGCAAATCTCAAGCTGGGTTGGAAATTTTAATATTCCATTTTCATATATTTTTCATTAATAAAGAAAAGAAAGACTTCAAGCTCTTGATAAATCTATATTACCAGGAGATTTTATGGCAGCACAATCTCAAAAATAAATCTGCAGTAATGTAGACCCCTAAAGAGCAGAGCTAAGGTCACAAGCATTGCACAGGGGAAGCTTATGTAAAACAATCCTGTGAAATAAAATGGCATTGAAATGTTGCTATTCTCAGAGTTTTTCAAGGTCACAAACTAGTCATTTATTATTTTTCTGAAAACCAAATCTGGCCTAGCTTCAGACCACTACATTTAACACAGGACACAGTTCTTCACAAGAGGGCAAGAGCCAAAACTGATTTCTAAAGAACTGGTTTTATGTTTCAAAGTAAAGGCAATCTGTACCCTTTCTGGTGTAACAATGCCAAATTCTTTTAACGAATGAGTGTAAGGATACACCACATAGAACACAAATTACTAAATAAGGTGTAAATATAAATGCATACCGTGTAATCTCACTTGCAGATTGCTCTTCTTGTTGAACTTCAGAAGTATCTCCATTATTTAGTGACTCACTGAGATTAGCAAGAGATGTTACAACATTTGCTAGTGTTCCTAAGGCACCTTGGCTTGTTTCAGCCTAAAAAGGAAACACTGTATTAGTAAATCAAAATTATAATTCATATATCATATATAATTTTCTCCCATTTTTAATCTTTTTGTTCCCTTTCCCCTATGCACCTTTTCCTTCCTCCCAAATGCCAGGAAGAACAATGGCTCTCAATTATCTTTAAATCCTATTCTAATTATCAATCCCAGATGAGACATCATATGGAGAACTACCTGTGGCTGACTTTTTGCAGAAATATGTCTGCCAAAAGAAACCACAATCCTATTGATCAATTTATTACATCCATTCATGCAGTTCTTCAAACTTCCCACCTTATCTTCTCAAGAGCAACAACTGTTTGAGATTATGTACAATAGATAAAGTAATCTGAACAAATTAATAGATATGATCAGAACTGAAGTGAGCCAGTAATACCTTGGAATCAGCAGCTAGGAGGACTGTACCATCATCTCTGATCAAAGGCTGCTGAATATTCACGAGCATTCCTGGATCAAGAAGACCGGCTGACCTGTTCAAAAGCATAAAGCATCTGATGGTCAACAGTATTTTCCATTAATCAGAAGAATGTGTAACAATTTATGACAGCATAAAAGGAATCACCAGTTTTTAAATAAACAATTTAATGAAGCTTACAGTTTATTTATCAGGACTGAAGTCTTTCTGAAATAGTTCCCAAAAAGTAGCTTGAAAGACAGAAAGACTGAAATATCTTTTGATTTCCAGTGCAAAACAATGACAACTTCCCAAATGTGTATCTTCTCATTTGCTTTTTGTTCTGCTTTAGGGAGAGTTGTTGTCTTCTCATGGTCTGAGAAGTCACCTAGTAGCTCTAGTTCTATATTAGACTTTGGAGGAAGGCATAATTCTGTATTCCAAGCAAGACAACAGCCAGCACTGAATGAAAGTCATAAGAATATTTTTTACATTCTAGAATATAGTCAGAAACAGTCATGTAATCAAAGCCTGCATAAAATCTCTGCTGCCTTTACTTCTGCTGCTTTTTGACCAAATATCCTTCCCCTCTGCTGTATCTAATTTAGGGAGACAGTGGAAAGCTTTTGCAGTCAGCAAGACATTTATTTGCTACTTATGTGATGCTCCGAGTGTCCGTAACACGATACCAACGCACACAACACAGGTGCCGGATGTTACAGTACAAGGGGTCTGACACTAACAGCTATCACTGTGAGCATGCACAGGCAGCAAATTGTCATGTATTGCAAATCTGAATCCTACATAAATAACAGAGTGGTTCTTAATAACTATAGTATTGTTTATAGGTCTGTAATGGATCTGTAGCTCAAGGAAATTTCTAAAAAGCAAATGTGTCTGTGAGTACTTCTTTCAAACAAGAACACTGAAAAACAATTCTCCAAGAAACCTGCAGCCCAAACTTCCTAACTGCAATGTCATTTGTTCAACAAGGAATACATATATAAAAAATTAAACACACACACTTCCCCCCATATGAAAATTGAATAATAAACCCCAATTTTTTACATAGTTCTCAACCATTCATAAACTACAGTTTTAAAAATTTTGTATTTAACCAAGACCTTTTTTATTCAATCCAGAAAAGAAGAAATCTTGCCTTTGTTATGATGTGCATTATCACAGCCACTGCCTAAGGAGACAACTGAGTGCATGAACCATCTTGGAGTTTCCTCCATACAGTAAAAGGAAGCTGCTGTTTTACTATAGTTGAAACCAGTCTCTTGGCATCTGAATCAGCAGCCACTGAGTCTCCCTAACTACTGTCTCAAGGAGAAGGAAGCCCGAGTCTGCCATTTGCAGATCTGGTTTCAGAGAAGTGCTAACCTGAATGCATCGCAGCATTAGCCTACATGCTTTCTGCTTGAGTATCATTCACTTGCCCTGCATTGCTCTGACCTGGCTGGACAAGAGCTAGCTCTGAACTGAAAACCACGTACCTGTACACAGACATAAAAACTTTCATGAGAAGCAGAACCTACATTGGCCTTGGTAATGGAAACATGATGTGTGCATTAGAGTTCTTTTCTATTCCTCTGAGAGCAGAGGGGAAAAAGAATATACACATGACTGCAAAGTAATATGCACAAAAAATGTGAAAGAAGAGGCATGGAACTGAGATACTCACCGTGTCCCATCTTTATCTGCCACAAATGTTGGAGTTGCTATTAGAGGGCTTCGAAGATCTTTCCTTATATAGATTTTTTCAGTAGAAGCTGCACAGTTGGTTGGTTTTTCACGTTGCACATCAAAAGGCTTTCTTTCACTTTGAACCGCTACATAAAGACAGATTTGAAAAGAAATATTTCAAACGAAAAATACAAAAAGTAAGTAAAATTCCTGCAGTTATGATAGTGTACCAGCTCAGTGCAAACTGGAAATTCAATACCAAGAGTGAAGAAATGCGAGCTCTGATGTTACTATATCTGTGACTATGTGTATTTTTATATATACTTTTAACTAAGAAAGTCACAGATTGATCTTTTGCTTCACCAGAATTATCACAACAGGTCTGGAGTTTAAGAGTGCAAATACAACAGTTATGTCCCTGTTTACAGCTTGTTCTGCCTCCCTTGAACTCAGTGGCTGGAATTTACCCTGATTAGATCAGATCACAAAACAACCTTGTAATTGTTTCACATAGTGTTAAATTGAAGAACACGTGATCGAAAATGAAAACAAAAATATATTGAAACAAGTGTTTGGCTGCTAGCACTGGAAATGCATGCAGTACTGCATACAAACATGAAAGCATATTTGAAAACATAAAACAGTTTATTCAATGCCTCATAAAACACTGCTCACAAATTATCAAATTAACAAAAATTTAAAAAGAGGGAGGAAAAAAGACTAACTGCTTTCTATCACTGGTTGAAAGGGCTGCAAAAATAAACTGGAAGAAAAGCAGATTCTCAAAACAGAATATTAGACTCAGATTCATGTCAACCCATGTCAAAATATTTTCTATTATAAACATACACTGTGTTTGGAACATGCATTCTAAGTGAGGCTGTAACTGGGCTCCTCAAAGTCAACAGTACTTGGAGACATGGTTCAAAATAAACCACTACTGCACCTCAGACATAAAATAGTGATGAAAGAAAGGTGCACTAGATGCTGCCAAAACGTTCTGTTTCCTTCAAGCAACATATACCAAAAGAGAAAGAACACACTAACAAATGGCAGTCCACATCATTGTTATTTGGTAGGCACAATATCACATTGAGTACTTAACACTCACATTCCATTTTCATGCCCATCTCTAGACATTTCTTAAGCCTACAAAACTGGCATCGATTCCGATGGTGTTTATTGATGATACAGTCCTGGTTGCTACGGCAACTGTAGGTCAAATTCTTCCTTACACTCCTTTTAAAGAAGCCTTTGCATCCCTCACAACTGACAGCACCATAGTGACGACCTAGGAAACGTATATATTTTTATCAGTTGGAAATTGCATATATTTTAGCATAGAAATATTCATTTAAAGCAAGTAAAACACTGTAAGTCACCCTTTAGATTTGTTTTGTATTTGTACCGACATTTTGGACCATGAAAGCATTACAACAGTCTCACAAGATATTTCTGGTTTACTTATTGTCAGGGGTTTTGGTGAGAGAGTGGAGAGAAGAGAGGAAGGCTCAGCCTATTTCTGAATGTGCAGTTGATGAAGGTGTAGTTCCCATTCTGCGTAAGTACTGACACAATTCTGTCTGTTGTTATAGACCATGGGATACATTTAGAGAACATACCGGCTAAGAGCTCAAGTCATTTCAGAAAACAAGTAATTTTACACCAAAATTTAAAATGCCATCTTCATTTAAATTTCCTGTCCATATTAATTCTGGTATCTCTCTAGGATGAAAGCACAGAACACACCTTGACTAATATAAAAATTTAATCTTAAGACTCGTTGTTACTGCATGGATCTGAAACACTGAGGATTCACGTGATCTCTGCTTGCCTTGTTTTGTGATAGTAGAACAAACTCTACTAGGAACTGTTAAGTTTGGTAGAGAACACTAAGAAGCCTTTTCTTGGACTAGTTAGACATTTTTAGGTGACGTGTTTATTTCATGGCTGCGCATCACTGAGGGGAACTTTACTACATGCTTCAAGTAGTCTTTTTCAATTACCAGGAGCGACTCAATCATTATCTTATCTTTCAGCCAATTTATCATATGCTTCAGTTCAAGGGAAAAAACGCAATATTCTTCCAAGCAGAGCTTAGCTATTTTTTGTGTATAGATACAGAGTATGTTATATTTTTCCATTTAAAAACTCAATTGCTTTTTCCATGAGCATAACTAAAATCAGTTAAAGCACATGAAAAAAATCATCTCTTCATCCCAGTCATCCTTTCAAGCAAGTTTCTCCAATACCACTTTGTAGGTTTCCTTACCTGATGCTTTATCACCACAGACTACACAGTATTCTACTACCTGGGGCCGCTGAACATCAGTTTTTCCTAGCAGACGTTCCACTGAAGCAGAGTCTGTCACTATCTAAAGAAAAATTCCAGAATAAAAAGATGTAATTAGCTAGATATGAAGGTAAGGATCTTGCCTATAGAGCAAGATAGGTGTATCAGCTAAGAGGAGGATTTATTAATAAGTATGATTATGAATAAGGATTATGAATAAATATGGAATGTGGAATTAAATTAAGTAGTATAAAATGTAATTGAATGAGAGCTCTTACTGACAAGAGTGAGAGTTTTGAAACAGTCATATCAAAACAAATTACAAATAAAACTGCTAGCTTTGTTTAGTACAGATGTTTCCTCATTTGAGCAATCAACAGTATGTTTCCGTTCTTGCAAATACTCTCAAGCAGCTGCTATCTTTTAGCCAAAGACAGTTGGCTTTCAGATGCTGTTCCCATCTATCTCTTCTCTAGCTATTAGGGATGTATGTTTCAAAGGGGATAGCCTGGAGCTCAGATCTACTATAGAAACAGTTTAGCTTCCAAAGGCCTTCAATTCCAAAACTTCTGTTCTGAACACTACATTTCACCAAGAAAAATTTAAAAACTCAACCCCTCTGTAATGTCAGATATCCTATTTATCATGTAAAAATTAATTTTAGAAGACTGCTAATACAATTTTAAAAATATTTGTGTAAAAATTGCTCTTCCTGTAAAATATTCTTTATTGTAGCAGTAAAAAGAGGCACCAGGCAATTTTTCTTTTTTTTTTTTTTAAGACTGCTAAGAAGAAATCTGAAATTTCACAAGAGGTAGATTATTGTTTACATCATTGGCTTTGCAAAGCTCCTATTCATGTAGATTATGCTCAAGACCCACAAAAAAACAACAGCACTTTATTGCAGTGTCTTGATACTGAATTTAAAGTATGAACTCATGTAAATTTTCTCAGGTGAGTTGAATCTCTGTGTATCTGTGAATCTTGAGCAGACTGAGAAATCCTGGCACTTCTCACAAGCACTATCTTAAGTATTCACTTGTGTCTTTGGAACTTGAAGGGGGAAACACATGACAAGGGATGATAAGTGCCATGAAGTACATGAAGAAGGTGAAGGCTGAAGGATTTATGATTGAACAATGAAGTCTAAAATTAGTATGTCTGATCCATGTAATGAGAAAACTACTGCAGTTGGTCTTAAAGCAATTTAGACTTAATTTAGAAACAAAAAAAATTAAACCAAAATTCCATGGTTTATCTAAATTACTGTATTTACCTGAATTCTGCCTGGCACAATGTTGTCTGTGGTGGTAAAGATAAGCTGCTTGGCATTAGATGTCTCAGGTGCTGCCAAGATCACCTTTCCTGCACCAGTTCCATCTGGACTAGCTAAAATGAACTGTTGCTTTGGAGATACAGCTGAATCCACTGCTGTCACTATTTGAATTTTCTGACCTGTTTGCTGATCTGTCACAATCTGTAAAACATTGAAGATATTCATGACCACAGTAAATTTTATGTTTTAAAACATTTCATTCCATCTCAGAATTATATCAGTGAAAAATTACAAAGAAGTTTTCTCTAATTTTTCTTTCTAAATGGCACTAAGGAAACGCTCTCCATTTACCTATGCATTTTTTACCTACATATTTTACGTAAGATGTTACTCCCTAAAGTTATCCACAAAAGATGGAATCAGGCAGCCTTATTGTTTTACATGCCGATTCTCAAGATTCTCTTATGATGGAAGATTTATGTTTCTGATACAGTTGTCTGGTAGTATGATTTCTATTTTGCCTGGTAGAGTAACCATATCAATATGCACTAGTATTTAATTAAAATTTAGTAAGTCCTGGATAATTTCCCACTCAATACACTCTGATACATTAATGACATATTTTTATTATCTACCAGTAACAAAGACCCACTGTGCAGCATTCCCGAAGGCCAACTTTGTGTTGAATAGATTGATTAATCCCCTACTGTCTCCTAAATAAGTGGGAAGAGGAATGCACATAGAGACAATCTCAGATTTCTGTTGACAATATCTCACCCTCGGCTGTGGCCAGGGCTCAGGAGATTTGCTTGTGTAGGCAAGGTTTAATCTGTGTAAATACTCCTCACTGGCTATTATATAAAGCCATCTAGTCAGCACTAAATAAATACTGAGGGAGAAAGAATTTTAGTTTTCTCTAAAAATCATCTGTTCACACAAGACTGAAAGGAAGTATTCCATAGTCTTTAGCATGCTTTTGTGTAATGCTAAGTGGGAGGAGGGGAAAGAAAAGAAAACATGCGATAGTTGGTTAATTAATGGATTTTTACCTGAATGCGTTGTGGTGAAGCTACAGAGGAGTCTGTGGAAATTATCTGGATACGCTGGGAAGGGCTGGTCATCACTGAAGATTCAGATAGTGAAGTCTGAACAGTTGGCACCTGTAAATAACATACAGAATTTTAATTCACTGTTGAGGTATTGAACAGTTCTAAAAATACCTCCATTTACAAAAGATCAGATAGCCCTATAGTTTAGAATCTAAATTTACTGGAAAGGTTACAGTAATTTAACCAACTTGGGTTAGCTTTCAATGAATTATCAGAATATTTTCTTTATCTGGAAATGGAGTGAACCTGACAAAACCAAACCACCACTACCATCACCACTCTGGTCAAATGAATCACTGGGTAAGTACTGTATGATCCTTTAGCTTACTGAAATGCATAAATACTTTTTTCAACTTTTGATTATATACTTGTCTCATTTTTTGCTTCTGTAAAAATAAAATGCACCATATATAAATTGTGTAAAGAAGTTTCCCTTTTAATAATTTCTAAGTACTTTTGAATGACAGAGATTAACTTAACTACTCCGAGTACTCTTGTTTCTTGTTCTATTCCATACCTTTCTAGACTACCAAACTATAATGCAAATTTAGTTCTGAACACTCAGCCTGAAAAAAACCCCTTGCAAAGCTGTTTTCAGAGCAAAAATGTTAAATGTTGAATTAAACATCCATGATAACATTTAGATTGGATATTGGGAAGGAATTGTTCTCTCTGAGGGTGGGCGCCCAGAGAAGCTGTGGTTGCCTCTGGATCCCTGGAAATGTCCAAGGCCTGGACATTGGGGCTGGGAGCAACCTGGGATAGTGGAAGGTGTCCCTGCCCATGGCAGGGAGTTGGACTAGACATTCTTGAAGGTCTCATCCAAACCATTCTATGAACCTGTTATCTGCAGTAATGTGTCCAAAACCAAGATGGTCACAAGTTATTTTTGTCAAATCCTCTTTTAAATAATCTTGGAATTGCATTAAAATTTGTACAGCTGGATAGATAACAGGGCAGTTTCAATTTTAGCTTGCTTCGAAAAATCTTTATTTAATATATAGAAAAGTTCATTTATGACATAAAGAAAGAAAAAACAGTTTGGATAGCAAGGAACAGAGACTACAGTCTCTTTGGGGAAGCAGAGGTATTAAAATACACAAGACTTAATGAAACCATACTATTCTACTCCCCTATTGCCTGTACCATAAGTAGTCCCACATACTGTAGAAGTATAATCTAAATTGAACATACAATCTCCAACTATCTTTAATACACAGGTTGTTGCATCACTGGTCACAAAAGTTGTACGTTAAATGAGGAAAATAGACAGGAGGGATGTAGATATAAGAGGTGCCTTCTAACTATTGGACGATTCAAAGCTTTCAGCTGCAGAAAACAAGATACCTAGGTGAGAAGAAAGACTCCCAAAATCCAGACTCTTACAGGACACACTTGATGATCTTCTTGTCTTCCATGTCAAATTATTAACAAAGCTGTGCACCCTCTAAAAGGTCTAAATTAGAGTAAGAAGGTCTTTTAAAACTGTTCTACAGTTGTTCAGTTGTAGAATCCTTAGCCTTTCATTGATACATCTTCAAACCTTACACCACAACGTACTGCAGACAGCTTGGAAATAAAGAATAGTTTATTCTTCCACATTGTTCACGGAAAAAGATAGATAGCTATAACGTACCTGCATGGAAATTCTTTAAACATTTTGGAACTAAATAGCCATGTCTTTTTCCGGGTTTGCAAAGTGTGCTCAACCTGAATCCCCCATGGCACAATTTAAGGCCACTTCCTTTTGTCCCCCACCTTCCTGTCAGGGAGTAATAGAGATTGAGAAGGTCCCCCTGAGCCTTCTTTTCTCCAGGCCAAACAAACCCCTCAGCCACTCCTCTATGACTGAGTTTCCAGACCCTTTTCCAGGTCTTTGGCTCTTTTCTGGACGTGCTTCAGGTGCTCAATGTCTTTCTTGCAGTGCAGGGCCCAGAACTGACCCCAAGATTTGAGGTGTACATCACCAGAGGCCAGTATTGATTCAAGCCAGGATGCCATTGCTGTTCTTGTGTGATCTGGGCACACTCAGCTCACATTCAGCCACTGTCAACCAGCAGCTGCAGGCCCTTTCCTGTTGAGTGGCTTTCCAGCCACCCTGCCCAAAGCCTGGAGTGCTGTGTGGGGTTGTGGTGACACACAACAGCAGGACTCATGGCCTTGTTGAACCTCACAATGTTGGCCTTGGCCTTAATCTCCTCATCCAGGTCATCCATAAAGATATTAAAGAGAACTGGGCCCAAAGCTGAGACCTGAGGAACCCCACTAGTGATGGGGTTAGTGGATGTGGCACCACTCCCCAGTCACCCAGCCAGCTCTTACCCCAGCCTGTCCAAGTCATGGGCTGCAGCCTCTCTGGGACAATGCAGGGAGACAGTGTGAAAGGCTTTGCTGAAATACACGTAGGCACATCCACAGCCCTTCCTTCATCCACTAGGTGGGTCACCTCATCAGAAAATGAGATCAGGTTGCACAGGCAGGACCTGGCTTTCCTAAACCCATGCTGGCTGGGCCTGATCCCCTGGTTCTGTGTGCGCCAGGTGATCTCACTTGAGATAATTAATTTCAAATTAGCAAAATTGAAAGGAAAATCCATCAGATTCCCTGTAGAGCATCTTTAGCCTTAAAAGTTCATTCCATAACAAAACATTTTTATGAAAGCTGACAAATGGATGAAAACAGAAAATATTTTTAAGATTTCAAAAGTTAAATTTGTTGAAGTTACAGTACATGAAGTTTTGAGAAAGTGACCACGTACTTGACAGGTTTTACAACAATAAACAACAAAATCCAGTGGACTTCCAGTACAAAAGCTTCTGCAGCAAATTTATAACTTAGGTGTCTAAGCATTAGTATTTTCTCATAATTCCAAGGACTCCTTAGCACAGAAATATGCTCACTATTGAAATTATTTATTTGACAGAAAACACAGTCATCTATTGTACTTCTCTCCAAAAATAGTATCTATATGTAATTGCCTAAAGGAGTGTATTTACAGCAGGGGTGCACTGTAAATGTTAGGTCAACTAACTGTAATCTAGTGTAGAAGAAAGTATTATTTGTATCTAGAATACAATTGCTTGGGCTCTCAAACAAGTAAGTACCTCTAGCAATAATTTCATATGCTGAAGTTTATAGAAATTAATAATGATTTGCCTTAAGGGACATAGAAAATCTGCACAGAGCTCAAGAAATAGAAAAATACATTTAAACACATATGTATCTACCTTTTTCGTCATTAAACTAAAAACAAGTATTTGGCAATTAGGTGCATAGTGAAGGCTGGCAAAATTAAATTTGGTTTCTTCTGTTTAAATTATTATTAATTTTCCCATTTTAAAACATAAATATATGTAATTGTATATTTACCTTATTTCTTCTACTTTTTTCAGTTTCTAAATTTTAGTTGAAATCATATTAAACTTCTAGTAGATGGGTGCATATATATAAAATACATCTGTAGATATAAAATCAGTAGTTTGAAGCTAAGCTTCTCCAAGCAATTCATTATTTCATGTCATTAGAAATAAATAAGGTTTCTTCATAGGCATATAGTCAAGTTTATACAGTAATTTAATGATTTGCCCATCATGTACATATGCATCTGTGTTTGTATGAGCATATATACATATATAATAAATACTGTACTGACTAACCAAATTTTCAATACTTTATGTAGCTTATTTCCTGCCCTGCCCCCCTCCCCCCCCCCATTGATTATAGAAGCAGTATTTAAGCAATAAATTGAAGGAATAATCAACTGGCCACATAGAGAGGAATTTTTAAAGCCTCTAGTATTTTCTAACTTAAGCAGAAAAGTAATTTTCTATATTCACTCCACTAAAAGCCAAAGTAATTGTATTGCTTGAATACCCTATGTGCAAACCAATTTCAGGGACAATAATTTCTATTCTCTTTCCTATAATATTACTTAAAGCATAATTAAGTAATCACAGACCAAGTATTTTTAACTGCACCCATAAAACAACTGAAGAATTTCAATGAAAAATATAGTACCAAGTTTTACACCTGCAACTCAAATCAAATCAGAAAGACTTATTTTTCGATAGATATTTTTTGTAATGAGTATTTTTAGCTATTACATCAATAATAGGCTTTTACAAAAAATCTAGATCCAAATATATTTCTTTCACAGGTGTAAGACATATTAAAAAAAAAGTTTCAATTGTTCTCTTTGGAATTAGCTCTCCTGACCACTTGGGTCCTTTGTAGGATGGCAGATAGAAGTTGAGTTCACCATTAGAAGAACTCTAGTTTAACTGCCCTAGTAGGATGCCAGAGTAAGATTTTGTAAAGCACATAAAAAGACAACCGTCACAGAAGAAGCTGCAACTGGCACATCTGCAGCAGCTCTTATGTAACACCCCACACGTTTATTACACCAGAGCTATGCCACATCTGGTAACAGTCTTCAGTTCACATGCTGCCAAGCTGCCTAAACCAGGCGGTCTCCTTACTCCCACGTGCACTTTCTGTGAGATACCTCTCAAGCTCGTGGTATGTCTAGGTCTTTTATTGTTAACAGGATCTTGAGAAAAGCCAAAAATTGTTTGAGAAGACTTTGCATCAAAACTCCACTATGAGAAATCATCAAAATGAGCAAGTGGCCAATGATAGCAATAAAATATTAAATATAAAGGGTCTTATGTCACACTTCATTAATTCTTAAAACAAAGTGAAAACTTATTCTATCAGAACAACAGCATTTCCACTCTCCTTTTCCAGCAGACTGTCTTCACCTGGAGCAAATTCTGAACTGCGGAGCTACTTATGACGTAACGTGTCAAGAGATGTCTGAAGAGGGTCAAGAAAATATCTTATGTGTCAAAGATAGCCAGTATTTTTTGAGTTCCATGGCAAAACACGCTTCCCAAAAGGCTCAAGATTTTGAAAGTTTCCTATCAGGACACTGAGGGAACTGAAAGCAACTGAAAATTCTCCAGTAATGCAGCTGTCATAAATAAGATCCAGGAAGCACAGGGCTCAACAGCCACCTCATGTGACTCTCTCCCTGTAGCCTCTAAGAGGAAAAAGGATGCACCAGGAATAGTTCGTGGCTGTCAGAGAGCTAGCCAAGGACACTTTTAGCAGCTACTAAAAATTATTCCTGGTCACACCAGAGCCACTGTTGGAAAGATGAAATAGCCCTTATTTCCACCACCACACATTCTCCCCTCCTCCCCATCACCCAAAACAGCTCTGTTTAAAAAACTTTAAAGTTTTGCATTAAAATTACAGGTACTACACAGGAGTGCACTTCCAGTTTAAAACAAACACATTTTTCTTAAACAGTATTCAAGTCAGATCTAAGTTGGTGCTGGGACTGCACCTAGATCACTTACACATTGCACACTGACAGTACTAAATAAATACTTGAGAAAAGCAGCATTACTTATTTTTGCGGTAAGGCTTAAGTATTTTTCCTGCTTTTCAAAAGCTGCCCAGGATGAGGAGAAACTGCTGAAATTCCCTCCGAATCCCCTAGCTGCTCTCTGTTCTTCAGTTTAATGAACTGTAAGTAATGGCAACTTCAAACACTGAAAATGGAACCCTTATCCAGTCTGTTCAGAAATGCACAATTGAAAAAAATTAAACAAGCGACACTATACAAAGCAGAAGCAAGCAAAAGCAGTGAAACTCTTTGAAACTATTACAAGAACAATTTTTAAAAGTCCTAAAAATAGAGTAAGTAAAAAAATACATGCAACACAGGAGCACACTCAGCAGCTTCTGTGAATAATTCAGTTTCATGAAAAACAAAGCTGGTGAACTATTGCTTAAGAAACAGAAACAACACGTAGCCTACTTGCATGACAGTCTGATTTGGTGCTTGGTATCACAGTTCTCAATAACCCATGCACTACATATGTGGTAATTATGTTGGAAAAGTGATGCCAATATAGGTAAAGATGCTGATATTTGCATTAGGTAATCTGGTTGCAACTTGTCTCTTACAGTTCATAACCTGAAATTTAGTGCATGGTCAGTGACCCTCTTCTTCCATTTAATTTTCATTGATAAAAAATATGATACTCCGAAAATCTCTCATATTTAAAAGCCAGTGCCAAGTTTGAGTCTGCGTTTTCTCTAAGATATGGTAAGTACAAATACAGAATTTTAGCTATAACTAGTTATGTATTTACCTGCATTAAAAACTATCTGACAGAAGACACAAATAGCAGGCAGCCAGCCATTCATAAAGAAATGATTCTGTATGAACATCGTCATAGTATTAACGGATTCCTAACAAGATAACGCTGCTTACAACTGTTTTCCATGAACAAAGTTTTCATGGTGTTACGTAGTGGACAGGCAAATCATTTAAGCAGCAGTGAATACTATAAAGAGATGAAGCCCTCTATTTACCCACCGGCCAGGAAGAAATCACAGAGCTTCATACACTCTTGAGATGGAGCGATCTCTCCAGTGGCAAGATACAACCATCACACTATGTAACCACGGTGCATTTCCTGCACGAGGAATTACAAATGTCACATATTTTATGTGCTTTAGATGTTATTACAGCACCCAACTTCTACCAAAATAGTATAAAGTTTGTCAGTATTTCCATTACAGGTTTCTCTTTCCAAGTGTATTTGGAAGTGTTTTTTAAAAATGCAGCTTGCCAAATTCATACCTGATACAGAAAACTAGAGTGAAAAATCTCTTGCTGGATTTCACTGTAAAACTCAGGAAGCTTTTTGAAACTATTCCGTAGATGTTACTTACAGGCCATTTTCCATGCTAAAAAGAATGAAACTTCTTTTTAAAAAACGTACTTCTAAGTAGGGAAGCTTAAATCCACTTCTAAAAACAGAATTAAACTTATATTATCTTCTTATATAGGGCTTCTTCTTGAAGTAAAAATATTTTTTAAATCTTAGCTCAACAGATGAAAGAAAATTCCAAACTAATGTCTGAAAAGTGGCCTTATCTACACAGGTCTCTCAGCTCATTTGCCCTTTATTTATTAAATCCCTTAATTACATAACCATACAAAAAAAAAAATCACAGTAAACTTGAAGGATATTAAACCAAGTAATTTTAATCAGACAAAAGATCTAGTTTATTTTTTGACTGAAGTTTGCATAGTGAAGGAGATAAATTATTTACTATGGCCATGAACACTTGCAGTTTTGTGTTTGAGTTGATTTTAACTTTTCAGCTGCTGAGCATCCAAGCTTCAGTAAATATGCATCAAGACATCACTTAATATCACTTTAAGTAGGTTTTGTGCTTTTTTTTTTTTTTAAGTGTAGGCACAAAATATAAAAACTGATCTAAATTAACCACCTTTCTGGAAATTCAGTATAGCACATGAGTAAAACGGGTAACTTCAAACACTGTGGTGGATCTAGATTACAATTCAAGTTGGGTGCAGAAGCTTTCCATGTCCCAAATGGTCAATCTAATGATCAAATGACAAGAAATTCTGTTGCATTCATTTTTAAAACAATCTATAATACAGCCAAGTTTCTCTATAGCTCATGTTGAACTTCCTATTTGCATTCTTAACATGGGGGCCACCAGAACAAAGTAGGGTGAACAAAACATGTCCGCCTTGCACTGGTTTCATGCTTGTCCTGAAGTGTAAAGCAACACTTTTCTATAAAGAACTTCTGTCCCGTTTATGCTTAATTGTAAACAGCAGGGACACCCTAATATGTTTTTAATTTCAAAATCTCATATTACCAACTCTTGTGATATCATCTGTCACTCACCTCAGCCACCTGCTGAGTCTCCACTACCTGCTGAGCCAGCACCTCCATATTGGTTGCCATGGTGAAACAAGACCATTAGAGAACCTGTTCGGAAAGATGCCAGCAACTTCCATCAGGCACAAAAGCTTGGGTTTTTTCTTAATATTAAAGAAAGCTCTGCTGTGACTTTTTGAAAATTTACAATTCTGCTTGATATACCTGGCAAATAAGAGAAGATACCATTGATGTGTGTGCACACATACTTACACACACATACATAGATGAGACATGCATACTAGAGCCATGCTGTTCAGACTGCTGAAGTACAGTTATCCTTTTACTTTATTAAGCCTCTAATGTACTATTTTCATTCTGTTATTTAAGCTGTAAAGAAGATATGTTAATTTCATAAGTGAGAAAGGGATAATTTCAAAGTCAAGTGCTGATGCAGTGTGTGGAGGTCACAGATCTCAAAGGCGACTTCCTCAGCTCAGGCAGGAAAAACCTTGCAGTTCAACTGCTTCTGAACCACATGCTGGACCAGGGAGCAGCAAGCTAAGAATGCTGTTTGGCACAAAATTTTATCAAGTCATTTAGTCAAACTGCCATGTTAATCCATATTCTTAAGAGAAATCTTACACAATAAGGGAAATAAACAGTTACATCTAAAATGAATCCTCCGTTATTTAAACTATTTCTTTAATATAATGTGATACTATTATTACAATGAGAAGAAAATACTGTAGAATCCTTTTATCCTATTTGGGGTAACTCCACCTTCAACTTTAGGGGTTAAAAAAAAAAAAAGACAAATCAAAGACAAACAAGAAAAAAACAATTCCAATGTATTTTTAGTTATCATTATTAGGGGTGTATTTCTTCCAAGGTAAATTCAATTAAGATTTCCAATTAATGATTTCAGTTTTTAATTGTGACTTGCTAATTAAGGGGCTAGACTTCATATTCTGATCAAGGTGTCAGTAATAAAAAGGCATTCCTGAATGCTGGCTCATTTGATGCTTCATTGGAAAACTGCTTCTAATTGCAAAGCAATCATTTAATATAAAATACAGCAAATAGCAACATACATAACAGAAAAATATATGCATATCTCTAGCACCCATTCAAATGTAACTTCTACAAAATTAACATTGTTAAATATGCCAAAATTCATTAAGTTACAAGGATTCACTTATATTATGACAAATATGAAAGTAATTTTGTATACGTCAAGTAATGATTAGTTGTAACAATGCATAATCAAAGTTGAGACATCCCCATGGAAATTGTATTTATGCTAGTTTCTCCTGCAGCTTGCCATTATTTTATTGAAGTCTTGCACTTGATTAAGACTATGAACCATTTCTACCAAATCCAGCTTATGGATGGTTTCTCAGTTGTTCCTTTTCAGTGTTTCCTTTTTTTTTTTTCTATTCAGCAAGAAGCACAGGAAGCATAACCATATGCTCCTAACATGCTGTTTTCTCAGCACTTCATGATGGCAGAAGCCCTGCAGATGAGATACTTTGTTCATAACAGTACTTTTCCCAGACACAAAATACAAGTGTTTGCTGTAGAATGACTCTGACAGATTTGCTGTTGTTGGTATTATCACCAAGGTTTTTTGTACTTTTGACCTTCATAAAAGAACCTTAAGCTGAGACTATCTGATCAAATCCAGCTGAAGCACAGAGACCATACACAGGTATGCCAAGCTTCTTAAGGGTGTCAACTCCCAGAAGGCAAAATCAGCTTCCTGATTTTGCAAAAAATCAGGCAAAAAGCCACGAGCAATACTTTGTAAGGCAACTACAACAAAACCTCCCAAACAAACCAACACAAGAGGTAAAACTTAAAAACTACGAAGAGGCACCTGGAGCACCAGGAAATTATTTTCAGTGTAATAGGGTGGCAGCCAGCTCAATATACGCTGTCCAAAACACAGCGTGAAATCATTAATCTTTCCCTATGCTACAGTGAAACGTCAAAAGTAAGTCATAAACTCCACTTGAGAGGTTCTAAGGGTTTTGGCCCTACTGACAAGACATGGCAAAAGGCCGAATTCAAACTTATTGATATTTGTTCCTTTGTCTTAATGAAACGAGGTTCTTTACGCTGTGAGCTCGACTCGGCTACACGGAGCGGCCTCCAGCAGCGGAGCGGGCCGGGCCCTGCCGGCAGTCCCCGCTCCATCGTCCCGGCGGCAGGAGCGCGACCCACACCCGGGCCAGGCCGCGCCGCGCCCCCATTGGCTGCGCCACCTGCGCCGCGCCCCCATTGGCTGCGCCACCTGCGCCGCACGCCCTCATTGGCTGCGCCGCGCCCCGTCCGCCGCTGAAGGGCCTTAGGCACCTCCCGCCCCGCGCGCCGCCGACCCACGCCCCCAGCCCGCCCCTAGGCCCGACCAATGACCTCACAACAGGCGCAGCGCTCCCCCGCAGAGCGCCCATTGGCCGAGCCACCCGCTTGTAATGGTGGTGGGGCCGCCTCTCGAGCGGAGGTAGAGCCCTCCAGGGATTCACTGAGCACAAGATGGCGGTGCTGGCCGCCCGCCAGAGCCCAGGCGGGGCTGCTGCCGCCGCCATTAGGCCCCTTCCCCTCCCCTCCGGTATAGCCTTGTGTCCGCCTAGAGAAGGCCCAGGCATGGCAGTGAGGAAGCGGCCGGTAAGATGGCGGCGGTCTCAGCCCAGTATGCAAAGTACCCGCCGCCCCCTCCCCTCCGCCCTCCCGGTGGCAAAGGTAAAAGGGTCGGGTTCAAACCGCCGCCTCCGCCCGCTCAGACTCCATCTTCTGTCTCTCTGTGTGTCCCGCGCTCGTCATCGCCGCGACCATCGCCCTACGCCCCTTGGACAGCAGACTTTGCTCACCGCGACCGGACCAGCTCCGACCTCAGCCGGCCCACGCTGCAGCCAGTGGCTCCGGCACGGGACTGCCCCGTCGATCGACCCAGCACGCCGCAATGGTCGTTTTCTCTCTCTCTCTCTCTCTCCAGGAGCGGCAGACCAGGCCAGACCACGGCCCGTGCTCGCTTACAAGCCAAATACCGGAGCCGTGCAATCCCCCTCCCCTAAACCCACCGTCACCCCACCCCTCCCCTCGCGGGGGTGTCCAGATTAGGGCCCGCTGCCGCCTCCTCGCGCCCCCTCCCTCGTCCTGGCCCCCACGAAACAAACCCACCGAGCCGCTTCAATTTTAAAAAATGTTTTTTACCTCAGTAATGGGCGCCAAAGGTGCAGTGGCGGTGACCCGACCGGGCCCGGGCAGGCCGGTACCCAGCAGCGGCCCTCCCTCCCCCCGCGGGGGCGGCAAGGGGCTGTGGGGCCCGCGGAGGGGAGGGGGCCAGGGCTGTGTTGGGGTCGGGGGTGTTTTGTTGTGTGTGCCGTGCCCTGTGACAGGTCAGAGTTCGTGACCCCACCGCCGCCGCCCGGGAGCGCGTCCCCGCTTCCTCTTGCAGCGCCCGCCCGGCCGCGGCCCCTCCATCCCCCNAGCCACGCCCCCAGCCCGCCCCTAGGCCCGACCAATGACCTCACAACAGGCGCAGCGCTCCCCCGCAGAGCGCCCATTGGCCGAGCCACCCGCTTGTAATGGTGGTGGGGCCGCCTCTCGAGCGGAGGTAGAGCCCTCCAGGGATTCACTGAGCACAAGATGGCGGTGCTGGCCGCCCGCCAGAGCCCAGGCGGGGCTGCTGCCGCCGCCATTAGGCCCCTTCCCCTCCCCTCCGGTATAGCCTTGTGTCCGCCTAGAGAAGGCCCAGGCATGGCAGTGAGGAAGCGGCCGGTAAGATGGCGGCGGTCTCAGCCCAGTATGCAAANACCTGGGCCTCCCGAGCCCCGCACCGCTCCGGCCGGGTCGGGGCAGTGCCAGGAGGAACCTGGCCTCTGGAGCTGCGCGGGGAAGGTATGTTCACCGCCTTTGTCCCTCTCTGCCTGGGAGGCTCTTCAGGAGCTGGAAGCCCGAGGTAGTGAGTTGGCGGTGGCTGTCCAGTTCGCCGGTGGTATTGATGTTCCAGGTGTACCTTGGTTCCCGCTGAAGATGCAGTCAAAGGCGGGCTCATAGCTGACAAACACAATGGCCAGACTGGCGAGTTTTTATTTAATTTTGTAAAGTCAATGTCATTGATTAGGGCTCTTACCGTAAAGCTGGCTGTGAGGCACGTTGTGCCTCCAAATAAACAATGGTAGGCACGAAACAGGTCTGCGTGCAGCTGAGGTGGTTTAAGAGTTTAATACCTTTCAGTGCTTGTCTTGTCACAGGTTATCAGATATTCACTTCCTGTCACAACTATTTCTTAACCCACTCTTACCGAAATGTTCTTAATGCTTCTAGTAGGTTTCCCTTGAGTCTAATAATTTTTACAGAAGCTAATTTAAGGAGTAGTAAAACTAAAAGAGGTGATAACGCCTGAAAGAAAATGTATGGAAGAGATAGCAATTGAATGCAACAATCACATAAACAAGAGATGTTGTTGACTGAATAGTTACACAGTCAGTATGCCGATTTTAGTTTTTGTTGGATTTTTTTTTTAAGGTTGTTTGTAGTTTTTTCTTAGAACTGTCTCTTTGGGGTAAGGGTATGAGAAATGTACTAGACCTATGAATTACAGCCTTACATTTACAGAACAGGAATTAGTAAAGCATATGATGTGCAGATGTGTTTGCAATGCATAAATAAAGGAAAATGTTTCAAAAATGTCTTGGATGTTCACTGCTGTAATGTTAAATACATGAAGAAATTTCAAATTCTCAAAATATAGATATGTGCTTGCCCTTAGAAGCAGATTTTTCTTTTAACTTCATAAAATATACTATAAAAGTACGACCAAATGAAAGGAAAAATGGAAAATGCTAAAGCCAAATATGAATGGTTGCTTTCCCCCCATAGTGTTTCCTGATGGGCAAGTTGAAGAAAGGTTTAGAAGGCAAGAGGGTTTCTCTCCTCCTCTTCCTTGTTTCTGCCACCAAGAGAAAGCTTTGCAGCGGTTTTACTCTGAGCTTTGGCGGAGAGCAATCATCCTTGCTGTACAGCTCCACCATGCACACTAAGGTTAAGGAAAGCTGCATTAAGATTGTGACAAATTTCACTGTGGTTTTTGCAACAGTTTCAATGAAGTGTAGAACTATAGTGTATACCCTGAATTTATTTAATAAGCAAGATTGTATTCGATAATGCTGAAATTTGCTAAATTTATATACACAGACATATAAAGAAGCTTTAGTAAAAACTGCTTTTTGGCCTTAGTTATGACTGGAGAGAAATTAACAGAAGATGCCGGAGGTGAAAAACATCGAAGAAAACTGAGATTACAAGTCTGGCAGCAAAGAAAATAATTGTATCTATCTACCACACTGTGATGAGCTGACGGTGGATTGCAGCCACATGATAACCCAGTCACTCACTTCTCCCCATCCTGCTATGATGAGGAGGGTAAAAATGACGTGGAAAAAAGCTCAGAGGTCAGGATAAAGACAGAGAGATCACTTAACAATTGCTGTCGTGGGCAAAACAGACTTGGGGAAAATCTATCTAGCCGCCAGTTAAAATAGATGTGGATGGTGAGAAAGTCAAAAATTAAAACACCATTTCCTCTAGCACCGCTTTCTGCCAAGTGTAGTTTCACTCCCTCTCCTATTCTGCCCCTGGGGTATTCCAACTGGCACGCATTAGCTCCTGCTTGCCTTTCAGCCCCTCGCGGATGGCTCCTGTCCTCATCCCGCAGGTCCTGCCGGGAACGCGAGCTGCCCCGGTGGCCCACTCCCCTCAGGGGAGAACCGGGCCGCTCCCCTTACGGCAGAACCGGGCCGCTCCCCTCAGGCGAGAACCGGGCCGCTCCCCTCAGGGGAGAACCGGGCCGCTACCCGCTGGGGAGAACGGGGCCGTTCCCCTCACGGCAGAACCAGACCGCTCCCCTCAGGGGAGAACCGAGCCGCTACCCGCACGGGAGAACCGGACCGCTCCCCTCAGGGGAGAACGGGGCCGCTACCCTCAGGGGAGAACGGGGCCGCTCACCTCAGGGGAGAACCGGGCCGCTTCCCTCACGGCAGAACCGGACCGCTCCCCTCAGGGGAGAACGGGGCCGCTCCCCTCAGGGGAGAACGGGGCCGCT
>VXBI01013176.1:0-95903 GCA_013397375.1 Toxostoma redivivum | reverse complement strand
GTGAGTGTTGATAATTGCTGTGTTAATTGTAGTTATTACACGGTTATGGGTTGTTATTTTAATTAAGTGGGTAGTTTAAGTATATTATTTTTTAAAATTTATATTTAATTTTTGCTATTAGCAGAGAGAAGAAAAAGAAGAATAAAAACTATATCCATATAGAAATGCTATTTTAACATTAAACATATAGCATTTATCCCAATATTTGCAAAGAGCCAACAACACGTCATGCACTTATAACATCCCCACAGGCATAACCGGGCCGTTCTCTGCACGGGAGAACGGGGCCGCTCCCCTCAGGGAGAACTGGGCGGCCCGAGGCGCCTCTCCTCGGGCCGCAGCTCCTGCTCGGAAAGACTGCTCTGCTCCCAGCCTTAGCTGAGAAAGGATTTTAGCGGTGGTCACTTTCAAAGGCACCTGCTGATAACAGGTATGTTTTAACTCCTCCCACTAAGCAGGATAGTTGTCTCGAAAGACAAAATGTGCTACAAAGCTGCCATGCAAAAAGAGAAGGGAAGAGACCCTGTGGAAGTTTTTCCCTGCCCAGGAGAACAGTCTGAACTCCCAACGGAAGAGAGGTAAAATGTGCATAACTTACCGGGTGGGAGGAAGCTCTAAGTGTGGAAGGAGATAACCTCTACAATGAATGTGTGGGCTGCAAGATGCCAATGTTCTCTGGCCATTCTCTGGTGGTGCCAGTAAAAGTACACAATGGATTAAGAGGGGTCAAAACTCAGGGCATGCCAAGTAGTATAGAACACAAAATAGAGTTTGAGGTTATTCACGTGTTTCAATTGTTTGGGATAGACAGTATCGTAGACCTTAGTTGTTTAGGGGTTTTTTAAGTTCTCATTTCAGTTGCTTAAAATTTTCTGGGAACTTTCAAGGTAAATTGAAAGAGCAGAGCCAATACCTAGTATGGAAGAAATCAACAATTACAAGTGACTGACAAGATTTTAACAGAACTGTTTGGTCTTGCTAACACCACATTCCATTTCAATCTCTTTTAAGTGTTAGTAGATGATTTTTAAAGTATGAGTCCTTACGCCTTTCATTTGGGTTTGTACATGGCTGGGCAGTGCTGAGGGAAGCCAGTGACCTCCATCAAGGGTTCATTTCCCCATGTTTGTCTCTTAGTAAAAGTTTGTGTTTGCTGCCTGCTGTAGGTTTTGTTGACTGCAGAAAAATATCACTACACAAAATCATTAAGGTTGGGAAAGACCTTCAAGATCATCAAGTTCTACCTTTGACCTCATACCACAATGCACTGGAGTCTAGAAACTTTCTTGTCAAAACTTGATGAAAAGTGGTGTCACAGTGTTACCCAGGCTGAAGAATCCCACTTCTTTTCATACACAGAACTTTGTATGTTATGTTCCCAAGGTACTTGTGGAGTTAGACTAGTAGTTTTTCCCTTAGTATTTAAAGGAATACCTTTTTCCCTCACTGAATATTGACTCTTTCTTTCACCTTCAAAAGAATAGATATTCACTAAACATTGTTACAGCCAAAATAGTTTTTACTACTTTTGTATCATAGTAGCATGCAAACCGAAAAACCTGAAAGCTTGGTTGGTATTCATAGCTGTGTGGTAAAAGTGGCAGAAAACAGCTCAGAAGGGTAGCAGTCCAAGGTCTTGACCAGCAGTGCTTGTGTAAACAGTAAAGGATCTTGTCATGTTGGTATTCTCCATCTCCAAATGACTTGCACTTTGATTTGGAAGAAAAATTTAATAACTGTTCAAAACCAGGTTTTAACTAGGCATATACCATAAAATAGGTATAAATATTATTTGCAGATAATAACAAATAACCTTAATGCTTTTAAATAATTCAATTAATAAACAGAAAATCTCTGAAACAACAAATGGGAGCAGCTTGAATCCCAGGTGTTGGTTGAGTAGTTCGTACATTGTGACTTAGTGCTAATTTTTTTTTGTAATATTTTGAAGACATGGAACAAACTTTGTTTTGAAGGACTAATATTAGCTATACATTAGTAAGAAAAAGCTGTGTAAGTAAATGTCAAGTAGTAAGCTGAGTATATTCTTCTATTTTAAGATGTTAGTATTTTCTGAAAGGTGATTACTGGGTTAACTCTGAAATGAAAATTTCTGTCTCTGGTGCTTAGCTTTGCTCAAATTCAGTTAACAGTAGGACTGAAATTGTCAGGACATTTTCATTTTTTTGCTCCTTATGCTGCATTGAGACCATTTGTATCTGTAACTGAAGATGAAGTAAAGTAAATGGGCTTTACAGAAGATAAACAGTGTGACTGAAACATGTCACCATACCAATTAGGTCTAAATCCTGTTTCTACCCAAAGGCCTCCAGTACCATCTTCTGATTTGGTGCTCTTTCTTAGTTTGTCAGAGAACTGTTCAATAGGCAAGTGTCTGTTAACAGTAACTGGAACTACAACGCTGGAATTGAAGAAGGTAATAATGAGGAAGGTGTAAAGGAAAAGCCTGTAGAACTGCAGTTGTGTTTTGCTCTTTTATTTTTCTACGTTACTTAAACCCATGTTTAATAGCACTGTATCTTATTTTTTACAACAAAATATTCTCATGTTCATTTCCTGCTTCTAACTGAAAGCTTCATACCACAGTCACTAAATGTCAGCACCAAAATCTTCATAATATTGTCATTCTGTAGTGCAGTTTTGTGTTGTTTTAGACCATGGTTAGGGATCTTGCTCTGTATTCAGTGTTGTCTTATTTTTTGTGTCAGTGCAAAATATTTTCAAGACAGGATAAACTTTTACAGTGTAGCAAGGCCATGGCTCTTACACGAAAAAAAGAGTTAACCTTGCAATTCATCCATTAACTGACGATTGCTAAAGTTTTATTTTTCTCATACTTTGTTTTTGTTTGCACATGATAATATATGCTTAATGGAATGTTCAGAACTCAGATGTATTCAAAGAACCCCCCAAAATTACATTTTCATTTAGTGGTAGATGTGTATTTGTTTCTTTAAGCTTGTTTATCCAGGGATAAACTGATCTACCTCACATTAGACCTTTAAAAATATGGACAATTCTAAAAAAAAAAATTTAGAGTCAAAAATTCAGATATCCATTAAGATTCTTGAAGGGAAAAATGAAAGTAATAAAAATTCTCACCAATATAATTTAATGCAAGTAAATTCTTGAGCATGTTATTTTAATACAAAGATATATTTTAATCATAGATGTTGTTCTATTCCTCAGTTAAATATTATGACTGAGGACAAATCATTGTTTTGCAAAGATTAGAAGATCACTTCTCAATCTTCTTTATAAAAACCCCCACCCAAAACACTAAAAAACCCATGCCCAACCCCCCCCCAAAAAAACCCCAAAAAACAAAGAAACAAACAAAAAAACCCCAACAAAACCCAAACAACAACAACAACAACAAAACCAAACCAAAATAAAACAAAACAAAAAAACCCAAAACCAAAATAAACCCTCCACCTCCCAAACTCCAGAGATCTATATCCTCAGCTGGCGAAAAGCACCACAGCATCTTTGAAGTGACACAGACACAGCTGGCTGCTGAAACTCCAGCCCTGGAGATGTAGTGCATGGCAGCAGTCTGACATAGGACAGGTGTGGCCACAGGAGTTCCAAATGACTCCAGCAGAGCAGGTTCAGACAAGTGCATTTCAGCCCACCCAGCATATTGCAAATGCTGTGCTGGTTATGCAGATTAAACTTTTGATGACATTTTTCATAACAAGAATAGGAGAAACAACAGGAATTTTGAAAATAAAGACACAGTATTTAAATAGAAGATAAAAATCTTAACACTACTAGGTAGACATGTTAAATAACAACTGTCTGTAGGTTTATAATAAATTAAAAATAACCTTTAGGTTTGAGTCTGAAGTATTTAGAGAGAAGTGATGTAATTCAGCATCTGGATCTGTAGAGCTACTGGAATGCATTTCAAAGTACTGCAGTGATATGAAACGAAACCTTTAACATAAATTATACAGTGATTTGTGTAAAATTATAAGTTGATAGTAAGTAACTATGTTGGATCATAGTCAGTGAACTGTTGGTAGACCAGGTAAATTGAAGGTGTTGTTCGTTCATTTTCCATGGAGCAATTTAGAATATGTAGGGCATAATTTCATGCTGGCACCTGGTAATGGACGAGTAATAAATCAGGCCACAGAACTCCTTAGAAGACAATGAAGCTGTAGTTCAACAAAAATGATAAAGTGCTTTAAATGATCATTTGTTCTTTACTGCATTGTTTCTCGTGTCATGGAAGACATCAAAACCAACCCAATGAAATACGATAGTACTCTGGAGTAAGTAAAAGTGAGTCTGTTACTTACTGTAGTCAATATTTCCATGTATTTTCTGGTCTTGATGTTAGACTTAGTTTACTGTGGGATCAGAAGAGAAGCTTATGGTACAGGCTGAACTTGCACAGACATAAAGATCACCATAAATAATCTCTTATCTTGAAATTTTCATTTGCAACAACGTGGATGTAAGAGAAGCAAGGAAAAGAACAAGCTGGAAACAGTTCAGATCCAGTGTGTGTGGCCAGTAGGCCTGAAATACTGTGTTCAGTTTCATAAGTCAGAAGAGGGTTGCTGGAAATGTATAGAAATCTGAGAATTCATTGTGTGAAAGTTCATTGTGTGAAAGCTGCTATAATATGGATGCTTCTTCCATGGCTTCAATCCATCTAAAAAAGTAGAGGAAAGAAAAATGGTACATATAAGGGTTTTTTTGCACTTTAAGAAAAGTAAGTATTTTAAGAACATAAAGCCTGAAGAAGATTTCCATCCTATTTCTATTTTCCATCCCAACTCTAATGAGGAACAGTAGTTCTCAACAATACTTTGATAGATTAAAGCAGGGAGCTGAGTACTGGGACTCGCTTTCTAGTACAATTTTGACCAGTAATTTATTGTAAAATCTCAAAGATAGTACAAGTGTTTTCTTAGAATAGGAAAGATTAATTTGATGAAGTATGAGTTAAAGCAACAAAACCTCCTATAAGCACACATTTCTTTTTCTGTGTATCTTGGGGTGCTGGATTTTTATTACTAATTTTGTGACTATTGTGTGAAAGCAGTAGCATTAGAATGGGAAATCCAAACAAATACTTGCTGATGACAAAACTAAGAAATGGGTAAATTGAACATATAAATTAGAAGTTTATTTACAGTAATCACCTAATCACTTCTAGCTATGACTCTTGAGGCTCAGTGTCTTCTTTACCTACAGAGGGGAGCAAATTCTCCTTCCTGAAGGAACTGAAAAGCACCAGGTAGATTTTTAAATCAGTCAGGCCAGTCACATGCAATCTGGCTTAATCAAAATTCTAAAAGCTGTTTGTTTGATCTGTTATGAAGGTATTCTGAAGTGAAGGAGGGGAAAATCCCTACATAAGCTTACTAGGGAAGGTGGAAGTCTATCCCCATACCTGTGTGCTGAATTGTTATCCTCTGCTCGGAAGCTATAAAAGAGCGTCTGCTTGTGGTAGAGATGAAAAACTGTATCCATGCTTCCTTCCTCCTTTTCTGGGGCAATGGTGAAACCCAACAAAGGCAAACTTTCTGTAGCAACTTTGTCCTTAAAGCGAAGAAGAAGTGAACCCAAATTTAGAGAAGGCTTGTAACAATTTGAGGGGTCTTTCTGACAAGCAAATGATACAACCCCTCTGTGACAGTTCTGCAAAAGCAGTAGTATGAATGTTCTGCTGGACATATGGCTTTTAACCCAAACAGGAGCAGTGCCTGTGTACTTCACATGTTTTATTTAGCCTGAGTCTTGAACACTAGCTCTCAAAGGCCAGTTCTTCATGATCATCCATATGACCATGAAGGTCAAATTAGCCATTACTTTGATGGCTGTCTTTGGCATTATGGTCCAGGAGACAAACTTGAGATTACTGAGAGTACAGCAGCAGTTCTGAAAGCCTGAGACTCAATTCCAGCTATGTTTCTTTCAATCATTTTTATTTGCTGGTTGCAAGTAGTAGTCCTTTTAATACCTTGCCCTTTCTTTTCACAGTACTAGTGATTTTTTTAGAAATCTGCTCTTTCTCAAGAAGCACACATGCTTTCCAAAAGGCTGCTTGGAAATTTCCTAGTTAGTAATGCAATTAATCATTAATTCACTCCCAAGAAACTTCCATGAATTTTGCTTGGCAGACACAGCTTTGTATAAGTTAAAGAAAACCATAAGCCTTAATGAAATTGCACCTTAGCTGTTACTGGTAAATGCAGTTTTGGTCACTGTATTTAGGTAGATTATATGGGTATATTGCTTTTGCCTCTGCTTTTAGGTGAATTGCAGACTAGTAATGTAAAGTAAACCACTGTTGCTTTTTCCCTATAGCTGAACCAGAAATAATCACTTTCAAGATTAAAAGAGTTAAAGTAATTCTGTTGGATACAGAATTTGATGCTAATGGTCTGAACTGCTGGCCAAACCATGAATCTTTCTGTGACTCAATCTCCTCACCTGTTTAAAGGGGATAACACTGCTTCATGTACCCACCACAAGGGTGATGGTGATGCAAGTTTAAATATCTGATGTTTGCAAAGTATTCTAAAGGCTTGAAGTACCAAGCATTGCTTTGACAGGTTTTTGCATTCTGTGTCCTTTATTTGAGGAAAATTAATTTTTATGTTTTTGGCTTATGAAATCTATCCATTATAACCAAACTTAATATCACATTTCAATTTTATCTGTA
Organism: Toxostoma redivivum; assembly: GCA_013397375.1. NCBI lineage: Eukaryota > Metazoa > Chordata > Aves > Passeriformes > Mimidae > Toxostoma > Toxostoma redivivum. Next base: position 89,197 of record VXBI01013176.1, on the reverse strand, counting down.
TTACAGCTATTATAAAATAAGAAAAGGGATAAAATACATAAAAATTATCTAATTGATACCCAGCCTCCTTGACTGTAAGGAAGAGCTTACAAGTCAACACAGCAGGCATTGTTCTCACTTCTGCAGACTGCCTCCTGTCTTTCCCTGTTGGTGCTAGCTGGACAAGCATGTCCTGTTTATACTTGCCAAACTACTAGATTCTCCTCGCCACCAGGAATGGATCATAGTACTCTCTATCTACAAAAATATGTGGCAGTTACTAAGTGCACCAGAGAATGCCAAAAGATCTTGAAGTCTTTAGGTATAAATATGTATGTTAAGGTTCCCAGCGGTTGACAATTTATAACAGTATGAATAGTAAGAAATCAAATATTGAAGGGCAGCGTGTGACGGCTGCCAAGGTCCAGCCAGGACTGTGGCTGAGCCTAACACAGTCTGTTAGGACCAGGTCTCAGAAGCAGATAGTTTTAAGAACTTTATGCCTTTCCTATTTACTGGTGTCCTGCCTGTAGAGAGTAAAGAAGGAGTCTCAGATAGCAAACTATTTCAAGTCAGATTGCACAGTACCTCGTTTGCTATGTAGGTGTAGAGGACTTTGCCTTTGATAACAAACCAGCGTTTCTTCCAGTGTTTTTTTCCTCCCTTACATCTGCTGAGGTAACCACTGATGGTAGCTCCCTCTCCTGAGGCTGCCACCTGGAGCAGGGTAGGAGAAATCGGGGTTTGTAACAGTAAAGGCTTTTCCCCTCCCGATTATACATGTTTGCATCACACCAACCCCTAACTGAACCGTAAAAGTATTGATATAGAAAAAAATATATGCATGGTATTATGGTTCTTTTTAACTGTTTGAATATTTATAGTTAAACTTAATTCTCGCAACTCTAATGGAAAATATGCAGTTGAGTTATTATTGAGGTCAGTAACTTTACAGTAGTGTTCTGAAAAGCTAAACTTGTCCCTTTTCCCACATCTGGTGTTTTCTGGTGCTTTTTGTATTTTAAATGTATGTGCTTCCAGAAGTGAATTACACTCTTGTGGCTGAATACTTTTGAGATGTGGGTATATTTAGGGCCTTGCTGTGTTTTTATATCAATCTATGTTAATCACTCTGATAATGACTTGGTTCTCATAGAAATATTTTGAAGTCTAATGCTTAATGTTCTTAAAAATCGAGGTTTTGAGTCGATGGAACTATACACATTCATACATAGAATGCAGTGTACATCATTAGTTACAGCAGTAATCTGTAGTAGTACTGCCTTTGGAAACAAAGGGCAGAGATTCAAAAGCAGCTTTTGTAACACTGATACAAAAGATGACTGAGTTAATATAGTAGTGTTTTGCAGCAGAAGAGAAATATTCCAGGACCTGGAGTAATGCTATTGTGAGATAGTTCATGTTAATAAAGATGTGCTGCTTTCCTGTGGATAGAAAGGCTATGCTTTTTTCCTCATGGGGTTAAAATTCTGTCTGCTAGCCCTTTTAGTACTCAAACAACAATTTGTGTTGTTTGTATTACATGCTTCTATCTTTGGCAGTTTCATGAACAAACCTCAAAAAATTCCAGTGTCTCAACTGTACAATGAGTTCAGCAAGATGTTTGCACCCTATAAATGCCTGCAGAAAATGGGAGTACCTTACTGTACTCAAGTTCAGTGGGCAGTTTAGCTACCTAGAATCAATTATTCATCAATGTGACTGGCTCCTTGTTCCTGGAAAGAAAACTAATATAATTGGAGATATCATAGCCCCATTGAAATCAGTGTGAATTTTGTTTACATTGGGGAAATCAAGATTTTACCCATTTGATTTGAAATAGTTTTGTTTGAACTGGAGGGAAAGTGCTGATGAAACATGTATGCTCTTGAATTGACTGCCAAGGACTATTCACTAAGTAAGTATATATCCTAAGCAAGTGTTATTTTATTTCTCTTGAAGTCAAAGTAAGATTTCAGAGGTAAGGGTCTTATCAAGAAAGGTAACTGATGAAAGCTATATCATGCTCTGTTGATCTGCTCTTTTGTTCTATCTAGTACCTTGAAAGTATTTTAGTTTTTTCAAGACTTCATAGGCTGATGAGCAAATTAAAGTACCATATTCTAACTAGGTTTCTCAGTTGCCTCAAGACACTTCTGTGATATCTTTAGAGCTCAAAGTATTTTTGCATTTAAAAAAAAAAAAAAAAAAGCATAATTAAAGTAAACCAAGGCATGTGCTGAGCCCACTGCACATATTATTTAAAACGTAGCTGCTGAAAAATGAGCACATAGTTTTCTATAGTTCCTTCCCTTTCTCAGGCAGCTTGGTCCTACCTCCATGAGAGCTGAAGGGATTCTCTTCTGTTTCTTAAAAGATGAATAATGAATATTGTGGAAGACAGAGGAAAAGGCACTGCTTGAACACCTGGATGAAGTTGGAGGGAAGCTCACACTTAGTGGCCGCTCTGTAAGATTAAGAAAATTCAGAAAAGAAAGGGGGAAATTGATGAGTTGGTATATATCAGGCTGGGGGAGACACATTATACACTAATACAAATGACACTAATACAAAAGGAAAATGCATTGCCTCCTCTTTATACAGTTTTATTTTAGCCTTTCTTTCAAATCACCATTTCAAGTCTGATGAGTGGGTTCCACAGCACCCTCAGTTAATGGTACTAACCTAAAGTTTCTTGACAAGGCCTGCAAGAAAGCTGACAAAGCACAAAACACAGCTTGTTGTCTTCTAATTTAAAATGAGCATTAAGCAAATGGCTTTGACATCTTTTTCCTCTATCTTCTGTAACACCTTTCCAGGATAGATTAACTAATGCCACATTCTTTCTGTAAGAACCATTCATTCTTTTTGAGTTATGCATGGGACACAGTTATTCTGTATCTGAAAATTTCCATTAGGCCCCCATGTCTGAGTTCATATCTTCATGATTCCACTTCTGGCAACACATTATTTGAAAGCTCTTAGTAAACCACAGCATTAGTTTAGCACAAATCTGAGTTACTGTTTCTGGACACACAGTGGCTTGGGGATGCTTTTTTGGCTGTTGTGACAGCATATGTTTATGTGTTTTCTTGGCTAGTGTGAATTTCTTTAATCAGGATGCAAAAACTGAACTTCATCTGTTCACATCTTTTTCTTCTTTGCAATGCGGTAAGCTTACTTTTAGAGACTGTCTACATGAGTAGTTGTGCAAGAAAATTATTTCCTGTTCACTCTCTGTTCATATATTTGTAACTCCTCTTCCCCTTTTGTCTTTTATTTGGATGTACGCAAATCAGAAAAGAAACTTATACAGTAGGATAATAATACTAAATTCTAGATAGGCAGTAGCTCTTCTGCTTTGAATTAACCCTTTCAACTGTAACTAGATAAACTCACCCTGTAGAATAGCTCTTGGTGACTCTGCACTTAGCCTTAGTATTTCTTTTTGTAAAAGCTACAATATGGATGAGGACAGTGAAGAACCATAAAGACATTGTTTTATTTTAATGGATAATTAATTAGAAATGACAGGGAATAGTTATCACCTATAACTGCATCGCAGAATAAAATAGGTCAGTTAGAAAGAACCTACAACAATCTAGTCCAACTGCTTGATCAATTAAGGGTTGCCCAAACATTAAAACATGTTATTAAGGGCACTGTTTAAGTGTCTCTTAAATACTGAGAGGCATGGGGTAAAGACGCTCTCTCTAGAAAGCCTGTTGCAATGTTTGGCCACCCTCTGGGAAAATAAAGGTTTCCTCATGTCAAGTCAGAACTTTCCCTGCTGAAGTGCTGAACCTTTTTCATGTGTCTTGTCACTGGGTCAGAGGGAGAACAGCACCACTGTTTCCATGTCCCCTCCTCAGGAAGCTGAAGACATCAATAAGGTGACCTTTCAGTCTCCTTATCTTCAAAGGAGACAAACTCAGAGTCCTCAGCTGCTCCTCGTAGGACTTTGTTTTTTATCATTATTCTGGTTTATCCAAAGGCCAGGGGATCTCTCAGAGAACATGGCTTATAATTGTAGAATCCCAGAATGGTTTCATCTGGAAGAGACCTTAAATCTCATCCCATTCCATTCCCTGCCATGGGCAGGGATGCCTTTCACTAGACCAGGCAGCTCCAAGCTCTGTCCAGCCTGGTCTGGAACACTTCCAAGGATAGGGCACCCACAGCTTCTTGGGGAAACCTGTGCCAGGACCTCATCATCCCCTGAGCAAAGAATTTCTTCTGTATATCTAACCTAAGGTTCCCCTGTTCCAGTTTGAAAAAACAGTTTGCTAAACTTGATTTTATGGCTTGCTAAACAGTTTTAGCTGCCATATTGCCTGGCTCTCCTGGAACCTCAATACACATGCCTCAAACTTGAAACGAAGAATACTATTTAACAAAATGCAATGTAGAAGGCAGGTCCTAAATCCTCCTCATTATACAAGCAGGAAATAGATTTGTCAGTTTTGCTGAGAATGAAGGAATCTTACCTCTTTTCTTAAGTTCCACATAGCAGCTATCACAGACTTTGGCTGCTTGATCTTTGAGGTACCTCATGGGGTACTTGTTTCTTGAACAATTTCGACATACAATCTGTTTCAGCAAGAAGAGAGACACATAAATACATTATAAATTTATAGATATGCATATATAAAACAAATCCCCTGAGCTGGCTGGAAGAGGAAGTTGGATAGTAGACCAGACATGACTCTCTCCTAAATCTGTGGCAGTCAGGAAAAGCCTGCTGATTGAAATGTTATTGCTGTAGCTTTACACTGTTGTAAGCCAAGCAGAACTGATCATTGTATTTGGTCGCACACCATTGTTGTGTCCTTCCCATCAGGAATTTACACCTTCCCTACCACTGAATCAGAGAAAGACAACTGGAATACTACTTCTGTTTTCGTAGCTTAGTTAGCAACATTGTTGCCTTATACGAGTTTGCATGTTACCCCAAACCCTGCCTATGGCCAGATTGGTTTTCCCTGTGGAATTAGAAAAAAAGATACAGTTAAATGCTTTTTTATCCTATCAAAAATCACTGGTAGTTTTATTAAAATAAATTTAAAAATGAAGTTTAAAGATAGCTACGGTTTAAAACAGGGCTGCAGGTTTATGCATACAGGAAAATCTTTAGAGTCAGAGGTTAAGGGACAAAACTAAGGAAGCTTACGGATCTCCTGAGCTTTAGGGGAAAAGGCAACAGCTCTTTGGAGCGCAGATGAAACTTTCCCTTTAGTCACTGATCAAACCAGGCTCTACTGCTGAGTTTCTTCACATTCCTTGAAAGATCATTTTACCAGCTTTTATTAAGGACAAGACTTGGAGTAGTTGTGCTATTGCTGTGGTCCAGAACAGAGCCTGTATTTTTAGTGTATTGCTTCATTGTCTCTAGAGATAGCTGTATGTCAGCTATAAAGGCTGCACTCAACCACAATTACCCTGTCAGCCTTCATCTGCTAGCCTTGGGGAGGTAATTTGACCTTAAGGCAAGGTTACTGTTATTCCTTCTAACAACATGAGAAACCTAACTAGCTAATTGAGCTGAGTGCTCACTGAGTCTGTGAGAAGTCGAATTCTGGTCTTGATGTTGCTACAAACTTTCAGGTTGCAGCAATGGCAGCCAATGTCCTAGAGGTGTGGAAAAAAAAAACCCGGAGAAGCTTGCACAGCTCTTACCTTCCCGCAGGCATGGCAATGATGCCGCCTCAAAGTGAGGGTAAAGTCACAGCCACAGTTCATGCACATCATGACATGGGACACAGGCACCAGTGTTGGAGGCCTCTCACCCAAGGGTATTCCAAGCCTTTCCCTTAGCTTAAATCAAAGAAAAATAAATGATGAAGCATCCACACTTCCCAAGTCCATTTAGTCAGCCCTGTTGCATTATGTACAATTCTCTCATTTCAGTCTACCTTCACCTGCTAAGATCCCCAAATTTTCTCATTCCTAATGCACTTATGTAAGTAACATACAGCTGCTTCAGCGTTGAAAGATTAGTACACGCTGCTGTTAAAGCCAGAGTCACAAAAAGCAAAAAATCCACATAAATCTATTTTTGGTCAGGCCCTGACACTGTTCCACATCAGACAAGTATCTGACTAATTGCATATGAAAATTGCAGGTAGGAACACGAGTTAAAAGCATCTTTTTGTTAGCAGCTTTTGAAATAATATTCATATAAAGCTCTACAGCCTTCAATCAAAAAAGCACCTGAGTTCTTTGTTGTTACACCTTGGGACAGCTGTGTGATAAGGGAAGAGAGAATATAGAAAACAGTAGAACCAAAGATGAATTTACCCCACTCAAATCTGATCCATGCTTTCTGGTTGATTTCAATATGTGTAAGCAGCTTTAGAAAATGTATTTGCTGTTCCTAGTTCTTGAAATGCACCACATGGCAGTGATGTTCAAGTGCCTTTTCTCTAAGCCCAGGAAGTCACGATCAGTGTGGAACTGAAGGCAATCTAATAAGTTGTGCTGAGCTGTGCTACTTCAGGTTCAGCACCAAAGAATTATGGGTACCCCGCTGTCAGTTCACAACATGTCAGCATTTGGCACAAGTAAGATAAACTTTTGTGCTTTTGAAGAGTTGTTTCCTATGTGGAAATTAGACTTCTGCAGACACACAGGATCTAAACACAGACAAATCAAATTCCTCCAAGTTTCTCCATGTGCACATTCATGCTTACCAGAGGCAGAGATGCAAAAGAAATTATTTTTTCATTTGTTGAAAAAGGATTTGGTTTAGATTACTAAATTAACTGTTTTCCAACTTATTTTTCTGTTAAATATTTGAAAGTAGATTAGGTACAGACCAGAAAAAAAGCCTGATTTGGTTTTGAATTAATTTTTTACTTTCTGGGGTCTTCAAAAATTAGTTTATAGAATGGTTGAGTTTGGAAAGGAACTCTGAAGGCCACCTGGTTGAACCACTCTGCTCACACAGAGCCACATAGTGGCAGTTAGCAAGAACGGTTATCTTCTGAACATATCCAAGGGTGGATACTCCACAACCTCCTCAGACACCCCTGGGTACCAGTGCTCAGTCCTCCTCAGGGTGAAAAAGTGTTTGCTGCTGTTTGAAGGAATCTCCTGTGTTTCAGTTTGTGGCTACTGCTTCTAGTCTTGTCACTGGACACCACTGAGAAGAGCCTGGCTCCTTCTTCTTTGTACCCTCCAGGTATTCATACAGTAGATGCTCCCTGAAGCCTTCTGCTCTCCTGGCTGAACAGTCCCAGCTTCCTCAGTCTTTTTTCCTGTCTGAGGTGCTCCAGTCCCTTATCCTCTTTGCTACCCTTCGTTGGACTCTCCAAGGTTTCCATGTTTAGTAGAATTGGACACAGCACTCCTGATGTAGCTTCACCAGGACTCCTTCTTATTTAGTAAAACTGGGGCTCTACATGATCTAAAATAACATTTTTACTTTTTATCAGATGCAGGTTTTGGCTCCTTAACTGGGAGTAGAATAACTGAAAATAATGAGATAATAATATCCATAATTGCACCAGTACAATCTCAATATCACTGGTAGGGCTTGCACTGGTAGTGACTTTATTGTGTAAATGATATTAGTGTAATTAATGGGTACCTTGGTTTTTTTTTAATCGATGAAGTTTGTAGCTATTTTTAATTAATCCAAAATAACTACTTGTTTGTCCTTTAGGACAAAACAATCTTCCTCCAGAAGAACTGATCAAAGGCCAGAGTATGGAGTGTGATTAATGTTTCAGAGGTGGCCCATGAGCTGTGATGAGTTTAATTGTTCAAGCTTGGCATACTTCTTTAAATGAAAATAGAATATCTAGCTACTAGGAACTCTGCTTTGTAGAACCCTCCTCCTTTCCTCTCTCTCTCTTTTGCTCCCTCCCCTTTTCAAGCATTGAAAGATTTGGTCTCCTTTTACCTCCACGCTGCTGTGGGAAGTCGAAGTCTGGAGAGCTTTGCAGTCATCTGGAATGTGTTTGCTGATGCAGCTGTACCAGTCATCCCTTTCTGAGCAAGAGCTGGGGAATGAAATACAGCAAAGCAGTCAATGCCATGCACAGCAGGGACTGAAAGAAGCTGAACAGAGGTCATCAATGTTTGCTTTTCCCCACTTCTGCACTGAACTGATAATTTTCTGACCAGGAACAAAAATGATGGTTGGACATATTCAGAGTGATGACTAGTGTAGTTCCATGCTTAGGACTGTGACTGAGAAGGAACTAAATGCCCATAAAATTTTTTGAAGTAGTTTCTGCCTTTGCTATAAGCTGCTCAATCCTAGATCACACAGGACAATATGAAGTATCACCTTTTGTCCTGTCTGCCCTATCTTTAGGCACTGTAGTGCATGGAACGTTGGCATATATGGGTTGCTCAAAGCAAGCGTGTTTATGCTCATCTCTACAGTGGACTGCTTAGATGAATTGCATGTTGGGAAATGCAGAAGTGTATCGCCCATGGTAGAGATGTGAATGATTCAATTTTCCTTTAGTTTCTTCATCGTTAACCTCCAGTCTCCTGGAACAGAAGAAGCCAGGACAGCAATTAGTGAAGGAATCTGGGTGTTCCCTGGAGTTGCAGTTACATGTGGAGGCCAGTAATTCTCCAGACCGGCCCCTAGATGCCCCCTGTGCACAAGGCAAACCAGTGAGCTCTTCGCATTTTCCTGCTAGTCCAGCTAACCCCAAAAAGCAGCGGGGTGCCTGTTATTTCACAGATGCATTTTCTCTGTTACAGCTGTGAGGTATCCTGCCTGTTTCAGCTGGCTTTTTCTGCTGTGAGTTCAAACTGTGCACTTCCTGTTCATCTGAAACTCTGCACAGCTCTAGTGGTTTCTAGACTCAGTCACAGGAGGGAATGCAACTCAGTGTGGTCTCCCCTCTCCAAATCATACCAGCCACTCACATTAAAGTAACTCACTAGACTTTGTTGTAAAAACTAGCAGTGGGCATCATTGCCAGCTGCTGTTCAGCTGTGATTTCCTCACATTGTCCTCATGAAGACCACCAAACAAGACATCTGAGAACTATTTGTGTTTTGTGGTTTAAAAAAAAAAAAAAAAAAAAGGACAAAAAGAGAGGAAAAGCCAGATTTTCTTGATGATCTTTGACTTGACATCCCTCTGCACTATGAGCATAAGCCCTTGTCTGAAAAATATCAACCTGTGCAAAATTCAACAAGCCTGGAGCAGAAACTCTGAGCTAGTGTATGTACTACAAATTGGCTAACTTCTGGAAACCAAGGAGATATGTTATAGGAGATCACCTCTGTCAAGAGTCACATTATTAGTCATAGAATCCCAGAATGGTTTGGGATGGAAGAGATCTTAAAGATCATCTTGTTCCATCCCCTGCCATGGGCAGGGATACCTTTCACTAGAACAGGTTGCTCAGAGCTCTGTTGAGTCTAGTCACTCCTTATTACTACTAAAGTTACCACCTGCCAAATTACACTTTCTAAGAAATCTGAAGATGTCCGTATCTTCCAGACAAATCATGTCCACTGCTTAGAGAACACTAAAAGAAGTCATGACTTTCCCAATTGAAGCATTTGTCTAATTCTTTTCTAACTCTAATTCTTTTCACTTGAAAATTAACATATGATTTAAAAAACCACAAAGGAAATAATGGCCCATATGATGGAAATTAAAGCCACTTTAGCAAAGGCAGGTAAGAAGGACAACATGCCATCAAAAGTCTGATATCTAACTGGCCCCTTTAGCCTCCACTTAATTTAAAAAATTCTAGGAAGTGATTGCAGATTTTTAGCAACTAAATGTGGGAATAACACCCATCTGCTGATGAGTGAGATCAATTATGTCTATTTGCATAGGCCTGTTCTTAATTAGCTATTTGGCTGGTTGCATGAAGGCTCAGAGGAATTTTTGCTGAACCTCTGACACTCAGAGAAGCTCAGCCCTTGATCCACCATTGCCATTGGTCCTTGTGGGATTTTTGGGATGCATCTTCTGTGATGAGCTATCAGTTATCCATGTTGTTTCATTTATTCATCATTAAGCAAATAGAAAGAGGGGATCAAGTTGTCACTGCATTTCACTAGACAGCAGGGGACATCCACAGAACACAGAAATTGGACCAGGATGGGATTTTGTCACAGTGCTACCAATATCACTCTAAGTTAGCCTTTCAGGAGGTAATATTGACTGTATTCTCCTAGTATTTTCTCTGTCATTTTATATAAGCACCACAGGGTTATCCTGTGTCCAAGTCTAGTATTTTTGAAATGCAAATAAAGATATAAGAGCATATGAGCCTTCTCTGTAAAGGTGCTGTGCTCAAATCTGTTAGCAGCTCCCTGCTAAACCAGTAGCATGGCTCTTCAGGTGAATGAGCCATTTTCAGCAGGAAATGGAAAGACTTTACAGTGCCATCTGCTCATATAGCCATGCTGACTTCTGAGCTCTTGGTCATCCTTAGTCTACTTACTGCCTTTAGTCCCTGGCACTCATGCTGGATTTCCTCAGTTCACTCACCTTGTCTCATACAAATATAAAGGCTCTGAGGCTTGCACTTTGGTTGTTAACCACTGGCCTTTAGTGCAGCTTGCAGTTCCACAGTGTGAGCAGTAAAATATACAATCTTTAGGGATACTTGAAGTCTTCTGCACTTTTCTGTCTTTAGTGATTCTTTTGGTGAGCATAACTGGCCAAGGATGTTGTGCAATGGAGTTAGGAGAGCATGTTGGCTGCTGGCTCACTGCTATGGCATTAGCTCTGCCAGCCAGTACAAAAAGGAGGAGTTCTTGGGTGGCTTACGGCAGATTGGGCACAGAATGAGCAGCAAAAGGGGAGAGAAGGGGCTCTATCTCAGCCTCTGTCTGTTATCAGGAGGGTAATCTTAGTCTCATGTCCTGGTTCTATCTGCTACCAGATAGACATAGCTCACAGTTGCCTCACACACTTTGTTTATGCTAATTAAGCATGGATTTGATATGACTACAAAAGGCAAAGAAACATCCTAATAATGCAAGCAGTGCATCCCAAGCTGCTCACTAGGGATGACAACTTCAGTTGCTCTGGGGAAATGGGACGTGCAACAGAATTTACCCTCTACAATACAGACGGCCTGTACACATCCTGCTTTTATAACTGGCAGGTAATTCAGAATTACTGTGAGTATATTTTGAGGATTGTGAAGAGTGTGGAGGTCTAAGGAAATCTCAGATATGGTTATGGTTATAAAAGGAAAAGGACCAAAAGGCTTTCACCAGTAGCTGAGCACTCCCCACAGATGGCAAGTGCTCTGGGAAGGATGAGAGCTCCAAACTCTGATTCTGAATAAGAAAGTGCTATCCCTGTCTTTTTCTTGCACTGTGTAATTTAGGAAGTTGGCTGTGTGTCTAGGCAGTCTGTTGCACGCTGTAGTTGCAGATTGATAGTGAGAAAGTCAGTACTTAAAAGCACTGAAGACCTTGTTATTTGGAAGAATTAAATACCACTGCTAGTGTGCTATGCCTTTTGTAATAAACAACATGTGGGAAATAAACCAGTTACCTTTCTGCTGTAGCTGTAGGTAAATTAGCAGGATAGTTTTGGGCTAGAACCATTAAAAATACAGTGCACTGCAATCTTTTGATCAGAAACTGATCTACAATCTTTTTTTGGGACTGGCTTGGGATCCTAGAACAGAGATCTTGACTCCCAGTTGCAATCAATACTAGCAGTACAGAAGCTCATTAGTGAAATTCCTTTTATTAGAAAAACCCGTGAGGTTGCCAGTAAGGTTTGACTTTGATGCTTAAGTACTTTTAAATACTTTTGTATTTGTTGCATGGTATTACCCAGTCACTATTTTCTCCAGGAGTTTTACAGCCCTAGAGGTAAGAGGTAACAAGGGAACTTATAAAAGTGAGATATAATGTACTCCTAGTGTCACAGGGAAAGATGTGAAAGGTAATGGAAAGCACCCAGGCTTCTTCTTTCCTTTCTCTTTAAGATGTTATCAAGAGCCAACTTCTAGTTTTTAGGGAGTACATTAATTGAATTAGTTACAGTTTATGAGCCTTGTGTTTATAATGAATGTTAACTGCATAATCAAGTATTCAGCCATTGCTGTCACCTACAGCAGACTGTAAGAAGCTAGTTATAAAAGAATGAGACACCATTTCTATCTTGGGTATTGGTTGGACTAATCTAGAGATACAGCTCTGGATTGTAATACCCTCTGCTGTGGACATTTGGTAACAGTACCTTGCTGACAGGGTCAGGCAATGTTCATCATATTCAATCTTCAGGATGTTTTGGGCTTTCTCTATCACTGGGCGGCTGACCTAGAAAGAAATGCCATGAACATGAATGTGGACACGAGTTAAACTGTCTATAACCAGTACACCACACAAGTCTCAAGGCATATGACCTCTGATATCCCAACCATCTATTTCATATTTCAATGCAAAAAGATGGGCATTAGGGTTTTATGTATTGCTGTTGTAATGAGGAATGATGTCTATTTCAATATGATGGTGTGCTGAAGGAAAACCCATCACTCAATCCAGTCTATAAGGATGAAGTACCTAGGAGGGTGCAGTTTTATTATTAAAAGCTTAGGAGGTGTTTAGTCTGCCAAGTGTTAGAGCATTTTGGTCTATGCTTGTAATGAATAGAAATCACTTTTTTTCTGACATGCAGGCATTATACAGTGAAGCACTTCAGTTCAGTGGATGCCTGTCTGCAGCAAGGCTCTTTAACAGAATGAAAAGAAAAGCCAGCTTAAAAGCTACAACAAAATCTTTTCCCTACCATGGAGTATATTAGTAGCCTGCTAATAGCAACAGCCAGTGAGGAGAAACATAGCTTCATGGTTTCATACATTTTCACTAACAAATATCTTTGTACTAGTGGCTCAGTTTCAAATGTACCTCAGTAAATACTTGCTCCACACCTCCTTTTCACTTAACAGTAGAATATTTTGGCAATTCCTAGGAATTGCTGGGATCCCTGAGTTAGCTTTAAACTCTCGGGTCCCTGGGGTGATCCATCTCCCGACCTTTTCACAACACCTTAAATTTCCTGTGTCATTCCACTGAAATTAATGATTAGTAATTCTCATCTTGTGTTTTCTAGCTCATCAGACTGCTGACTTGCCACTTGAAATCCTCTTTCACATAAATACTACTTGGAATATTAGCTATAGAACAGTTATGAAGGTCCAATAGACCTCTTTGGTCCAATATCTCCTGTTGCATAGGTTCTGGTGCCAATGAGTACTTAGGGGAAGAATGTAAGGACAGCTTAACTGTGTTTGTAATTTATATTTGTAATTCATAAATTTATTGAAGAAGAAACTGGGTTTGTATCACTGCATGAAATTGCTCCCAATACACCTTTTCCCCATAAAGTTGGCTAATTGCTTTTTGAACCATTAATGCTTTTGATGAAAACAGTTAAAAGGTGCATGAAAGCCAGCCATGTGTAAATTTCGAGTAGCAGGAGTTTAAAACCAGGCAGACTAACTGTAGTGAATACGTTGAAGGAAACAATAATGCATTGGCTGGAGACAAAATAGGATAATAAATCTTTTCTATTTCCTGTTTCATGATCAGAGAGTAACTGACTTTGGCTTGTATTATTTATGCAGTCTGAATAGGGCTGTCATACTAAGTCACAGAGTTAGAGATAATTTTTCTATGTTTGTTTTCTACCATTTTTCCTTCTGTCTCCTTTAAGACACAAGGGAATGCTCTGATAACAGGTCTGTCCCCTCTTTCCCCTTGCTGGATATGAGACATAAACCAGCAAAGCACCAGCAGCCCACTATAAAACTTTAATTCAAGCTTTTAATACAGATGAAGCATTACCTTCATGCCTGACACAGCCAAGGTGTTTTTCAGTCTGTATTTGCCATCCTTCTGGGGATATGTGTACAGCAGAACATCATTCATCTATATGAAAAAAAAGATAAAATCAGTAATTTGCAATATGGCTTGCAGGCCTGCCTGCTCATTCTCCTGGGGAGGATACCTGGAATGTGCTGTAACTTGATGAACTGCTGGGACAGTTACCTAACCCCAACCCTTTCCTAATATCCAGCCTAACCCTCTCCTGACAGCTTCATGCTGTTCCTTTGGATCCTGTCACAGACAGCAAAGACTGGTACTGCCCCTCCTGAGGGAGCTGCAGACCACGATCAGGTCTGACCTCAGTCTCCTCCAGGCTGACCAATTCAAGTGGCCTCAGTCGCTTCTTTTATGGCTTCTCCTCCAGATCCTTCCCCATCTCTGTTCCTCCTTTGGATGCTCTCTAACAGCCTCAGCTCCTTATGCTATGGTGCCCAAAACTGCTCACAGTACTTGAGGCTGCCCCAGTGCAGAGCAGAGCAGGACAACCCCCTTCCTCGCCCAGCTGGTGATGTTGATCCTAATGCCTCCCCAGACACAGTTGGCTCTCTTGGCACAGCTGACTGGGCACAGCTGACTCATATTCAAATTTTGCTGACCAGGACCCCCAGGTCCCTTTACACAGTGCTGCTCTCCAGCACCCCATTGCCTAGTCTACACTACAGGGTTGCCCCTTCCCAACACTAGCCCTTGATAAACTTCATATGGTTGGTGATTGCTCATCTCTCTAATTTGTCAGGGTTTCTCTACAAGGCCTCTCTGCCCTCGAGAGAGTTGACAGCTCCTCCCAGTTTCGAATGATCTGCAAACTTAGTATCCCTTTGAGTCCTGCATCCCTGTTGTTCATGAAGGTATTAAAGAGCCCTGGCTCTAAAATGGGCCCTGCAGCACCTGGGCACTAAGCCCAAGGAACTGAACTCCCAAGAGAGATTTTCAGGATCCTGACATAATCTGCTATGAGCCTTCTTGAATAGCAAACTTAATTTATTTTACGTATTTCAGAAGTTATATATCTCTTTAAAACCTGCTTATTCTTTTATTACTATTGATAAAGGATGACACCATGGGGCATACCATTATCATGACAACCCTGATTAATATCTGAAGATTTTACTAAACATTACTTTGCTTTATAATTGCACATTGGCATTTTTTTCCTCCATTTTTTTCTCCCCTATTTAGCAGTAGGCTGTGACTAGGAGGTCCCACTAACCACAGCTTGACACAGTGAAATTATGAAAAATATTTCAAAGCTTGTGAAGCAAGACACACATATTCATGAGGAAAGAAAAGGTTTGCACTCACTACTGTCTCCTTTGCCACATGAACAGTAAAGACCTTAGTGATGGCCATATGAATGTTATGGACAGAACTAGCATCAGTACCAGTGGTTTCATGCATCCTCCCGCTTCAACTGTCCACTGTTCACTGAAGCTGTGAGGACTAGCTGATGACAAAAGCTATCTTGCAGCCTCTCAGAAATCTGCAGTGGATGAGATGGACTGCTAGAACCTATGGAAAGTTCCCACAAGTCCTTGGGCTTCAGACACACTTCTTGTTTGACAGAATACTTTTGAATAATTGGGATTTCTAGACTGCTCAGAATTTGATATTGGAGCACATACCTTTATTCTGCATTGCTCCATGCACACACATGTTCCCCAAAACAACAGTTGACAACACAGAGAAAGAAGGATGTCTCCTCTTTAATTCCTTTTTTTTTTTCTGTTACTGCTTTCCTTTCCTCCACCTTCTTCTTATAATTCTCTCAGTAACATTAGAGTCAGTGCTGGAGCTGTGTTTTCCAAGCTGTGACTCCAAAAATCTCCTATACTCCAACCCAGCCAGATAGAGCATTAAACAGTCTCACATTTGATAGCAGCTTCCTACAACCCATTTCCAAAACAAGTGGCCTTTGCAGAGAAATTCTTAGAAGGGTGAGATAAGAGACAGGCTCTGAGTTGCAAAGTCTTGCGGCTGGGGGGCAGTTAGGGGACCTGCCAGTTTCAGCAGCCCATACTGTGCTGTACAGAGGCCACAACATCCTTGTAAACAGAGACTGGACTCAGGAAACAGACACACAGCAAAACTCACAAAACATCCTGCCAGGAAACACCAGATTCAACAACATCATCAGCCTGCACAAAACAGCCAGCTCAAGTAACATTATGATATGCACAACATACACCTGTAGAAACGTTTGAAATTTGTCTTTACACTGTCATGCCTATATGGGCTGTGCACCGACATACAGTGCTCCTTATGGGCAGATATATATTCAGAGCACACCACTAAAGCATACCTTGAAAGCACAGGCCAAGTAGGAGTCTGGCACACACCCAAGTTTTAGAGCATATTCTAACTACAACTTCAGTTTGATGGGCTCATCTCCTAGGATGTGTAGGGATTAAATTCTCAGGGTTATCTTTCAGTATATACTCTTGCTTTGAAATTCTTCTTCAGGTCCTGGTCTTGATTTAGCATCAGTCAAAATAAGTTCACTACCAAGAACTTCAGAAAAATGCTATTCATGTGAAAAATCTCTTTTGGGATAGTGAAGGTAAATACACTTATTCCAACAAAACTAAACCAAATGCAATCTATACATGCTAGCTTCTGTTGATCTTTTTGAGTCGCTGCTGACATGTGAAGCATTAAAAAAAAGTTCTGAAAGGTTTAGGTTTTTATTAATACACAAACCTGAGTTTTTCAGGTGGTTTCAAAGCTTTCAAAGCTTCAAAGCCATCTCTTCTCCTTACAATGATCCCCTGGTAAAAAGCTGTCAGCACTTAAAGGTGACAGTAACTACATATTCCAGACATATAATTTATTTATTTTAAAATAAATTCTGCAAGCAATATTTTAATGTTAATAGCAGCAGTAATGCTCAGTTCTTTACAGTTTTTTTCTGAGAGGGAGCTGTAAAGAATTATTCAAACATTAACAGGTAAGCAGGTAAAGTCCTAAGATGCAGGCAAGTGTCATATTCCCCTTCATATTGAGAAGTGCATAAAAATACGTGTGGTTACACAGTAAGCTATCAGAACAGTTGAGAACAGTGCTCAGGAGCCTGGAGCCTCAGATACTTTCTAGCTGCTCAATGGAGAGTGTAATGCAAAACAGAAAGCATAAGTGTTCAATAGTATATCTCCAAAGCAATGGGGTTTCATCTGCTTTGATTTGCAAATATTTGCAGTGGGGTTGTGGACCCTTGTAAAGAGTATTCCAGCCAAGTGATGAAAGGTCCATTTTTCCTAATTATCCTAGAAAGATGTTGCAAACTGTCACTGAAAACTGTTGCTCTAATCCACATTAAGCTGGAGGTGTGTGTTTGAAGGAACTACACTGTGGCAATGCACAAAATTATCAGGTAATTTACATACATGTGGACAGCAGGACCTAAAACCCAGTCTTTCCATTTCAAAGATACAAACCCCTCCCAAGTGTGACCTAAGGAAGTTTTCAGCTCTTTACCAGTAGGGTATTCTCTTTTGCTTCTGATTAAATCTTCTAAGGTCTTAGGACTTTCAAGTGTGCAGCTTAATTCCTGAAGGTATACAGGAGTTCTCATCTTCCTGATCCCCTTGAAAATTTGAACTTCTTTGCAAAATTATGTCCTGCTGAAGGCTGTATGTAACTGTGGCACAACCCGAGGGTTGCACAGCACATATTCCTGTATGTGGGGCCAATGGGACGTGCGAAAGGACTACAGCCCTGTTAGCAACAGGAGCTAACTCACCACATCACTGTTGATGGTTAAATGACCTGCAGCCTAAAATGTGCCAGGCTTCCGGGTTGCATAATGCATGGAAAGATATGAGAGAGACAGTAAAAAGATAAAAAAAATTCTTACCAAGAACAAATGGCAAGGATGCCTGCTTTTGCCAGAGAGTTTCATCAGTGTTCCCTCTTTAACAAAGATCTGAAGGAGAAAACAGCAGATTAAAATCCTGAGATTTCATTCCAAATCTTACTGAGAAAAGAGAGTATTTATCCTGGGGAAGGAGCTACTCCAATGCAATTCATCAGCACAAGAAGAGAGAGAGAACCTCAACAATTATTTCTAGCCTTACTCCTTATGATCTGGCTTAGTCTTTGCCTGGGTTAGCACTGCTGCCCTTCATGGCTTGCATTTGTGTCAGCATAAAATGGGTTGGAACCCCACTTGTCCTCAGCCCACTCTTTCTGCACTGTGGACTGTGGTCAGAGGTGACTGTCACAGATTGAAAGCTAACATGTAATGGGCTTTAGAAAAGAATTCTTGTCTTTAAAAGTCCTCTAAAATAGACAGACCAAAGAGAAAAACTGAAACTTTGGGTTTTAGTATACTACACCAACTTAACTGTACCTGCATACATAATTTGTGTAATTTTGCAAGCACAATACTTTTTCAGTCCATCTTGTTACTATGTATGTAGGTAAGACTGTGTATGTAAGCAGCTAAACCAGCACAGTAGAACTTCATTGCAGTAATATTTGAACAAATCTGCCATAACTGAACTACATCAGTGGATTAACAGTCTGCTCTTTTCAGACAGAGAACAGAATCTAGTGTACTTTTCCACTCTAGAATAGTTTATAATCAAAGAGACATATCCTGCAAATTCTGTATGCTGGGCTTTGCAGAATTTGTTAAACCATTACCTGGTAAGGGCAAATGAGAATACTGATGTTGTTAGAGAGAAAAACAAATGGTGACTGCACTATTTGGCTGAGGAGTATTCTTATGCTATGAATATTATGCTTGAAAATTGCTTCATGAATTTTGTTAATGATATTGGTGGACTGAAGAGAAATCCAGAGTTGCAGAACTCAAGAAAGAAATCTTTTGAAGCTTAGAAGCAGGTTGGAGCTGAGGAAATTGGTCAGGTTTGAAAGCCAGAAAAAGAAATTTGCATTTGATATGGATAGCAAGACAAAGTTGTACGCTCCCTCATGTCTCTGTTGATGTGTTGCTTAAAAACAGTGTCTTGTATTAAATCACCATGGGAATGGTGAAAATATAAATTTGAAAATTAATTAATTGCCCTAATTTAAGACAGCTTTATAAAGCGCAGAGCCTTTTCAGGCTGCAAGCAATTCCTGCTAGAGCTGCAGCCTTTTGACTGGAGTATATAAGGAGGAAAGCAATAGCTCCATCAAAATACACTACACTTAGGGTGTCTGAGGACAGCTGAAGTGAAAAGCCAAATGGCTGCTCTGCGTAAAAGCTGAGACAATGCATGTCTTTCCCAGCATGACCCTCTTTTTGTGCACTGCCAGAGAGATGTTTTTCACATAAGCCAGTGCTCCAGCTTGTATCACAATAGCTCAGTAAACAACATCTGTAGACATCTGAAACATGGCCATCCATATAGAGATATTGCTGGCCAGAAACAACACCCTTTTACCAGCATAGGTCTGCCTGCAGCACTCACCCTTCCTGGCTGGAGGAGGCCACTCTGCCCTCTCACACTATGCTCAATGTGTACTAGCTTCTGCAGGTTTTCCTGGGAGAGAAAAACAGCATTTAGAAGGCTGCATGGAGACTGTTTTTATGCAAGCAGGCAAATTTTCCCTCACCCCTCCTCACCATTTTATTTCTTTAGAACAGATATTACAGAATTAGGTTTCAGAGAGAACTGAGACCAAGGATTTACACCCAGAAAGTCTTCCTGCCTTATGGATTTTACAAATCCTCATCACCTGCATTCACATCTGCTGTGACCTTCTTCAGTTCTTTTACCTGTGATTCCCCAGTCCACCTTCCAAAGGAACTGTTAATTTCATATGGTATTTATACATTCTTTGCTGACTTTCTGGCCCTGTAAACTAATAAAGTAGGGACAAAGTACAGTATCTGCTCCAAAGGCCGATGCACAATTGCCATGACATTGATAATCCAAAGCATGCTTTGATACTTTACCACTGTTGATAGGATTATCTGAAGATTTACAATCTGTGATAATGGATTAATGCCTTTGCAATAGGGGATTTAGAAGATACACTAGTAAGCAGCCAATAAAGGTGCATTTCTGTTTGGATGCTACACAAAAACCAGGAAGTTTATGATTCAACTCTGATACTATTAACTATCTACCTGGCCTTAAGCACAGTCAGTCAGTGGGCACTGGCACCAGGCATGAACTTATCTATGAAGATGGTAAAATAAGATAAACTTAGATAAGTCTGTGCTCCCATAAAAAAAATCAGATGAATATAAGAAGGAAGAAGGAATGTCTTCACCTTTGCAATATTGCTAGTCCTTTCAAATCTCCTTCCATTTAGCACACGAGGCTGTTAAAACAGAGGCTTGTGCATAGGATTCAGCTGTGGTTTTATCTGATCAGAACAGTAGAATGGACTACCCAGCAGCAGTGAGTCATCACTAGAGTATGCCTAAAAATCAGGAGTCTCCTATCTAAGTTAGCCACTGTATCCTGGGTCTTCAGTTATACACCCAGATACACTACAGACCAAGGACCATACTTGATTCAGATACATGATCTGACAGCCTTTGAGTAGAGTTTTCTGCTAAAACAGGCAATGGTCTGTTTTCCTTTGCTCCATTGACTGGCATTAATATACCCCTGGGATTAGTGAGACTTGATTAGATCATACACTGTATCTGCCTGATACAAATCAGTGGTGTCTACAGAATCAGCTAATTAAGAAAGTTATCACAGATACCACAAGGAGCATATCCAAGTCAACATGATGGTATGTCAAGCTAATTTACCCTGGATTTCAGCTAACACAATTCATGTACCTATCTAGGCTTGCTTTTTTGAGATAAGCCTGAAATACCTCCCTGTCTTACTGCCCTAGTGAAATATTGCACATGTTTAGCATGATACTAAGTTTAGTTCTTAATCAGTAACTGGATGTCAAATGCATGGAAATACCTACAAGGCTTAACCAGCACAGGGCTGCACTGTGCCCATGCAGTGTAATTGACAACTGACACATTTTCAAGAATTTGAGCCGTCAGGTATCTCTTTTGCAATGCAAGAAGTAAGATACAGAATTTTTCCGCTCATTTCAAAAATTCTATAGGCAAATAAAATGGAAGCAGCATATAAAACAATAGCAGAAGAAATACCAGGGATCATGGGACAGCTGACTTTTGCAAAAGGTATTTGCAAAGGACTTTCCTGTCACTGAAGGGTATTTTAGCCTGGCAAAAGTTGTCCAATTGACAATTTCCACAATGAAAACTTGTTTTGCATCTGCAGAAAAAGCAGTGTTCTCCTGTGAGCACACTTGTGCCAGTGCTAATACTACTCATCTGGGTTTCTACCAGAGTGAGAAGTTGCAGCAGCCAGCTTTTCTCAGGACTGCTGGCAGAGGTGCCTGTTGAAATGCTGATGTTTGCAATATGGACACATGTTCTCCAGGAAACAGACAGAGAAGTATTGAACTCATTTCCTGAAGGAAGTCAAACAGCCATCACATGTGAAGGATGGTGGTTTATCTGGGAATGTGGACAGCTGATGGGGGGGCATAGTTTCCTGTCAGTTCCCCAAAATTCCCAGTTTATATAGCTTTCCTCTTTGGTCTTAAAACTATCATCATTCTTCTTTCAAAGATCCTTCACAACCCTACAATTAAGGAATAAAAGCAAAGCTCCACCCAGGCAGTACCACAGAAGTGGGTGTCAGAAATACTGCTGTGGCCATTTTAGAGGTGAACTGCAGCTTCCATAATTTTATCATGATGTCTATGCAGCAGGAACGCCTCCCCAAGGAATTCACCAGCTGTTAATAGCAACAGTGATTTGTAGCTCTTAGCATCTCAGGGCCTCTAACAGATTGTAGACATTCAGAGAGCGATACAAACACTGATTAGTTCATCTCCTGGGATTACAGATAGACATAATACTCCGTGGTGATGGTGTGCCTTGTACTTCTGTTTGTACCTCTGTAAATGGAAAATAGTATTTTCCTATGTGGTGAAAATGCTGTGGAGATAATTATGGCCATAATTTGCTTGAAAATCCTGAGTTAATAGTTCCCAGGAAAAACTGCTAGAGTCTTATTATCATAAAACAACAACACAAAAATACCCCTAATAATGCATCATTGATATTCTGTAGAAAATGTAGATCCTAACTCAGTGCTCCGATGAGATTTTTGGAGTGTCATTTGATGAGCTGGCACATGGGAACAGAAATTTTCCTCCTTCCAGGTATATGCCAAGTCTAAATTATTTCTTAGAAATTCAGCCAGGTACATGACAATTTATTAACGCTCTAAAATAAGCGGCATTGATCAGTTTCTTCTGTAATTAGAGTAATTATTTTCTTTTATGTTTTCTTTTTTTTTTTTAACTGAGAGAAAGAAAAGAAGTGGCTTTTTTGTCTGGGGTGTTAATTCAGGAGGCCGACCTCAGATTTAGCAGAAAATTGAACTTTGTTTCTCATGAACCTGTGCCTTTACAAAATCCCCTGAATTCACACAGAAGGGAAAGAAGGAAATTTTATTTCTTCTCTTCCATACCAAAGTTTTGCAAAAGAGTAGATGTGCTCTGATGATATGATAAAAAAACTAAGTGCAAAAATCTATTGGAATTTGTGATGAAATTATTCCAAAACAGACATTATTAATAGCAATTATTTTACAGTCTGTGACATCTGTAAGACTCAGATGATACAATGATGTTCTCCAAATTAAAGCATGGCTTAGTAGAGACAAAATTATTTCATGACAATGCAACACAGCAAATTTGATTTTGGCTGCTTATATATACTTCTAACTTCAGAAAAGTATTTATATAAATATCCAATATATCTGACTGAAATCTAAGGAAGCAGAGGTACCAGGAAAAGATATGTGACCTTGACCTGTTAGGAACTGAGCTCTTAGAGTTCTCAACCTCTAACACAGATATCCCTAAAGCTGAGATTTTTCCGGAAGGTTTTCATGAGATCTCTGGTTTTTGAGGAAATATTTATTTTGGTACAAAGACTGCTTAAATACTGGAAAAAATATGAGTATAAATTCTTTGCCTGGGGAGAAGGAAAGTCAGAATCAAACCAGTTGAAAACTTTGCTTTGAAAATCTGCAGTTTCAGAGTCTAGTTTATAGAGGGGTCAGAT
Source organism: Toxostoma redivivum (assembly GCA_013397375.1). Classification (NCBI taxonomy): domain Eukaryota; kingdom Metazoa; phylum Chordata; class Aves; order Passeriformes; family Mimidae; genus Toxostoma; species Toxostoma redivivum. Next base: position 66,303 of record VXBI01013176.1, on the reverse strand, counting down.
TGCACTCCTTTTTATGATAAAACTCCAGGCTTGGTAGACATCCTCCCATCAACCTACATCTGCTCTTTCATCTTCATATCCAATTAGTGTGTTCTTCCCTAACAATGTGCATTCATGTGCATTCATTTTTTCAGTCTTAAAAGCCTACTTGAAAACAAGCTCTTACTAAGAAGATGGATATTTCACTCCTTTCCTTCATCTGCATCCTCTTAATGTAATGATACTACATGTGATGCTTTATCTCTGTCTCTTGAATTTCATGTTTTGATGCCTGAATGATTATTAACAACCCTCTCACTGCTCAGGAAATGAAATTATAAAGAAGTGACTTGAACCCCAAGAGGGGGGAAAAAAACCTTTGTGCTATCAGCTATAGTGTCTTACATCTTGTAAAGCTGCACTAAAGGGCACAGACCAACTCCACATCTGCAGTACTGTAAAACAGATCTGAATAAGCCCTTGAGTCTCACCTTGGAGGGGGCTTCAGAATTTAGCAGACATATGTATTCACTTGAACAGATGTATAGAAAACACCATATTGATCAGGGGAACATGTGTCATGGTAGGACTCACCGCTTGGAGCATGCTGTCATTGGCTTGGTCCGTGATTTCAGAAATGATGAATAAGGCAGCTGAGGGATGAAGGAAAACAAACACCATATATCACACAAAAGAGGAGAAAAATAACTCAAATCCTTCCTGTTTGCAAGGGCATCCTTTGGCTTCTTTGTTACTTTCATAATGCAACTGCCTAGCAACTCTGACGTGGCACACAGTGCTGTCTCCCCTTCCTCTCTTCATCATTCTCTTGTGTGGAACTGCATCATGCTTGTGCTGATCCGGGGAGCTTATGGGGGTCCCTTTTAAGAACCTAGGATGGCACTAAATCTTTTTTGTAATGTTTTGCAAACTTCTGTCAACGTCTTGTGATATAGAGAGATGAATATAACCCAGCTTTAGTTACCAAATAGCATGGCAGTCTAAGCTGTACCTCTTACTGCTGATGGAGAGGACATTATCCCTTTCTGATAGAAATGGGTATGAAGTGAAGTGGTGACATGAATTAACTCCTGGATTCTCCACTGGCAAATAACCTGGGCTAGGACATATTTGCTGGCACTGAGAGCAGTGGCATAACATGGCTCAGGTCCCTATTTCACATCGCTTCCCCTGTGGCACACAGCTTTCTATCAGTTTCTAGCAGTAACTTGGGAGCATGCTGGCTAGGAATGGCACAAGTGTCTCCTAACCACAAATGAGACAGGCAATTGTGGTCATAGGACTTGAGTGTCTACCCTGCTATTGTTTAAATTACTGGTATAGCTGTAGTTCTACTGTCAGTGACTAGGGTCCTAAATCTTGGATGAGTTTCTGCTCTTGGGCAGAATAAACTGACTTTCAGTCAACCACTGACTTTATTGCTATGAGTTGGTTTGGATTTACAATCAGTGTAAGAAGAGTGAATTGATTTCATTAATACAATGTTACTGCTGCTTACTCCAGCCTGGAAGCTACTCCCACAGACACCACAATTAACCTTGCTTTGATTTCAGTGGGAGTAAGAGACCTCTGCTCTATCTAGCTCGTGTGCTGGAAAGCACGCTGTTAGCCGTGGATTTGTTCTTGATTTTGCAGAACTGCTTTTTTATGTAATGTGTTTCAACTTTATGCAGCCTTATGGAATCCAGAATACAGATATGCAATTCAAAACTCCTGGGTTTCTCCCAAGTTTACAGAGCACAGTAGGCATACCATAGATAATGGTACAAAATCAGGCAGGGGAAGCCATCCAAATTGACTTTACAATGACCAGGTCAAACATTCACGAAGCCAAAGAGGACTAGGATTTCCTTGGTGTCTGGGGTAAAACTACAGTGTCTGCACCATGCGTGTAGAGATGTCCATAAGTGCCACCATGTCAAAACTACAAAACTATAGGAAGCCCATATGTTTAAAAAAAAAAAAAAAACAAAAAGGAAAAAAAAATAGGATTCTTGTCCTAAATAATTTGTCTAAATTAATAATCAGTTCTTATAAATTTTACATCTAACCTATTAACACGAAATCTTGAAAAGAATCATCTTCCATATACTACCAGTATAGAGATCTTGCACCTCTTTAGAAGCAATGTTAGCAAAACAGAAGTTTTCTTCTACCAATTTCATTTTACCTTGTGTGGCTTCATACTCTGTAGAATCAGGACAAAGATTATTCAAGTAATCTGTAGTAAATGATCAAACAAACATAGACATCCAACAATCAGAATACAGATCAACATAATTCGCAGTATTGTTAGCTAAAACATTAAATCCTCATCACAAAATCACACAGTGGTTGGGATTGGAAGGGATTGTTCCAATCCCTCTGCCACGGGCAGGAACACTTTCCAGCAGACCAGGCTGCCCAAAGCCCCATCCAGCCTGGGCTTTGAACACTTCCAGGAATGGGGCATCCACAGTTATGTCCCACAACACTTTGTTCCCACATAATTAAGTGTATATATAGCCTCTTTCCAAAGCAAAACTCATCTTTGATGATGATGGTAGTTTTGATGGTATTTTACTTTGACAATCAATACAAGAGCATTGATACAGAGCTCACATAACTTGGCAGGTATAAATAAATAAATAAATAGTGTCAAAAATGTTTCTCAATCAAGAGAATTGCTGAATAGCACCACTTTGCAAAAAATTGTTTTTCTAATAATTCTGTTTTCCCATCTGAACGCATGCTGTTGGCTATATTTACAGTTAATTAATCATACATGTGTATAATGAGTTGCATCCTTGATCAAAGTGTCCAGAGCAAGATGAACCTGCTGGTAATCTGTGCATGCTAATAGAGTTTTCTTACGGTCACTTTGTTCTGCTGGTTTTATAGAAGCTCCTTCTAGTATGCTGTGCCCTTCATTGGCTGTATGGGCAGTGTTTATGACTTCCTTTTCATTATCCCATGCATAACTAATCTTGCACCCACATGTATACATACTCCCAAAATATTTCTCCATCTTTATGTCTATGGATCCTTGCTCTTTTTTGTTCTGACTTAAGTATGTGACAACACTGAGTTTCATTGTTACATTTCACCATTTCCTTCCCTAACCAGTTATAAACTTCCCAATTCTTCCTAGGGGCCACATCCTGCTTGAGGAATTCTGCTCTCCTCACAGGCTCAGACATGCTAGATTTGGGGTGCCTTGCAGAGAAGGAACATAATCCCCCTTAGAGGGACTCAGGTAGTAGTTATACATATGGTCCTGAATGTAAAGGGAAGGTATAACTGTAAATAAAAAATTTAAAGTCTGTAAGTGTACTGTTAATGTAAATTTATACATTTTCCTCCTATAATGCAGCAAAATTGGACTGGATTTTTGACTAATCACTAGCTTTAGGTGTACTGTGCATAGGACTTATGGTGCAGTACTGAACTGCTTTGTTGATAAGAAGATGGTGCTTGCCACTGTCATACAAGATGCAGTGCAGAGTCTCCTTGCCGTGGTCATCTGTCTTCTACTGTCTCTGATAACTACCCCTGACATAATAAAAAATCAAACCTGTTTGCTGGCAGTGAGGCTGAACTCTCCCTCTCCTAATTCACAGAAAGTCAGGAAGGAATGACTAAAATCACCTGACTATGCTTTTTTGTGACCTTTCAACATGGCTGTCCTGTAGAAGTGCCTGCCTCTTCCCAGGCTGCCTGACACTTCCTGAATCCTGTACTAAGCATATTGAAATTCCTAGGAAATCCCATCCTGTTTAAGCCTATTTTAGCTGTTAAGGCATCAATGTGTAGCACAGGGGAGGCACAGAACATCAGAGGAGTGCTTCTATTAGGTACTTTTGAGAGTGATTTTACTGACCTGTGAGCATCACACGATACTGGAAGACACGGTGTACCACTTTCAGAAGCTGATGTTTCACACTGTTAGGGCTGCCACCAGAGTTCTGCTGTCCTCAGTGGAAGAGAAGAAACACAAAGATTAGGGGGAATTCGAGCTCAGCAGAAAATTGTCATCTTAGTTATAATCCTAGTTATTAACTCTAAAACATCCTCAAAGAGCTTAATAAGTTAGTAAGTAAGTGACTGAGAAACCACTCCACTGTGTTTCAGCAAAATATACTCACAGATCCGTAGATTCACACCACACACAGGAGTGCATGGGCGAGAAAGAAACAAATGGATCCCACACAACTGCACTTGTCACTTAAGTTTTAGCACCAGGGCTGTGAAACAAGACTATTCTTCCATTCTACTCTATGTGTGAACACTGGTGGAGTACCAGAAAAGAAAAAAATCCTTGAGTCATCCCCATGGCAAAGCCATGCATTAGTGCATGTAAAAAAAAGTGTGAGCCTTACCTCAAACTCTTTAATCATGGTAGCCAGTTGGGAATATTTAAGGCACATTTCATCTAGCAAAGCCAAATTCCTATCAAACTGCATAATGTATGCTCTGTGGTGATTCAGGCTTGATTTTCTGGAGAGAAAAACATCAGCAACTTTCTGGTGTTCATCCCTAAGGCCATAGAAAGAAAAGAAGCAGCAAATAAGCAAATAAAAGTAAAGAAGTAGAGCCATACTTCTTGCTTATTGTATTAGATTCACAGTGGCTCTGTACAGTGTGCACCTAAAGCCTAGGCTGAACGGCAGGAAAGAGGGAGGGCTTCAGGACAGGCTGACAACACCACAGGCTGCTGTAGCATGGGCACCGTGGAGGCTGATCCTTTGGCTGTGCGTCTGCCATAGCAGCACTGTGAGGCTCCTTTCAGGACATGGCTCCTGCTTCAATAAATAGACCTTCCAGTTGCTGCAGTCGGAAGCTTTGAGCACTGTTTGTAGGGGGAAATATAACATTTATTGTAATATCAGATCTTCAGCTCTCCTTCATGCCTGTTTCTTAGCACTGCCTCATTGTCATCTGCCTCAGTATTCAGATGCATAGTATAGAAATATTTATAAAGCATGTACAAGGAAAGAGCAGAATAAAATCTGAGTTCACAAAAGAGGTATCATACTTAATAGAGGAACGAGAGTTCCTGTGGATGTCCAGAGCAACAGAGTGTCTGGTGAGTGCAGGCACAGGGAAGAGCTTACTGGGAGTTTCAGATGTGGTAATGACCTGGGAACCTGTGTGAGTGCAGGTCTATAACATATGTATATCTATTGTGTTGGCAGCATTTGCAGTACGGTTCTCTTTTATTGCCAGTGCCACAGAGTAGTCCTGGACAGAGCTCCCAGGGCATTTACAGTTGCGCTCCTTTCGTCTTACGGAACTGGCAGATAGAGTAGGGTTGTGGCTTCTTTAGTTCCCAAGACTTTTTAGATCCCAGCTGGAAACACTATGTTTGTGTTCTGAGTGTATAAATCACAACTCATCAGTGACACATTTTAAGTCTTTCTGCCAACAGTCCTTTGGTGGGCACAAACCAAAACACAGTTCCCTTTAGCCGCTCCTTTCCTTGTTGTGTGCTTTGACTGGGAAGTGCAGGACTGCAAGGAGACCTGTGCCCTATATTTGGGATCGTAACTGAAAAGTTCTCATTTAACTGACTTCCTTATTTGCACTGTGGCTGTGCAGAAATAGGATCATCCATTCTTAGTGACCACTGCCTCCTGGAGTTTAGCAAGTTGGAGGTGTGGGCCTTCATGGTCCATCATTCAATAGAACCTGGCAGCCTGGCTTAAGTCAGGTGTCTCCTCAGCTGCATGAATTTTGGAGCGTTGTCTGTCCTAGTCATGGTCTTATTCTCTCATGGAAAGACATTGCCCTGTAAGGATGTTGGATGGACTCCCATTAACAGCCTGCCAGTGTCCTGTTGGCTTGGAAACCTAGAGTAGCAGATCCCTGCCTTGGTGCTGGGAGCAAGGGGCTGTCCCTTAACTGAGAGCTACACTGTCCCTATATAGATTCCTGTAAGCAGATGATCTTTAGGATCAGTTCTGATGTAAGTTACTCCTGCTTCCCACAGCAGGACTCTGTGACCTTCAGGCCATGAGTGTGAAGGTACTTGGCAATGACTAAGAACTGGCAGAGGATAATGCATATGAAGTTGGCTGCTGTTCTCACTGACTGATGGGGCCATTTCAGAGCCACAGGCTGTTCTCTGCACACATATTTCAGTATTCGATTTCTTAGCCTGACAGCCTCTACATTTACTTCATTCTTGTCTGTTTGCAAAATCTGTCATAGTAGGTCAGGTTCTACTCTTTTCATTTCTGCTGGGATGGTCAAGGGAACACCAATGAGTTCACCCACCTGCTGTGGAGGGTATGTTAAGGCCATGAAACTATGCCATTCTGTACTTGCCATTTAAGGACTCTCTCTTCCAATTCTTCCAGTATGTCTTGGTGTAATTCATAAATTTCAGGGAGTTCACTTAAACCCTGCTTGAGTTTAACTTCTTGTTCATTTTCATCATCATCTCCAAGCACTTTCAAGATACTTTCATAGAAATCCTGTGAACAACAGCATTGAAATGAGGCAAACAGACTTAAAATATCTTTTCTGAAATTATTATTACAATTTCTTGACTCCTAAACTATGCTTTCTAGGAATTGAAAGATATGCTGTCAACAGCGATAGTGTTCAGTATGGCAAGGAGATCATAGAATATGTTTTCTTCCATCCATTAGTTCATACAGTTTCAGCTGAATTCCACAATGCTATCAGATTAAAATGGAACATTGCACCAGATCAAACCATAAGACCCTTATGCATACAGTGATTTGGTATCTTTTTATTTACCTTGCATTTCCCCCCTGCTTTTCTGGATGTGGTTTGTCTCATTTTTACAGTGTTTCTGAACCCAAAACATAATTTTTAAAAATGAAGGATGAGATTCTCACCTCACTGGTTCCAACAACTTGACATGAAAAATATGAACAACTACATGCCTTGTACTAGAATTTTGCACTAGCTACACTTCTGAACTTAAATTTAAGCTATGGAACAAATAAGTTTTCCTACGAAACCTGAGTCCTTTCTTCCTCATCTTAGAAATGGTTTTCATCATGAAGTGGTTTATAAATTATGTAGGCATAGGGGCAATTTCCTCTATATTAAAACATAGCCAGTTCTGGTACATAATAGGGCACCTATTTCAGAGTGCATAGCAAAATGCTTTCCTAGGTTTGAATTCCCCAGAAATAAAATTCTGTTCCCTGAACTTTTAGGGACAATCTTACGAACTTTCTGCCATGGCACTTCTCTGGCTTCTGTCTAGTTATTTTTTTTTTAAGTAGATAGGGTTATTAAGGAGGAATTAATTAAGAAGAACTGACTTCCATAAAACTTGCTAATGTCCAGGTATGAGCAACTCATCAGAGTATGCTTCAGTGTGAATCCATACCTTACATGGATTGCCCATTTTGGACTGATTAAATCAAGGTTGCTGTATTGATTTCAGCATGGGGGGATCTGGTTGGTATGACTGTGATCCTGCTGAAAGGTTCTGTTCTTACAGAACAGGAGAGACTCTAGTCAAAGAACTTCAAAATTCCTCTCTCACCGATAGGGACTGACTTCAGCCAAGATCAGGTTTTAGTCTCCTCAGATTCATTCCTGGCTTTTCTGTTGTTACTGTCAACTGCAATGTCCACACTGGCTCTCTAATGGATACTAGCCAAGAGTCACAAGTGTCGGGGTTTTTTAGCAACTGTAACAGCTGAAACGTTTGTTTTTCGAAAAGCCACTGGGACTAGGTAAAGAAAAAAAGATCATGATAACGATTTTCTCTTTTATTAACTATATCCTGGATAAAACAATATCATAAAGATTTCTGAAAAAGTATTACTATGTTTCCTAATTATCCGGATCTGATTTCCACAACATATCCTGCCTCAGTACCATAAATAAACCCAACGCTGTGCTTTTTAATTTCCATCTTTTTCTGATGTGAGTTAGCCTAAATTCATGTTTCAGCCAGCGTATAATCCAGAAGTTTTTCAACCAACTAAGCCAACCAGTCTGTCTTCTGGATGCTATTACTAACTCAAAGGAACCTGCAACCTTTCAAAGTCCTCAGTCATAATTAATCCAGACCAGGGAAGGGGAAAGAATCTAAAGGGTTCTCTCATCTTATTGTGCCTGGACAAGTGAACAGCTTGTAGTTCACTACTGATGTATTCAAGTAATATATTATGTTACAAAGATGTCATCTTTCCCAAATTAACATCAAACAGCTCTGTATCTGTCCACTTTCCACCACAACTGAGCAACAGGATTAATACTCCTTTCCCACAGCATATCAGTGGATTTAATTAGTTATTGTATCTCCACTTGATTATAATGAATTCTCTGACAAATAATTAAATTCCAGTTACCTAGATAGTCAGCTTTCTAATGATTAATAAAAACCTTGCAGCATAACAGTAATCACTATAAACATTCATTAAAAAATAATTATGTTGCTGTTGAAAATGCTGAGTGCCTGTGAAGCCATTAATCACATGCAAAGTGCTTTTCCAGTCTCACTAACTATAATTAATCATGGCACCTGAAGGTCTCCAAGTCTGTCACAAAAACCCAATGTCTAAGTACAGGAGGTACTAAACACTGAGTCCATATAATTCCCTGATGGATCAAAACTTTGTTAAAACAGCTTCATGAACTGAAGTAGTTCAGTTCAAGGCTCTGGTGTGATAGCTACAGAGCTCAATCTCATCCAGGGGTGGATAAGCCTACAGATCTCACACAAGTCTTATGCCTGTACCTGCATGTGCATGGGAAAGCATAACCCAAGCTGCCTAGGTGATATAGAAGGTTAGCAACTCAGCTGTAAAAATACATTTCTGAAACACATGCCTTTTCATTACATTTTGGGCCTTCATAAATAAGCCCTTTATAGCCATCCAATGGCCATAGCCTTAGCATCCCTGATATAAACCCTACAAATAATGAAATGAAACAAAGAGGATCAAACCCCACAGCCACAAAGGTTGTTGATTTTTTCCTTCTTTTGTTTGTGAACATCACTAATTCACACACGTTATGTCTTTTCCCTTCAGGAATGCCTCTGAAGAATTCTGTTCTCTACTGTAAATGGGGACTGTAACCTGGAGTTTGTTTCTGTACAGGATTCAACATCTTTATGAAGTGTGATATTCTAATAAAAGGCAAGAGGTGTAGTTAATGGGACAAGAGCTAGTTCTAGGTTTAGCTTTCAGGATTTTGTGAACAGATGCAGAAACAGAGTTTGTGTATCATCTCTCTCCAACAGTGGGGGTGAATGTGCTTTAGAGTCCACCTGCAAATTATAACTGTATACATGTCAACAGCCATTCTGCAAGATGGGTACATCTCATACACAGTTATCCTTTCAGCCCTGGTGGTTCAGCCCTGCTGCTAGTTAGCCGTTATTAGGTAAATGAGTTAAATGAGAACATTTAACCTTGCAGGACCCTAGTGAAAGGAAGAAAAACCAGTCTCTTGTCAGCTCAACTACTTGTCAGGCAGGTAGTTTACCCAGGAGAGAAAACTGCCTCTCTGTACATATATACATACATATAAGTATATGATATGTTAGGTGATTCCTTTTCTTCAATTTCTACTTAAAAATAACTTGGAGAGCAGCAATTCATTCTGGATTCAGAATGTCTGTTTCTTTTTTCTGTATATAACAGAATAGGCCAAATTAGATCAGTTCATCCAGTGGGGATGAATGAATCCCTGGGAACAGAGGACTACTGCAACCAGTCTGGTAAAGGGAGTTAGAAAATGATAGGACTGAAGTTATTTTCTTTACTGTAAAAAGCTGATGGTTCTGCCACCTCCAATGGGTTGAAAGCAACTATGAATATTAGAAAGTTGGGATTATGACTTACAGGTGTAGCTAAACAGATAGCTCTATTTGAAAGAAAACCTTTTAGAATTGTCCAACAAATGCTGATCAATTGCTAGGTTTGCTTGAGTTTCTTATTTTTCTTCTTCTAAAGCAGTAGCATAGGCAATTCTAATCTAGTCATAATGGAAATCCTAGTACTTGCATATCGAGTACAATGACAGAACAGAAGGAGAAGGGAGTACACCACCATTAATATTGTCGTTGCCAATAGTAATTTTAAGTCCTATAGTTTGACTGACAGTTGCTCTGCAGGTGGGAATTGAGGTTCCTTCTCACTGGATCACAGCACTGTGTTCCTAGCATCAGGCCTGCATTTGAGCTAGAAACTGGGATTTCTAGTAGAAAATGGTGATTGTAGAGCAAAGCCACTCTTTAACAGGCCAAGAGAAATATCCGAAACAAATAGTATTTCTGTGAACAAAAAGTGCACATTATACTAGAAGGAACAGATTGCTACATTGTGGCTGAATTAGAAAAGCTCTGAACACTTGCAGTCTAAGGATTATGGGTGACCTTGATTCCAGACCTCGAAAACAAAGTCTCAACCTGCTCTTTATTGCATTGTCTCATTGGGAGGAATAAAGGTTCTACAAAGCAGAATAGAGCTGAATTGCTTTCCAGATTTTAAATTAGCTTCATGTTGTTGTTAACGAGGTAAAGAAATCTTAACTCAAAAAGACCCAATGCAATGCTTTGAAGAAATTAATCATCTGCTGTTCTTGCAGTCACCTGCCAGAGAAAAACTATGTAAATTTACACCAGGCAGAGGTCTGACCTCTATTGCTGTCATGGCTGAATCAGCTTTCCTGCATATATCTCTAGTCTGTATTAAAGAAAAGGGAAAGGTCTGATGGGTGAATACATTCCCCTGGGATATCTCTACAATTTTCAAAATAGTGTGAGTTTCCTCTAGGGAACAACACTGAAAAAAAAATAAAAATGGAGCAAATGTACAGAGCAGATGCATTAGTGGAGAACCACAGCTATTTTTCTCCCTTAGTCTTCACGTGGGGATACCAGCACTTCAGCTACAGAAATCACGTCTGCACACAGTGTGTTTACCTTGTCCACACCACAACACCCACCTGGCATGCAGACTTATATTCTTTTCAGCAAGTGCATACATACATCAACACACATGCATGCAAAACCATTTTACACGTATATCTAGAATTCTATTTTAATGGACTGATACTAATGGAAGTCATCATATTTGACACTTTGTGAGGGGGCCAGGGAGGACAACAGGAAATCTTGTTGCAGCCCAAATTATGTAAGTAAAGTCTACACTAATTGCATAAAATGGGGCAGGATTTTACAACCACTCTCACTTTTAGAGTGAAGGTGGATTCAATAGATTCTGCATATTGCAGAATTCAAAGCTCTTTTGGACATCTAGATATTATACCTGAGGGGAAAGTGAAGAGTTCACTCGTCCTTGTTAAACATCATCCGGTTGATGATGACTCATCTCTCTAATTTTTTGAGGTCTCCCTACAAGGCATTTCTGCCCTTGAGGGAATCGACAGCTCCTCCCAATTCAGTGACATTGTCACACTTAGTATCCTTTGAGTTCTGACCTCATTACTTTTGTCTCCATCAGAGTTCTGCTAGTGTTTGGGGTGTCCTCCAAGGGCAACTACTTTTTGCCTTCTCAGGAAATTTCTTTCCAAGCAGCAGTGGGTATGCTTTGTGTGGTAGCTATTATTCCTTACTACCGTTCAACTAACAGCCAAGAAAGATACTGACAGCAAGGCTCCCTAAGCTGTGTACCAGTCTCCAGGGAAGCAGAGGCAGATCTGTTAAAGAGACACAGAGTATTCCAGGACAAAGCCACCAGTCAGTTTATGCCATGCAAAAATTCTCTATCAGGCACTGAAGGTAATTATTTCTGGGTGTTCTCTCACGCATTTCTGACACCAGAATCTTTATTTTTCCCATGGTGACTAGCTGTGTGTCCTGAGTAACCCCAAATTCTTTGGTATTCCATACCTATCTGAGACCAGAAACAGAACCAGAAGGTGCCTGTCTTTTTCAAGTTAAGGTTGCCCAAGCAGAGCTCTCTTGCCTCTTGCTCTTTTCCCTTTTGTTCTTGCAGGGCAAGATAGCTGAGGCAGCACAGGTAGAGGCTGTGCTTTGGCTTGTTTTTGTTTCTCTCTGGGCTTAGGAGGGAGTTGCTTCTGGTGGCAACAGCAGCAACCTGAGAGGCTGCATTTCAAAATCAAAAATTTTCAGAGTGAGTTTTGCAACACCTGCCTGCAGCACAAGGCCAGCACTGGTTGAGGTTGGACCACCATTCTTTGTGTGCTTGAGAGTCTGTTTTCTCCATAGCCCTCATTGGAACAGGGACCTGAGAGAGAAGCACAGCAGCAGCACCAGCGGCTTGGAAGCTGCAGTGCTGATGCTGATTGGATGCAGCCAGCCTAAGGACAGGCAGGGAGGCTGGCACTGCAGATTCACCCAGATGCCAAAGAGTGCCAGCCACCTTTGCCAATGGGGCTGCTGCTGCTGGAGAGATGAGCGAGGGGAGGCTGCTGCTGTCTTCTCCCTGCAATGCAGTGGGTTTACTCTGCCCTTTGGAGTTTATCTTTGTTCCTGGGAGGGCTCAGCAACTTTGTAACTAGTAATACTGTGATTTTTTGCCTGTTGCTGTCTCTTTTTTTAATAGACTGTTATTTTTTCACTTATATCTACACCTGTTCCATTCTCCTTATTGGCAGAAATGGATTTGTTAAACCAAGGGGCGGGGGGGAGAACTCAGAGTATCCGCCTCTTAAATTGTCTTAAACCGAAACAGTGTGACACAGTGTGGATACCCAGAGCATACTGGCTATTACCAATACTGCATTATCAGAAAACAAGAAATTAAATGGAAGCAGAGTGAGTCTATTGAAACCAAATCCCCATGCTTCATAGCTCTATTCCCATCTGTCTCACTCTGAAGAGAGAGTGTTCACCCCTGTTTATCACCATCACCTTCTCTGCACTAGGCTTATTCGGCATATTACACCAGTCTCAGCTGCAACAAGCCCCAACTGTTGGCCAACACTTTTCCCTCTAGATGACAAATACTAGATTTGAATGGTTCACAGTAAGCCATTCCTCCTCACATTCACTTAAATCCCTTCAGTGCTTTTATGTCTTTTAAATTGCAGCTAAATAAAAAGGTATCTAGGTTTCAGTGAATAGTCATTTACTTACCATACGTAACAACTGGAGCATTTCCACATATCTGGGGAGAGAGACAAACTTTTATTAACTGCCATCAAATGAATACTGAAGGGTGGACTGCATGGCTTCAATTTTAGAAGAGCAACAGGTAGGTTGTAAAAACAAACTCACACTTTTTCTGAAGACATTAGCTCCTGAGCAATGAGGCAAGCTCTGGACTGGCCTTCTTTCTGTCAACAGAAGAAGTCAGAAACAATTAAAAGATTTCTCATTCTACAAAGTAAAGCAGTGTTAGAGAACTTTTAACTGACATATTTCTATAGTAAAAATAGTGACCAGACTTTAATTCTTTGTTGTTCAGTGTCTGGCATCCTGGACTTTCCATGACAGGCCATTTCCCCAATTCAAATACTAGTAATATAGTACAATATAATAGCTGCTAATACAGATGGCAAGTTTGGAAAATGTCTTGTTATTGAAGGAGGAGTGAAATTTTCTGTGGATTTTTACAGAATTTTTACAAAATTTGTCAAAGAAGCAGAAAGTGCTTAACTTTGAACAGCCTAGCTTCACGGCTGTTGAGGATATATCACATGGAAAAGGGAGTTCTCTATCAAAATGGTCATATTCCAAACTGTTCTGACTGCTGTCAGTGAGACCTGTGGAAGCAAATGGAGCAAAGGGCTTTATTGCATACTAAACAAAGTGTCTAAACTAAATGGCCATAAGTGTCTCCAGAATTAGTTCAGTACTTCACCAGACAACATTGTTTGAAATCTCAGAGGCATCTATTTAACTGGTAGGCATCATGGAAGACACAGATAACTGTGAAAGAAGCAGACTGTATGGCTCTGAGGTGCAAGTGGCTAACAATATTTTGCTCCTACTTCATGACTCATCCTTATGGTAAAAGATGGCCAAACCATAGAAATATGTACTGAAAAGAAATAGGTACTGGGAAAAGTTTGACTTTTTCAGAAGTGATGAAATAGGAAGCTAAAACAGTTGTCTAGAAGTTGCAAAGGAAAGCAGCCCTCAGTGACCTAAAGCGGACTCAGGGGAAATGAGTGCAGTATCAAGTCTTTGTGTCATTGCTTGCCAGACCGAGTATGCTGGTAAGAAGACTCAGTGAAGCAGAAAGGCAAGGGTCCCTCCATGGCTGCTATGGCCTCCATCTGCTATGCAAAGCCTTGGAGCGAGGCCTGGAGGGCCGCTTCTGGAGACGGAACTGGGAGAGAGCTATACCACCAGACTAGGCATATGACTGGCTGCAGGGGGTAAAGAGCTCTAAAATGTAGGCCATTTTGCAGTCTTATAATAATCACTTGGACTTTGTTTCAGAACGTGAATAGTTGAGGTACCTGCACCCACTCTATCCCTTGTTCCCAGAAATCTGTCTGCAGACACTGGTGTGTACCTCAGAGTTCATTTCCTGGTCAAATAAATTAAATAATAAATTTCCTGGTTAAACAGCAATTAAATAACACAAGACAGACAATGCATAGAGACACTCTCAAACTTGCTCTAGAAAGGCCATGTAACATGAGGTCCCCGACTTTTGGCTAAGACATATTAATCATAAAAATTGATGGCACTTTGGTGACAGCGCCAGTCACTCCCCTCTGAGCATAGTGCCAGCTCTCAGTGTTGTGCTGATGCAGCTGTTTGCATGACCTTGGTCAGAACCAGACTGATGTCCTTAGAAAACGGAACCAAACTGATCCAGCTTAAAAAAATTGTGGGGCTGGGGGCAAAGCTGCCTCCAAGGAGCTAAAATGGTGTTGTTTGGCCTAAGACCAGCAGAAGCAGATCACAGTACAATTTTCCAAACCAGAAGCATTGGTATTGTGCAAGTCACTTCTCTGGAGTACTCTTTGGAGTACCCTCTGCATTTCAAAGCAGGGCAGCTAGTGAAAACATGGAAGGAGAAGCTCCATTGCTGTGTGTGCCACTAACTTGCCACACTAGCATGGGCAAGTTTCATCTCCTCCTGCATTTTACTATGAGTGTGTTGTACTTCAGAGATGGCTCAGCGTAGGTGTATTGTAGCTTGATGGTACTCAGACAAGAGTGTTACTGTCACAATCAGAGGCTCATAGCAATTTTATAAGCTTCAGTCTCTGAGGGACTTCATAATGCCCCTTTTGTAATTATGCATTATGTAGCAGTTCACAGCAGTGCCAATGGCAAACTGAGCCATTACAAGAACAATTCAATTTTTCTGTGAATCAGTGAGAGAGAAGGAAAAGCAGTTCAGATCTGTCTTCCAGATCCCATCCTTAAAGAGCTAGATTGCAGCTGTCCTGAAGGATCTGCGTAATTATGGAAATCAAGAGCTACCCCTTGAAAGACATCTGAATTAGGGGCTTCCTCAAGGCACACAAATCTGTAATTCTCAACTCCAGCACATTTCAGTTTTGTGTGTGTGCACAATGAGTGCATATTTTAATATGTTACAGGTTTGCAAAACAGAATGATTACTGGAGTCTGGAAACCAAGCCCACCCAGTGGAAATGTGTAAGGAGCAGCAAAGACATTCTTATGTACTGCTGCTGTTGAGTCAGTAGCTGCCCTGCTTGTTTTGAGACCTTTGAGAATCTGCTTACTGTTCTCTGTCTGTATGCATTGTGGGTCTTCTCCATCTGTCTTTTTTGACTCAATGTAATTTTAAATTCTCAAGATTGCAACTAAATGCTTTGGAGTGAGACATTTTTCCTGACATTCAAGTCAGGCCTTTCTTGCTGTTTATGTTGTCTCCACTGTCCATTTTCAGACTATACATTCTTTGCCTTTGCCATGTGCAGTAGAGGTAAATTATTCCTAGTGCAGTGGGGGAGTAAAGGACTGATGGCTCTGCTATTTCTCAACGAGCACCAGACAAAAAGCAGGGAGAACTGAGAATCCAGGTTCTTCTGCAAATTGCTTTTCCCTCTCCAGGTTTCATGCATTAACCATTTTTAGTAGGTTGTTTTATTTCATTTTTTTTTACCTTGTTGGTGAGACTGGGATCACCAAGGCTGCTCTCATCATCTTCTGAACTCTTTTGTTCCTCATCTGATGTGGCAACTTCCATTGGTGTCACAGAGACTGGGCATACCTTGTAGGGCTCAGTGTAGGCACTGCAGAAAAACAGAACAGAGTAGCAGAACTGCAGGGCTTGAAAAGCAAGATTTAACAAGCAGGTATCTTTTGGCTGTTAGGTTCAAAGGCAACTATTTAGGCAAGCAAAAGACTCTGAAAGGAGCAATGGGAAGATAACTGAACTTGGTCAAGTTTCTCCAAAAGATCAATGTTCTGTCCCAGTTTGGAGTAAAAATAAAAAAAAGACAAAAAAAAGAAAGCAGAACAAGAGACTAGAAATCACATATTTTGTCCCATTCCTACAGTGGAACCAGTATATTAAAGGTACTTCTGTCAGTAATTATCAACACAAGGCTCACTATATTCAATGTTTACACATAGCAGCAATAGCAAGAAAGTGAACTGCCTGGGTTTCTGAGGTAAGCACTGACTTCTGTTCTGCCTGTTGTGGGGTAACAGAATGTCTTTTTGTCTAGGATGTTTCATCCATTAATTAGCGAAACCATGTTTCTGGGCGACTAAAAGACAATTCTTTCAAATATTTGCTGAAGAGAGAATGGCTGTGATGTTGAGTTCATTTAGACCTAGATCTGCCAAAGCTCTGAAATGAATGACAGTTATGACCCTAAAAGTTTTTCTGTGTGTATTGGTGATTGCATTGGCAATTATTTGACCTGAGTCAGCAAAGCAAGCTTATAAGAACTACCTCAGAAGGTATAAAGTTACTCTTTCTCTGTAGAGTACATTCTCTGCCAGTATGTCTTCCCTGAAGCCAGCTGAGTGCTGATGAGCTTGACACATCAACTCAGATCTCATATGCTAAATTTACAAGTAACTACTAAATTGCTGCCATAACCTTCCCATCCACAGACCCATCCTGTGCCCATTTTAACTCCTCTGTCACAGGAATCTTAGCTCATAACTAATTATAATGTATCAGATGC
This sequence comes from Toxostoma redivivum, assembly GCA_013397375.1. Lineage (NCBI taxonomy): Eukaryota > Metazoa > Chordata > Aves > Passeriformes > Mimidae > Toxostoma > Toxostoma redivivum. Next base: position 49,266 of record VXBI01013176.1, on the reverse strand, counting down.
TAGACCAGAATCTCACCTGGACAGAACTAGGTTATGCAAAACCCACAAATATAAAATTTATGCCATCCAGTGGGAAGGAAAAAAAACCTGCAAAGACTCCAACCCTCCACTGTTGGGCCAAGAAGATTGAGTCCAGGTTTTTTCTGCATGCAGTATCCCTATCCCTATCTCAAGTGCCAAGCCCAGTAGTTACTAGTTCAAACTCTCAGATGGTGACATTCATATTGCTAAAAATTAAAATCATGTGAACTCAATGCAGTGAGAGTAATTTGGGAGATGCAATAGAGTGCTGAAGTATGCTGTTTTATTAAAACTGATTATTTGTTTCCTTGTATCTATTTGTAAATGATTGTTTTAATTCATTCTGCAAAAGGAAGGCTCATTACTAAAGGAAATTAAAGCCCAAATGCATTTAAAGCTAATAAAAGGAAATGCCTATTAGTGCAGCATGTGTCTAGCCAGCCAGTTCCCTATGGCAGACCATCAAGGCAAATATTGTATCTGAGGTCTGAAAAGGGCAAGAAAGACATGATATCTGCTAATAACATACACAGCCTGTCAAGGCAAGGTAACACAGCAATAATCACATTTCACACTCTGAGGCACAAGTTGTTTGCCTGCCCAGGCCAAAAAACTGCTCTTTCAAACTTTATAAGCATTTCAATTTGAATTTTGCTCTTTCTTGCATTGTTGCCATGCAGAATACAGGAGGGGAAGAGGATTTCTGGTCAGGTGCAGAAGGCTTTTGTTGTTTTCCAGACAACATTAGGGACAAAACTCTTCCAGCTTCAACCTATGCTCCTGGAGATGTTCACAGAACAACAGCACTGGTGCAGGTCTAGTTTTGGAAGAGAATGCGGGAAGTGAGGAACACAAAGGTGTTTGGGCTTCATCTTAGGGACAGTTCTATGGCCCAGACTGGGGCACTATGAGTAGAGAAGGGATAAGAAAAGGCCTGAGAATGAGGTTTCAGTAGCCATGTCCCAGATGTGCTAGGATGGATGGCTTTGAGGCTTTTGCTTTGAGGCAATCCACACCTTAGGCTCAGTGACATACCCTGGGGTGAACCACTGTCTGTGAGCACCATTACTCTCCTCAGTCCTGTGGCTTTAAAACACTAGGTGAAACAAAGCAGCAGCAAAAGCTGGACATGCCTGAAAGCAAAATAGAGTGTCCTTGGGCCTCGGACAAGTGGCATTACCCCCTTCCTGCTCTCCCAGGCGTGAGGGAGAGGCAGTGAGCTGTGGTGGCCTCATGTTGTGCGCAGCCTGGCCCTCCAGCTCTTGTCCTGCATTTCCTGTAAACAGGGAACAGTTCCTCCCCAGAGATGACCTGGCAATGAACTAGCAAGGGCTGACGCTCAGCTGCACCACACCCAGCGCCCCACCATGCCAGAAGGTACAATGGGGCAGCCGATAATTCATAATACATTATTAAAGGCAGCTCTACTCTTTAGAGACTCCTTTGAACATATTATTTATATCATGTCAGGCACATCAGAGCTTTTACTTTCAATAAATCATTAGATTCACAGGCACCCCAGAGCTTTTATATCCAGCAGCTCCAGCAGTTTTCCTTAAGATTCTTTTTATGTTTCTCTTTTCCTTCTTTCCCTTTCTAAATCACAGCCCTGTTGATCTCCATCACCCTGTCATTCCCCATCTGTTGTAACCTTTTGCTATGTTGAGTCTATCTTGAGGAGATGGGCATAATGAAGACCTGAGTGCTTGGCAGTGACAGAAATACTGTGCTATGAAAGTCTTCTTCCTTCCCAAAGCATGCACACCATACATCTGGATTATATTGAAACTCCATTCTGCATTTCTGTCAAGGGACAGAAGATAATAAGGAACACATCCACTAATTATCAGGATGGGTTTCAAATTATTTACTGCATAACCCTTAGTCACAGCACAATTGGCCTCTAACTGTGAAAGCTCCCAACACTTTTGCCCTATTCTCCTCTATAAAATGACTTATCTCAGTGACAGTCTGGCTTTGGATATAATGATGTAAAACAGGGGAGGATTCACCCTGACTTCAGTGGAGTCACTTTGTATTTATATTTGTGATCTTTGAGCAGCACAAGACCCTCTGATTTCACTCTGAACTCTCTGAAAGACTTACTCATCTCTGTAAATCAGTGACAGAATAAGCCAAGCACCTAGTACGTCATTAAAAAAAAGAAGGAAAAGATATAAGTAAAAAGTGACTTTCAGCTGGTCACCTGATGGTTATCTCAGAATATGAGAAGTGCATTCTCTGGGGAGACCACTGTCTGGGAAGCAAAGCTGAAACTGCTGCTCTACAACAAATTCTTTGTTTTTATCTTTGCATGTTTCTTAACTTTGTGCTTTGTCAGTCAGTTGTGTAAGGTGGGTAATCCCAGAGCATTGTCACTTTTAGAGTATAGGTTAGACCGAAGGCTTTGGACACTCTGGATCCCTACCAGGGTCTAAACCAGAACTGCTTTGTCCATCTCCCTTGAGGCACAGTTTTACTTCTCTTCTTCCTGTTTACTGCAAATTAAAAGGGATTTCACTTTGTCCTTAAGACAGAGGAATGGGTACTCAGGGCTACGCCCATGTTTAAGGCACAGAGTAATGCTTTTATTCTTGTGGCCAAGCTGAGATACAGAAACCTACTTGGAACTATTTAACAGCTTTCTACTATTGCTGTTTTCTGCTGGCAGTGAGAGTTCTTGAGTTATAGGCTGTCAGTGGCTTTCAGGCAGCCAAGCTGGTGATTTCTGCACACAGGCACACACTGGAGAAGAACACCAATAGTGAAAGATTTAAGCAGTACTACTTGCCCAAATAATTAAAATCCATAAAAACATTGCAGGTAGACACTTCAGAGAAAGGTCTGCATCAATCATTGTGTAGGAGTCTCACAAATGAAGACAAGCAGAACCAAGGCTCTATATTTTGCACATACAGTTCTGAAACTCCGATTGTTGATTGCACTCTGTTGATTCTGGAATCTAGCCTGGATGAGATGTGATTAGATGTCAGTTAGGCAAATGTGATCATCATGGATGCAACTCATTATAATCCTTTCAGAATATCCAGTTTAACATAATTGTAAGTGATGACAGTAGTGAAAACTCAAAGGAGGATGCCGTCTTGGAAATTGTGTCAGTGAAACACACATTAAAAAATCTGAACTTGAATGAATCATGATTTCCTGCAGATAGACTTTTTAGTGATCTGTTTATTAATAGAAATCTGAGTTCTTGGCACCTGATTCCAAAAGACATCAGAACTGGTGGAAGACAGAGGTGTTGGTTTTTGTGGTAGAGAACATTGCCTTTTTTTAAAGCTGTTTATAGTTGTATTGGGAAAAGACTTAAAATTAGTATTCCTAGAGCCTTTTAGATTACAAAGAAAATGATACTTCCAATGCAGGTAGTGAGTTTTTGGGGTTTTTTTCTTTCTTTTCAAGAAAAGCATATTTTAAAAAAAAAATTAGGGAAAGTAGCAGTAACACAACGCCAACATTTTACAAAGTGTGAATCAGCTATGATAGACAAAACACTAATTTCTTGGAAATAGTACCTTGCTTAGAAGTGAAGTTACAAACACCTCGCACAATTATGAGTCCTAATGCAAGAATTATCTCTAAGCATTGTTATGGTATTACTGAATTCCATTTCATTCGTGCATAAGTAGAATAACAGTTGGTTATGCACATAGCGGAGTAATAGCAGAACATGGAATTTCAAAACTGGTATTAGGAATGGTAGGACACCCTTGGTTTGTAATTGCCACTTCAAAAATGGAAATGATGCTTGTAATGTATGGGTCTAAGAGACCCCTTCAATGCAGTAACATCAATCTGTCAGATCCAGCAGTAGAAGAGTGCCCAAGAGTGCAGAATGTAGAATGGAAAACTGTGATTACTGCAAAGTCTGGAGTATTAGCTCAGTTCATACAGGACTTGACCAGGAGATCACTGTTTTTCTTTGTTGCAACATCTGAGTTATGGGAATTTACTTTTGAACCACAGACAGTCGAAAAGAAATTATTTCAGGTGTTGTAGAAATGAAAGAGGACTGTGTCCATTTCTTGGGTTTTGAGACCAAGACCTGTGGGTATTTCCTTCTCCCTGTGGCTGGTGCTTTAGGCATTGGGTTGTGAGAAACTCAGAATCTAATTACCAATGCTGACTGATTCACAGCCATCACTCAAAGTGATTGGGAAAACTGAACCTACGAGAAGCAGAGACTAGGTTTTCTATATCTTAGGCTACAGCATATAGGAGCTTCTTTAAACTCTTTCAAAACAGATGTATGGTTCACATACAATTCTTTTGTGAATGCTTCCCTTTTGGAAAATGTTTCAGCTCATTCTAATTTCAGATTCTAGCATAAATCATCAAGGCAGTCAAATCACAAATTGCTGTTCACATCCTCAGAGGTACAAGTGTACCCTAAGTGAGCATCTGACATAGTATAATTTATCATCCAGATTCCACTTATATAGTCACTTTTCCAACTATGACACATTTATTAATGTTCTTCTGACTACAAGTCCTGGATCCTCTTAGAAAAAGATAATACATTTCACAAAATGAAACTGTCTGTTAACATGGCATATATCATAGATTGGAGATTAGGGATATGCTCCTGATCATTACTACTTTGTTTATTTTTTGGCAACGTAATTTAGTCACTAAAACTTGGTACTAGAGTCTTTGTGTTCTCTTTTCCTTTTGTTGCCAGTTCGTTATTCCATACTTTCCATGGAAAATACTCCCAGTAAGTTCAACATAATGAACACCATGCTGTCCTGCAGGACTCTTAAGATGGAAGGCAAGTTGTTATTTCCCTCTACTACTGGGATCAATTGCTTTATCAACACCATGCAGCCAAATCTGGGGACAAACCAGGGGAAAAATGCAGTGAAGCTAGGATCAAGTGAACTTAGTTTTCTTGCATTTCAGATACTCACTTGGTTGTTAAAACAGAGTATTTCCAGAAGGAGAGAAACAGAGCTTAACTGCTAATCTGGAGGGCTAAAGGAAAGCTCTCTCCTCTGTTTTCTACAGGTTCATTTCCCAGATTAAAATTAGAGTTGGCTGTACTTTTGCTTGGTGGAGGGTTGTTTTAAGTTGGAAAATCAAGTTTGGATTGATTGAAAATTACATAGATTTGTAATATTTGGCCAGGATGAATCTATTAAATAATTCTGGCCTCTCTCCCAAATAATTGTGGAAAATCAAAACCATCTTAATTCTGCAACTCAAAAATATGGTTTCATTCAGAATTTACTTCAGTATCTATTTTTTTTTAACTTGTCAATGAAACAATAAGAAAAAATGTCATGAATCACATAATTTATTTTGTGGGGTTTTTTTTTTTCTCGGACTTTTCAATTAGGCATGCATATTTTATCTCTATTGTAGCCACTGAAGCAATGTTTTTTCTTAAAACTGTAATCAAATGGCAAGATAAATTACTTGTCCAGACAACTTAATATATGTCACTCTCACAGTTGCTCTTTACCTTGGATGTATTCACTGTGATATAGTTTTATCTCACTGACATAGTCTAGACATTTTAAGCCTAGCAATGTGAAAGCAGAAAGTGTGAAGGAGAAATTTTGAGGTGCCCAGTTTTACCTCACATACTGCCCTTTCCTATTTAAGGACCAGAAGGTTTGACTTCAAAGATGTGTTGTAGTGTATGTAGTCCATTACTTCTGTAGACATGTGTGCTAAGGAAGAGTCTTTTCTGAGTTCTTCTAGTCAACTCTCAGAACTAAGAATGCAGACTGACACCTGAAATGTAAGAGGATAAGAAACTTTCATCAGAAACACCAAACTAGCTATCCTTGATGAGGTCCACCTGCCCAGAAGGCCCATCAGGGGGATGCAGTGGGTTAATATCCAAGTTTAGTAAATGTATGCAAAGCATAAAGATAAACTGCCAACAGACTGAAGAGGTATTTAATTTGGGACAGCTGAGAATAGCTGGATGGAGACTGTGGAGCAGACATATGCAAATATCCCATTCTCAGTTCATCAGTACCTAGCTGTATTTCTTTTGAGAAAAAGAAATTTGAATATCCCTGTATCAGTATACTGATAAAGCTGGTGTAGCATGAGTCAGACAGAACACCAAAAGGCACTCACTAACAAGAGGTCTAAATCTGTTGGCTCTAGAACTTTCATGGATAGCAACTAATTAATCCAGTGAGTTACTCAAGTGAAAGGATCCTTTTATAAGCTCTCTAAGATGGTTTTTGACAAAAAAAACAGCACCTCTGAAATATGTTCTTCCATCCATTAACTCTAATTGGTTGATTAAAGTAAAATTAATTGTTATATGCCACTGAACACCAAATTTGTAGAGGGAGTTTTTACATTAACCCCTCTTTGGGTCCATCAAAAGAAGCATTCTTGTAGGATAATTAAAAATGTGTTGTACACTATAAATAACTTTGCTGGTTGGCACAACAAACCGCAAACTACTAGACTGAAGTTGCATTTAAAATGCAATAGCATTCTGTTGCTTTTGTTACAAATCTCATCTAGAGATATACCCTGTGTCATGGAGCAGTGGATTCTGGAAAGGCTACAGCATTCTAATGTGCAATCTCTCCTTCAATAAATCTTTTCAGGCTCCTGGTGGGGGTGGGAGAGGAGAAAGGCATGCACAGACCAAGGCATGCAATAACATGTCATGTTTTTGACAGTAAAAGGCCTGACCATTACAAACGCCTCATCACCCTATCTGCAGCACATGCTTTCTTTCTGCCTGCTGCTAGAAATACTTAAATCACACCAATATCACTTCTGTGCTCCATAATCATCATCCAGGATAATTCTGCAACATGCATCAGACTCTTTCCTCTTGTGTAACCCCAATGAAATGTATTTCTGGTTCATTTAATGAAAACAGTGAAGACAGAGAAGTCGGCCCAGGCATAAAACCCCTCAGGATATGAAGAGGGTGTTGTGTACACATTCCTTCTTTCCTGCACTGTAATTTGATCATTAAAGTAGCCATCACAATTAAGTCCACCTACTAATAAAGCCAACATCTGCTGAGGTCTTTGGACCATTTCCTGGGAGGTATATGAGACTGTGATTTCTCAAAAACAAATCCAGCACGTTGTGTCTGAGCACTAGCAGCCCTCTGAGGCTGTGCTATGTATGCAGGATGGTGATGAGCAATGCAAAGCTGTGCTGGGGGAGCACACTGGTTTCCTCACAATATATACTCTCCCCACACATCTGCATCCCCAGCATGAACCAACACAAACAGCTCCACAGATATGAGGAAACAGGAGAGCAGTCATGGAGCTGCTGAAAAATTGATACCTCCATGTGGGCAACGTATTTTTCATTCTTTGGTATTATGTATGATATTACTGATACTGTCTAGAGACACTTCTCAGAGGTGCTTCTTAGAAAATCTCTGCCACCCAAGACCACTTAATATCCTGTTTTTCTGTCTCTAATGCCTGACAACGCAAGGCGAAGCATGCCTTGTGCCCAGCTCTCAGCAGCAATGGGTTATCTCCCGCAGACTGCTCCCCGTCTATGAACAGCTTGAAGTCCTGCATTAACTGCTATCACCTTCTAATTCTTTGCTGCAATTCAGACAATACTCAAGTAACAGAAATAAAAACATTACTCATGTCAGAGCTGGCTGTAGCTGTTGTCAAGATTTTCAACAGGTTGTGTGTGGCCTGAAGTCAAGTATAGTACCGTGATCCCTTATTCTGCAATGAACTTACAAAGCTTTCTTTCAAGTCTATGCTACAAAATTCAAGAACTGGTAAAAGCTCATGAGATTTTATTTTCCATCATGTTCGCCAGATCACAAGTGACAACGTCTCTTTCTCTTGTCTCTAGGCTCAGGCCCTGATCCTCCTCCCTCTGTGACAGCATTTTTATGGGACCTTCTCCCGTCTACAAGAGCTAGAGCACAGCACATTTCAAACTGACATAAAGAAAAACGATGCAGAGATTCTTATAAGTGATTTTAAAAAATTAGATTCCTTTAAAACCCTCTCACAATGCTCACGATCACTTTGGTTCTCTTCAGCTTAATGGCTGTCAGCAAAATTCCTTACATCTGACCCAGACATATCTTTAAAGGAGCTAAGTCCCAGTAGTAGACCACTTCTGTGCTACCTCCACGACAAACATTAACATAACACTAGTACTAGGAAGTGCTAGACCTACAAAACCAAAGTTCTGTCTCTTGTCTCGTCAATGCTATGGGTGCATGCTAGCTTAGTGTGGCCATAGAGCAGGGATTTAAGAAGCAGACAGGTAGGAACTGAGTGGCTAGAATCTGTTTTCCTGTGAAAGAAAGAAAATGAAAGGATGGAAAACATCTTTCCCAAAACAACTATCTAAAATCTACGGTGAATCTGTAGCTCAAAGCCTGCTTTGCCTAGATTTGTCTCCAGTATAGATATACCTTGCTTCTATTACAAATGCAGGGTAATGTCAGCAGCATTGCTATTATCATAGATAGCAGTGAGCCAAAAGACAGCTTGAACTGTGTTGAATGTGTATTTTTTTTGGATGTCCTCTGATAGCCATGCCTGTACTGAGAAGCTCTAGCTAGGACAAGCAGAAAAACAAAGCATGAGTTGATTTTATTTTCCTCACAAAATTCTCCTTGAGTTTTACCACAAACAGGAAAGTATGGTAACTGGACTGCTCATTGGGATGAGAAGTCTTGATATGGTCAGCACATGGGCAAGACATCAAGAGCAAAACCAGCTAACAAACTAGGTGTCTTTCTTCTGCCCCTGTCTCCTAGAAAATGTCAGAAACATCTGGAAATTTGGTGTTGCTTATCCTTTCACAACTGCTCCTTGTATATGAGTTTATTTTGATTACCTCTAGAATGCTTCCCCCTCCTTTGCTCTTTGTTGGGACAGAATCAACTATAGCCTTATGGTTTTCTTTGGGCCACAGTTCACCTGAATGAATTATCATAGGAAGGGGCAGGTTCCACCTGTATAAAATACAATCAGGTGCTTTAGCTGCTCCTATTGCTTCAGCTGCATTTTTTATCCAAGGAGTGAAAGGCTTCAGGAGTTTCTAGTGGCCATTCTCCATGCCCATCTGATGCCATACCACAGCTGTATTTCTCAGAGCTGATTAAAATCTTGGTATTGCTGTTAGGATTCTCCTGCTAGCTGCATAGCAGCACACTTCAAATGTCTGTCTTTTTAAGCAAGAAAATTAAACAGTGAATCTTCCCATCAGAGAGTTTCTGTGAAGTCTCCTCCCACCCCACTCTTCCCCAGTTATACAAAGTAGGGAAGGTTCCTGGTTTATAATAATCTTTTATGACACTCACATTCTGTTGTCTGAAGTTTGATAGAAAAGTTGTACTTGGCTATTTATCAACAATGTAGCAATTCCATAAGGTATCACCTTACAGATGCTAAAAACAATTGCTCTATGGGTGAATGAAAGAAAAAGTTCCACAAAAAAAGAAGTACATGGGCTCAAATACCAGGTATTGCAAGGGTTTAATCCAACATGCTTGTACTCTCAAGCAGCTGAAAAAAGCCTCTAGGCAAGCTGCAGTTCAAAGAAATTCTTATCCCTGTGTGGTTGTGGTAGAGGTATGTTTGGTATGTATTCTTACTAGAAATCTTAAATCCATTGCAATGCATTTTTAAGCCAAACTACTTTAGCAGCAAATAAAACATCTGTGTCCATACATCGTGTACGCATGTGTAAATAGTGCACTTACTTGTACAATTTGCTTTGCTTTACAATTAGACCATACACTGTTTCCTCAAGTCTGTTATGCCACTGGATGTGTATGTACATGGGATGTGTATTTACATTTCATCAAAGCTTTTCAGGCATGTCTTTGTCCAAAACATGGTGACAAATACAGTAAATTATTGCCATCTCAGTGGTAATTATGTCTGCCTGGTGCTCTTCCCCTCCACCCTGGTTATCTTGATAAAGGGGCTGTACAGGAGCCTAGCCTTCATTTCACCTCCAATGGCAAAAACTGCATGCACAACAAGCAGCAGGCCGAAGAATTATGTTCGTGCCTTGACCTCGAGACTTCCTGAACCAGTTTGGATTGGCTCTCCCTTTGAAACTACAGGTTTCCACAGGAAGTTCATAAATGGGCCCAAGTCACAGCAATTGACGTAGTCCTAATATTTTTAACTTGGTTCTTCAAGAACTACCTAAAATGGGTGTTGTTTCATGGACACAAAGAACTCGCCAGCTTTTTCAAAAGCAAATGTCCATGTGCTGGTAAAAATGCAAACCATTGGAAGTAAGTGAGTAACGTAGCCTTTTCTGCTCTGGGGATGTGGTGGTGTGTCTTGTGAAGCTGCACTGCGCTCCACCATGTCCCTGTGTCAGCAGCACTGGAGTTTCCAATACTGCAGGCAGCCATCATCTCCAAAGAGCTAAACCACAGGCCTGTGTCCCACATCCCTCAGCTTCAGGTGCCTTTGGATCCACTGCTTAAGCCTCGATGCACTCTCTTTTCCCATGTCCTAGTCACTACCCCACATCATTTGCGTCTTAGAAATGGTTTGCAAGACTCATTCAGAGGTGTTAAAGAAAAGTTCTTTTACTCTCTAAGTCTAAAATACCCTAAGAGGGGTTTGTGAAATGCCCATGGTTCGTTCCATCCATAATGACAAGATGACCAGAAAAAAATAAATGCTATGAAGAAACACAAGTATTAAATCTTTTAGAGAATGGTGGATGCAAATAAGCATGAAATCCTTACTTCTAATATTTTTATATTTTTCACACAACGCTAACAAAAACCAACTGCATTAAAGATATTCCTTTTCATTCATTTGTTTTGCATCATGTTTTCTCATTACCCATTAAACATGAACTTAATGGAAAACACTCTTCTTGTTTACATCTCTGCACTTTCACTGATTGTATGCTATAATTTGACAAGAGGTGCAAATTCAAAGGTGTTGAGAGCATTGCTCCTATGTTCCTATGAAAAAGACATTTTCTTGTTTGCAAATAACCTAATGGAATGGGTTATTAATGGAATTGTTATTAATGTTAGTAGTGCATATGATTGCAGAACTATTTAATTCATTTATAAGTTAGCAGCTCTGTCAAAGGGCGAGGACAGCCCTTAAAGCAACTTCTAAAATTCACTGTCTAGCCTGACTAGTTCATGATTTGGGATTTTCTGGTCTATACTTAACTGATGTACTTTGAAATATAAATTATGTATATATTATTGTTTTGAGAAATTGACAGGAATTTTTAAAAGAAGCAGGACCCCTTCCAGCAAATAGGCTCTCTTTTCATTCAGTCAAGAAGTCAGAAACCTTTCTTACTGAAGAACAAAGCAAGCTCTCCCCATTTACCCTGACAGCCACAAAAATTAGATCCACTGGACAAACCAAGTATTTTTGAATATTCTTTGGTTTCTGCAAGCAAATCATAGGATCCAGATCTGGTATTAATTTACAAAGTAAGGAGTTAATTTGATGTCTTGTCTTTTTTTATTTTTCCCACTGATAAAAGCTTATCTTGTATTCTTCCAATCTTTCTTGTAAGCATTTCCTGAGAGGGGTATAAGTCAATAAACATGGAGAATCTGCCTGTAATACCTAGCAGGGAAGGCCTTGCTTGTTTGGCCAAAGCTAGCAGGTCTTACATAATAATTTCTTACAGTACCTTTCTGTCTCCTGGTCTGTGGTTTGCTGCTTATTCTCAAAGCCAGTGAAGCTGCTCATATCCACGTAGCCATCGTTCTCATTAGCAACAGATAATGCTCTGCTCGGATCTTCAAAAAACTCAGTAAAAGTTCCTGCTCTAGTGGATCTCCGAGGAGGAATTTGTATGTTTTCATAGTCAGAGCTCATAGCAGGAATGTTCTCATAGTCAGATGTGTCAGCATTGGGAAAAGAAATAGACCTAGGTTTCGTTAATGGGAGAGGCATGAAAGGAGGTCTGGACCGATCCTCAAAGGACTCCACCCTTGACACACTCCTGCTGAAGGACTTGGGCGTTCCTTTTCTTTTGCCATCCTTATAGAAAAGAACAGCCGAGGGAGACTCAGATGCACGGAGTTTCCCCACATGTGATTTTAGTTGAGGAGAGCTGCTTAGGCTCCTCCCTTCCAGCTCCATCAGCCTGGGAGGCCCATGATAGCTGGACTCTGATGAGGACCTTGAAGAAGAAACATTAACATCTACATGGACTTTATTTTCGCTTTTCTTCTTGAACTTTAGAGTAAGAAACCTCTTAAAAGAAGATTTCTTTTTCTTGGAATACTTAGCAGGTGAGTCGTTCTCTATCAAAAGTGAAGGTGAACTTTTAGTGATTGGCTTTTTGGTGATGTAGGCAAGTTCAAATGGAGGTGGTATATCAACAACTGAGGATGGAGTAGATGTGCCACATGATGACAGATGATTTTGCTGGGAAAAACTACCCGAGGAACCATTGACACAAGGCAAAGACAAGTTGTCTTCTGTCCTTTTTATTCTAACACCATCAAGTACACAGGCATCACTTTCTCTGTAAACAGAGATAGGCGTCTCTCTCCCTTCAACAGAATAAGATCGAGGATATAAAATAAAGTGTCTTGACTTGGTTGGTAAAGCTCTGTTGGCTTCCACTGGCTTTCCTTCCAATGAAAAGGAATTATTGCTTAAGTCTTCTGTACCAGAGCCATTTCGAGAAGAGGGTAGATCAGTTTCAGGTCCAGTTTCTTCTGGAACAGTTTCTGGCACATAGCCTGGCATTCTCCCAGAGAGAGATCGTGTTCTAGTGACAATACTTTTATGATCAACAGGCAGCAAGTTGTTTTCACCATCCATGCCTAATTCACCTCTTTTACTATGATCACCTCCTAAATCAGTCTGCACATCATGGACAATTTCATTTTCTTCAGGAAGCACATAAGGATCATCTAGGGAATCACTGCTAGTTTCTCTTTTTTCTGATTCATCACTCACAATGACCACTTCAGGGACTGCTACATTTTCATGCAAAACATGTTTGGTCCCACATTCTACATTAATTTTGTCATGTTTACAGATTTCTAAGTCTTCCTCAAGTGGGACCCCTTGAGGTGAACTTGGGGCACTTTTGCTGAGGCTGTTTGTTTCCACCTCATTGTCTCTGAGTTGCAACTCATCTGACTTAGAGTCTTCCACAGAATTTTCACTATGCTCTTCAACAGTCACATCTTCCAGCTCTGGCTTCATCCCTGGACTACAAGGTAGACTGTCAGAAATCATACCATCTTCATGCAGAGAGACCCCTTCTGTTAGAAGATTCTCATCTGAATGTTCCATGGGTATTTCCTCACCACATTCATTCTCACAAGGTGCAATCTGACAGCCGTCATCCATATTCTCTGCATTCACATTTTCTTCTTCCCCTTTCCCAGTGTCTTTGCTTGCTTCACCAGCTAGCTCTGATGTCTTCTCACTTCTCTGCTCTGTGATCTGGCAGCCATCACTGGCATTTCCTGTGTTTGTATTATTGTGCTCATTTAGGTCTACTTCCTTCTCTTCAGCTGCTGTTTGATAGATGAACTCTGCTAAACCATTTTTGGCACCAGGTTCATCTCTACACAGTTCTAAGCCAGGACCTGTTTCTTCACTGGTCTCCTCAGGCAGCATGTCAGGGCTTGCACAGACATCATTTTCTAAGTCCTCTTCCATGTTTAAATCAAGCTGTGCATGCGCACTGTGGTCATCATTATGTTCTAGACACCCATCTGCCGTTTCTAAAATCTTAGGCAGTTCCTCCTCCTCTTGCCCTGCCTTCTCACAAGCTGGGATTGATTCATCTGCAGGCAGTGGCATTGCAATGATATCTCTACAAATATCACCCATTAGTTTCTCATCTCTGTTCAAAATGTTCACACTGTCAATCTCACAATCACTACTGTTCTTGACCAGTTCCAGGTTGTAAGAAGGTTCTTGCCTGTTTTTGGTTTCAGTACAATCACCTACAACATCCTCATCTTCATCTACATTCTTGGTAGCATCGTTATCCCCATCTGGGGCATCTAAGGACTCCTCACAAAGTGCTTTGGACTGGCCACAGTCTCTGGATGACTCCTCAAAGTCTGGTTCCCTTGGTTCAGCAGTGTCTGAAGAGCTACGGCGCTCATCTCCAACAACTTCTCGATTACTGGTATTCTCATCACTAGCAATGTTATCCTCTTCCTTCTCTACCTTTTCTGGAGTTTCTGAGACTTCATTTTCCACAGAGGAATCTAGGTTTTGATCATGCTCATGTTCCAAATAATGACAGTCTTTGCTGGGCAGCTGAGCTTCAGGAACTACAATGTATTCATTATCTGCCTCGGATTCTAGGCAATCAGCATTGCATTGGTTTCCTTCACACAGCTCTCCATCAAGACACACGAGTTTCCCATTTGCACATTTATTTAAATTATTGTTGGTAGAAACATAGGATTTTCCCTCAGTGTCAGCTGAGAGTTTTGGCTTGGGAGCAATAGGTGGTTTGGGACCCCTAGACACAGAGTTCTGGTTCTGAAGAATATCAGCTCTTGGCAGCGAAGGAGAAAATTTGGAGACAGGTGCTGGAGAAAGATGACCGATAATCTTTGGTTTTGGTGCTAATGGTGGTTTTGAGAATTCTAGAGAAAAGAGACAAAAGTCATGTTAGTCATCTTGGTTTCTTATTAAAGCCAGCAGAATATATCCTGCAATACACTTTATCAGTGACTTGTAATGCAGAAGTAGTCCAGCCAATAAAAGGCTGAACTCTGAAAGGAGAACTGAAGGAGCAGAGCATATGGACTGTCCTTCCATGTGGCACCGTAGCTATTCCAGTGAACATAGTTTGAAGTCAAAACTGAACTGAACTAGATGCAGCCCTAACACACTTGGGGAAAGATGTACAGCTGCAGAGCCAAGTGTGTATCATACTTCAACCCAAGACATGAAGAGAGTTACAGGTTTAAGCTCAAATTCTGTTTTCAGTGTACAGCTTCTTCAGCCCTTTAGTTAAAAGATCCTCCATTCCTCCTGTAAATGCCAGGATCCCTTGCAGGTACAAACTTCTCTAAAAAACAAAATGTATTTTTAAAAGCTAATTATCTTGCAACATAAGGCCAGCCTTGTATGTCTAGTGGTAGTGCTGACGCATTTGTAGGGGAAATCAAGCAGACTGGCAATAAAATAGATTGAAGCTACATGAATTAAATCATATCTATATCACCATTTTATTTACAGTAGTTTGCCTGCCACAGCCATTTCCAGCTGTCTTGGTCTGAAATTAATATCCTTTAAAAACTAAATGAAATGCTGAAAGACTGCATAAATAGGCAGCAATAGGGATCCTCCCTTGTGAGATTTTTTTATGAGATAAAATATGTAGTGTGAAGAAGCCAGCATAACAAATGGTTACAGATGGTAAGAAGTAGGGAGTAGTGGTTTCCTCCTATGGATGGCTGTTTCCTAACCATCAGTAGATAATTACACAGTTAAGCAATCAAAAATCTCTAACTATTCTTATAATTTTAATTTACACATTGTAGTGGAAAAAGGAGGGCTCTCCATTGTAATGAAAAGTACAGGACAAACTATTTCATCATGACAGAGACAGAAACAATTTTTTGTGCATAATCTTTATGCACTACTCACAAGAAATAACAGAACAGCATCTCAAAAGCTGGGACACTGTTCCTTCGTGAAATCCTATCCAAAATCATGGTATAAGTTTCAGAAAGTGTAGCTATTATGCTGTTGTATTTAAAGTATTTTGAAATGCAGACTTTGGATATGTAGAAGTGCAGACAGTTAGAACTTAGCTGTGCACTGTACTGAGAATAAATAAATACTGAACGCAAACTGCTTGAAAAGGATTCTCTGATTGTCCTGATATTTGGTGTCATGACACTTTCGTTATTGTTATCATAGTATAATTGGAGTAATTTGTACTAATACTGGCCCATTTGTTTGGTTAGACTCTGCGAGACATAAAAGGCTGTTTCTTCTGATCTTCTTAACCTTCCTGAAATTTCTTCTGATACTCAGAAAGAAGTTGACAATTTGGCATTCTGATGTAATCAGAAAACAGTCTTTCTAGAGTTAAAAGACACCAGAGAGATTTCATCTAAGTTAAAAACTGAATCAGTGATCTCAGCCCAGAAGAAATGAAAAGTCTGTTCTAAGCAGGCGCCTTATCGCATCTACTTCTTCATTCTGTATCTGGAGTTTTATCCAATCCAGCTGCATGTGGGAGACATAACTCTGGAAAAAGGAGGGAGAGAGAACTGTGTATTCACCAGTCTGCAGTTACTGTGATGTTTCACAGTATCCATTGCTGCTTTAGGCTGTTGGGTGTCTGCCTAATTGCAGAATGGGTATCTCATCTTTTTTCCCCATTAAGTCTGAAACTTTATGTGTCAAACACTCCACCCCTTTGCTGAAGTAACATTGCTTCTTTTGCAGGCAGCAGTTGAAGGCTGCAGACTACTGAAGACTTGCCTGCTAAAAACAGGGAGGCAATAGAAGTAGGTTTAGTATCTTGTAAGCCTGGCGCCCCAGTGAGATCTACCTATTGCATTTTTAAATCAGCTATCAAAATCACTGAACATCCTAAACTAACTTTCTGGTTGTAAAATGAATTAATTTTTTATTAGTTAAAACAGAGTCCTCACACCTTTACCACCATAATAAGACACTTTTAGGACTAACTCCTAAAAAAGGAAAAAACCCATCACTTTGGAGGTACTACACCACCTTCTGCAGTGCCTGGCCTTTCCTAGGAATGTGTATCCAAGAGTAGGATACAAATACTAGTCCGTTCCTGGAATGTGACAAACCTTGAAGTTTCTACATTCTCATCCTTGCTCTTGTCAGAGAGTGTCTGTCCTGAAGAAGTGAATAATGAGGAAAAGACTGGACTTTAGAGAATGCCAGGACCTTCCAAGCTTTGCCTTTTAAACAAATTTGAAATAAAATAATGACATTAATTAATTTCCTCTAAGTAAAATAACCATGGAGACATCCACTTAAAAGAAACACAACTTAAATGATTACCCACTTTCTCGCTAGTCAAATAAACTTGAGAAAAAGGGTCAAATAAACTTGAGTTTTTCCTTCTGCTACCTTCAGTAACACTGCTGTTGGAAGAGAACTTATGGTTATGGACCCTGTTCACAGTCTGGTAATAGGCATTATCATGTCCTTCTCTTACCCACTTGTGCCAGCTACTGGTTAGTACTGTCTTCTTACACAGTTTTTTTCCTAACTGCTCTGTCCATTGAGCTTGCCTTTCACAAGGGTCCTTAAACAGTTTTCCTTTTTCTTTGGTGGGGGTGTGAGGAAGAGGCAGCAGGAGGAGTGCAAATGTTTGTTTAAAAAATAACCCAAACAAAAGAAAACACAACTTTTTGCCTTTTATCACAACAATTTCATTCTCCTTCAATTTCTGCTTCCTTTGCTGTCTGAGCCATTTGAAAGGTTCTGGCTGTAACTTCTAAACGGACACAATGCAACATTGCACCATAAGTAATGTGTATGCTCACAAATAATTGTGCATGTTTATTTTAGGATGTATTTTATGTTGGAGGGAGACACACCCACCTTGTGCTTAAAAGGAAACGCTCGGGGAATACAAATTCCTTTAGTCTGCTCCTCCCCTTATTGTTCAGTGCTTCCTTGTACTGACAAGGACCGCTTCCTCTCCTTACCTACCTTCCTTCAGGCAACCCTGCATAGTTCTATTCTTGCCATGATCCATATGAAATTGCATTACATTAGTCTCCTCCAGTCCAAATTTCTAAGCAGTCAATAGTAGTCCAGCAGCTCACCTGGAATAGCTCTCCTGGAGCAGCAATCAACACATACAGCCTTCACTGTTCAAGTGTTTCTTTGAAACACTATACATTTTGTAGTGCAATATTACCAGGAATACTGCAACCACCCACTTTCAAATGTTTTCAACTTTAGGATTTCAAATTTAGCCTAGAATTTAATTAAGGCTTATGAGGGACCATATCTACAAAACACCACCACCAAGAACTAACTAAACACTCAGGTTTCACATTTGCCAGGATATATGTAGGCATGTCCCAGGGCCATAGTCTTTGCTAGTGGCTCAAGAAAGTACATAGCTCCACAGTGCAGATATTGGCTCCAGCCTTGACTGGTGCTGCAGTCTGGTTCAGGCTTCTTTTAAGATGCTGAAAGTAGGTTTTTAAGACCAATGAACTTTTGTGGACCTGTGTTTCCTTCATGCCTTTGGCATTAATTCAACTCAGACATATGTTAAAATGGGAAAGGCACTGAGGACAGAGGGCAGAAATGCATTGTTCAGGGATTTGCAGAGCTTCTGTGTGGAAGTAACAGGGAAGATGAAGGGACAATATTGCAACAGTGGGATGAGACCGCACCAAACCCAGAATCCTAGTAGGACCCAAGTCTTGTCTGCCACTGCTTCTGCCCAGGAAGGAGGGATTGAGATCAATAGATGGAAAGTGTCTGAGAAACAGGAGGTAGAGAGAGAATTTCCAGGCAAGGACATTGGAAAGTCTTGTTCAGCTCTGATCAGGAGCTTTGTAATTTCACATAGCTATATCAGAGTGAAGTTAAAACTCATTTTTTAGGAGGTTTTGGTCTAAAGTCAGTAATAGGTGGACTATACACCTTGGTATCACTGTATTTTAATCCTGTAATCAATTGTTCATTTAAAAAATGAAGCCCTTATTTCTAGTTAGTGCTGCCTTGCTTATATCTCCAGCTCATATCTCCAGTATTTATTATTGCTTCTTCCATTGAAACATCCCATTTATTATTTTTTTGTTTCTTCCATATCATTAATTGTGCAATATTTGATGCAGAAATAGTTCGCTCTGTTTTACAGCATATAAGTGAATCACTTATTTCACACTACTGGAAAAAAGTCTCAGATTCCAAAAATTACAAAAGAAGTGAAAAGAGTTACATGGGAGTAACTTCAATGGAAAAGGTATTCAGACTAGGATTTTCAAATTATGTAAGAGTGCAAATCTTCCTATCAATTGGGATTTCAGTGTAGATTCAGGTACCAGTTTGGCTTGAACAAGTGTCAGATACTTATATGGCTTTTGAGAATTTGGACTTCAGGAACTTGAAATACAAGATCCTGGTCAAAATCAACAGGCCCCTAAATGCCTCAGACATTTACAAAAATGGTATCTCATATTTTTCCTAAGTCTGATACTTTTGAGAAACATCTATCCTCTCTTATCAGTATACGTTGTTGTCATCAAAGGTACTCTGTGTATAGCAAGAGGGCTCCACAGTGTGAAGATAGACCTATAGTCAGTAGTAACTGTCCCAACAATTCCCATGGGAATGTTATCATCTTGAAAGTCATAACTGCAGTATTTACAGCCTGGCTGTCAAAGCACATCCCACCCTGCAGAACTAAAATGCTGCTATGTACACTTACGGGAATGCATCCTCTATGATTAGATCAATGCATTATGACTCTGGGATATCAGTTCAATATCTTACAAATTTCTGTTACTTTTACAGCTTCACTGCAGTCCTCTGTAAATATAATACAATAGCATAATATCCCACAGTGAAACACTGTTGGAGAAGGGGAAAAAATCAAAAGGCAATAAAATCAGGAAGAGACACCAAAAACATCTTGATCCTAAAAATTCTCCCATTTTTCACTGTCTCTAGCAAACTGTACATATAAGTCATGCTGGTGGTCTCAGCTATGAAAAACCACATGTACATGACAAATCATGTTGGTTCTAAACTATTACCACGTATTTATTTTTAATGTAATTGTAAGTGTTTGCAATGTTGTCAGTTTGGCTCTGTTTTCACAACAGTAACTTAACACTGAGGCAGACAACATGTTGTTTCATATATTGCTTCCTAGGAGCCAGAGAAGATGGTTAAATTCTCCGACAGGTCAGCATCTTTTCCTATATCACTTTCAGTAGCAGCTGAAAGAATATACAGTCTGCTTATATCCCTGAACAATCTGGAGTCTAATGTCTGTACATTTTTCCAATGGGCAGCATCATTTCAGCATGTGGCAAAAGAAATTACTATAGGCTGGAAGGTCCTGTATATGAGGCTGGTCTGGTTTCTTGTCTGTGGCCTTGGGTAGATTGCTTCATCTTTCTTTTCATATCAGTTCTGCATCTCTGAGGATAATCCATATCTCCCTTCCTGTTCTCTGCCTGTCATTATTTTAACTTCTGTGAGATCACAGCTGCCATATATGCCTACCCATATGACTCTACTTACTCGTGCTATGCATTACTTTAATGCAAAGATATCTAATGCTGGTGCCCAAGTTGTACCAGGTAATAAATATCCCTCTCTCTCAGATTCAGTAGGAAGTTCTGCTTTGTGCTGATGGGGGAGACATTCCTTGCATTGTGCAAATATACAAAACAAAGGCTGAGAAGGGTTTTGAGCACTCTATAAATATAACCTGGAGGTAAACACTAGAAGAGGAAAAGAACTATTTTTAAGCAAAAGGACAATGTAATCACTGAAATAAATGGTGTTGAATCTGATCTGGAAACCAGGAATAGCAGGAGAGCTACCTGAAAAGTTTTTGGTTTGGATATAATTGGAGGAATTAATAAAAGCAGTAGTAAAAATGGGTGCCGCTTTTGATAATGAAGGCAGTCCCATTCGGTTCTACATACCTGAAAAATAAAAACTGCTAATAAAGCTTAAGTCTTTACAAATAGATACATCTGATATTCCTTACCCTGAAATTCCACTGACAACAGGAGTAGATTAGCACTGGTCTGTTTTGAATAATGGAGAGATGAAGGAAGAGAGGTAGGAGCATCATTGCTAAAGTTATTTTTGACTGGCTTCATTTTCAAATGAGTTTATCTCCTGGGAGGACAGAGTCCAGTGCAGACCAGGATCAGAAAATAGAATGGAAATATCACTAGATTTTAGGAAAGTATCTCACTCCCTACTCCAAGAGGAAAGAGAACCTTTTTGCTTTAAACTCAGAGAAATGGTATAACACACTGATACAACAGAGGACTGCTGGGTTTGACCTAAAAGAACTTTTCCAATCCTACGTTTCTATGCTTTGGCAAACAATAATTCACAGTTTCCCAGCACAGAACAGTTGTAGGGCAAGGTATCTAGCAGTAAAATCTCTGGGCTTCAGGATGTACCCATACATTCCAAGTGAGTTGCCCAACAATATTCACCTGGAACAAGGAAACACAATGGAAAATTTTAGGGCTAACGAAAAAGAACTGTTGCTCTTCCTCTTTCATTCTAGAAGCGGCTTTAAATTTTTCTAATAACTCCAGTTAGCAATAATTGTTTCCTGCATTGTTATGTATTTCATACACGTCTCATCCCTGAAAATCAGAAAGTTTTGGTGAACAGCTTAAAGTTTGCCCCAGTTTTCCAGTGCCTTCTTTTTATGCTTTAACTGTTGAATGCCTTGTTCCCTTATTCTGTCTCTTTCTCCTTCCCAGTTACCATCAAGGAAAAATTCCGAAAAGTTAACAGAAAGGAGGAGGAAGAGTTTGGGTTTGCCTTAGAGAGCAAATTCCGCAAAAACATTACTTTCCCCCAAAAATATACTCTTGGAAAGAAAGTCACAGCAAATTCCCTAGGAACTTCGTGAACGGTTCATCGTATCCGAGGGAGTAGCGGGCACACAGCCGTGTCCCCTCGCAAGCGCAGTCTTGCCGGTCTGCCAACCTGGTTGCCCCGGAACACCTAACCTCGCCCGCCCTTGATCCCTGACCGGCTGGGCAAGCAACGGGGCACTCAAAGCCTCAGGGAGCCATTGAGCACCTGCTGGGTGGCGGGACAAAGGAGGGCCGGCCCTGGACGGAGGGTGCCCGGGGCAGAGGTGCCAGCCCCAGCGGCACCGCTCAGAATCTGCCGATCTGAGGATCTCCCCTTAGGCGGGATGCCTGGACGAAGGGGAATNCGACTGCGCGCAGGCAGCGCCCGCCTCGGGGAGAGTCCGGGGATCCCCGCGGAGAGCGGAGGGCACGGATGCGGCANAGCGGGCACACAGCCGTGTCCCCTCGCAAGCGCAGTCTTGCCGGTCTGCCAACCTGGTTGCCCCGGAACACCTAACCTCGCCCGCCCTTGATCCCTGACCGGCTGGGCAAGCAACGGGGCACTCAAAGCCTCAGGGAGCCATTGAGCACCTGCTGGGTGGCGGGACAAAGGAGGGCCGGCCCTGGACGGAGGGTGCCCGGGGCAGAGGTGCCAGCCCCAGCGGCACCGCTCAGAATCTGCCGATCTGAGGATCTCCCCTTAGGCGGGATGCCTGGACGAAGGGGAATGCGAGCTCCGCAGGAGCTGTGCTCGGGGCAGGGGGTGCTACCCTGGCGATGGGATGTGCCGGCCCGAGGCAAGGAGGGTGCCGGAGGAAGGAAGCCCGCCCTGCGTTTGCTGGCCCCGGGGAAAAGATGTCCAGAAGCAGAGACCCTTCCCAGCGGGTCCGCGCACTTACCGGCGTTGTTCATCTTCCACCCCAACTTCGCTCGCCGGCTGCTCCGGGCGCTCAGCGCATGGCCCCAGGGGCCCCGCCGCCCTCGCCCCTCGAGGCCGCGCCCGGCCCTACTGCCCCTGCGGGGGCACNCCCCCCTTCGTATCCCCACTCCCTTTCCACTGCCCTTGGTCTCCCTTTGCGCTCTACTTGGTCCCCTTCACCCCTTTCTCTATCCCTTNCGCCTTCATCCCCCCCTCTCTCCTTCCATCATTTCCCTCCTCTTCATCCTTTTCCTCCTGCCCATTCTTCCCTTCTCTCCATAATGTCCCCCCTTCCATCCATCCTCCTCAATCCATTAATTCGCACACACGCACCCGCTCCATTCCCCCGTGGAACATGACCGCCCCAGCCCAGGACCCTCCAGGGAACGAGGCTCGGGGAGGCCCCCGCCCCGCCCCAGGCGTTTTTCCCTAACCGGTAGCATCCCTGCAGAGCCGACAGCACCTGCTGCTGGAAGCAGGATCTGAGTGCAGAGGAGCTAGGCACGGTCCCTCGCATACAAACCACGCTTGCTCAGAGCAGTTTCAGGCGGCTGCAGGCTGCTGTCTGCAGCCCTCTCCCATTAGCCAGCATCTGGCTCAACGAGGTTAATGCAGGCACCCAGTTTTCGGGCTGGTAGCAGCACTAACACCCAAAGAAAATCGGATCGCCCCCCTCCTCTCAATGGAGGCATAATGTAGCCTTGCTAAGTTTTCCAGTGGGGCTGGTATTGCTCACGCAAGTAAGCACAACTTGGCAGATTTCCCTCCCCTGGCAAAGAAATCTCAGGAGGGCTGAGCTGACCTCAGGATTCGCTTCCCTAGTCGGGGAGGGACCTTTCCTTCCCAGAGCAGGACGGTTGTTTGCAGCAAGCCCAGAGTCCTGCAGGCCAGCAGGCTGGGTGTGGGGAGAAGTAGCACACTGTACCTGCCCAGTGTCTGAGTGGGGCTGTGAAGCTGTCAGTTCTTTGACATTTCGAATCCGCCAGGAACCATGACAATTGCTAACACCATCCAGAGAAATTGAATTTTAAATGCCGTTCTGTTCTTGCAAAGGGCCTAATAACCAACATCATCCTGCTGGCAGGTGCTCTATAGTACAGTCAAAGCTCTTTTTCTTGACCTTTCAGCACAGTATCATTGTGATTGAGGGGGTGCGGGGTGCCTTGCACTGTAGTGCACAGACCTCTCAAGAGAGAAAGCAAGCAGTGAGGGAAATGGGAATTAAACCCTTCTTTCTGTGGACTCGAGTGTCTCCCACTGAGGCTGGTATTCAGTAATGCTGGGTTGTGGTTCCCTAGAGGACCCTGGTTGTATCACTATGGCTCTGTGCATACATTTGCAATCCTGTATGGTTCTGGAGATGGATAAATTCACAGTAGCAGCTGTTTCATTACTACTCTGACTGACACAAAGGCCTATATGTTCCCTCATAGCATAATGTGTCTGGTCTGTGCCTTGGTGCAGGGAACAAAATGGGTTTCCCTGGTCCACCTATGACCAGCTGTCATAAAGCCTTCTCCCATCTTCATTGGTCCCTGATTTTATTCTTGCCACCTGCAGCCTTGATGTCTGTGTCAAGCAGCATAAATAACATGTCAATAGAAAGCAGCATATGACATAGCTTCAAGAATACAGATTTAAGATCTTACAAAAGGTAGGAAAAAGTTTATGGGACACAATGGGAAAAGAATGCACAATTTTAAAAAATCAAGCACAGTACAAGTGACTTGGAAAGATATTCCTTAAATATGTTTTCCAGGAGAATAACTTTCGGTTAAACAGCTGCAAAAAACTAGACAGTAGAGAAAGGGGCAGCAGGAAGGCAAGAAACATGGTTTCATAGAAGAACCGACCATGTTGGCTGCATAATTTGGGGGAATTTCCTAATAAACTGAAAAAACATAGTCTAGATTGCAAAGTTTTCTCTAAATACATCGTGGAAGAGTGGTTAAATATGTTACTATCAAAACAAAATCATTGTAAAAGAGATTTTGCAAATAGACTAGACAGTCTTGTAATTAATGTACTATTTCTACAGTGCTCTTCACACAAAATTTTTTTTGGTGTGCTGTAGGACAAAGGGCCATGATACTTCATAGGTTTTGATCCAAACAATTGATTTGTGAAAAATTTCACTTCTGTGGAAGTAGCTGAACTTAACAACAAGGAGACAACTCCTGCTCCTACCATCGTGCCATTAGCTCAGAGCCGGGCTAAGGGGCAGGCATTGCCCAAGATGAGTTTTGTGACCTGGCTCTGCAGAGGCTGAGCACTCCTCACAAGTTTCTGACTGCCTGTGCTCAAATCTGCTTCCTAACGTGAAAGGCAGGGAGTCAGGGAGTGCTGACACCTTTCTTTTGCCGATCTGATTGATTTGAACTTTGAACTGGTTTGTGGTGGTTAGAAATGTAACCACTGCACTGCTACAAGATATTTATTATACTCTTCACCAAGGAATGCCTTCTTGTGCAGTTCATACGAATTTTGGGCTCTGCTAACTCCTGCATGGGCAATTAGATTACAATTCGTGTTCAACGGGGGAAACCCCCCAAAATCTGTGCAACTAAAGTACACTTAGTGAGCAAAAGCCTTATATTCTTTTTATTATTAGCCTAAAAGACAATCCAGGGTGTAATTTCCTGTGCTGAAATTATGAAAAGCTGTGAGAATTTTGTAGCTAAAGCAAATAAGAACCATAAAAAAACTGCTTGAAATTTGTCTGTTTACTCTGTAATCCTCTTGAAAAATAATGGGGAATGATCTGTATTAGAGATGGAAGAATGGGAAGGTGAATGCATATGAACATGTTCAGGAGATGCTTAAGGATCAAATCAAATGTTTGCAGCCAGAAGAGGAATCTCTGCTTTTGCAAGCATATCCTGCAATTAAGGTTTTAAAGGGTGGAGTCCAAACCACATAACACATTCCTTGAAGCAAGCAGAGTTCAGAACAGAAAAATAATTTTCCCCTGGGAGAACCCATGCCTTAACTGATGAGAGATGAAATCAACACATCTAATTTCTTAAGTCATCTATTGCAATAAATGAAGCATATATTTATTTTATATTTATTAAAAATAATTTTGACTAATTTTTAATAACGAGAGATCTTTAAACAAAGGATTACATGACATAATAGGGATTAAGATAACCCAACTACCCATTTGACAAATTTTATGAATTTAAAACTCAGATGAATGAGTTCTAGGCTTATAGGTCCTCATCCAGCAGACGTTTTAAGCACATGTTTAAAACTAAGGAAGTGCATGTTATCTGTTTTAAGTAGGGTTACTCCATATATTTATGTGTACAGCTACCTAGCATGCTGGAGTCTTATTTTTTTTTATCATTGTAATGTAAGCTAGTACTCTTTTTGACATTTTAATGGAGCTCTATGGAGTCTGTCTATCATAATATCCTACCTATGCATCCTAATTGTTTTTTTTAAGCCTCTTTATGTTATTCCATAGAGGTGTTTTCCAAGATGAAGTCTGCTTCTTTCTAAACAGGGCATTGTTCATGAGCATTCATCCTCCCGTCTCTTTTTCTTTAGGGTTTATACATTTGGATTTCAGGGTTTGGAGTTTCTTTTTCACTATTTTGGTGTCCTTATTAAAATAAACTTTCTGGCATTGAATTAAAATTAATGGGGGGAGCAGGGGAGGTAGATGTGTTTGATCTCAAAATTATATTTTAGTTCCTAGTAGGCAGAATTTTGGAAACCAACATTGTTTTATAAATCTTTATATGCATCTGGTCTTGGTTGCCTGAAAAATCACCTATGTTCATATTATTTTGATATTATCTGGTGAATTTTGATATTATCTGGTGAACTAGTAGTATGCCACCCAAGAAACCACAAGACAGAGAGAAGTGGTGACTCTTGGTGACTTGGCAAAGATCTGTAGCACAGGATACATAGGGTAGCTAATCCCTTGTGTTTCTCTTCATAAGTGTGCTTGGGACATCTGAAAGGCTGAATGTGTAGGGGAAAGTTGTTATATTGGCATGGATCAATGCTGATCAGGCCTAATAATATTCTACAAAAGCATTTCTATTATTGCAGTAAAGTGGTGCTGCATGTCACAAAAAGTGAAGTAATTTAATAAAGCAGGATAAAAAACGTGTAGATGTTTTAATAACTGCAAGAATTCCTTGGTATGTCAGATGTAAAATATGGGCAGCTGTGATGAGCTGAGTATAGTAATAGGGAAATAGGGTAAATACTGATAGGTAAACACTTTTCAGTTATTTATCTTTGCTGTGATGTAGTAGCCCTGTAGCCAGATGTCATTGCTACCTGGTAACAAATTCCTGTGTCTATGGAACTTTACATCCTTCAGTGACCGGCATGTCATCTCTCAGACTTTCTTGTTTTCTTTTTCCTCTCTGCTCAAAAGCCTGACTGACACCAAGTCAGACTCAGAGACAATAGTAGGGAGTGCTGTAGTGAGAGTCCTGACCAGTGAGCACTCCCCAGTGACCCGGGGAGCCACAAGAGATGTGCTGAATTGGAGTTAGAGTAGGAGTTTCATTGGCAGGATGTGTCTTAAGCTCTGTACCACTCCAAGTTTCTTCAATGTAAAGTTAATACTCTCTTGAGAGTTCTTGATACAGAAGGAAGTTGAAGATGAGATCTCAAAGATTATTGGTGAATGCTTCTTTGAAAGACAGAAATTAAAACAAATGTTGTCATGTCCCTTGGAGACTGAGATGAAATCCTTCACCCTGCAGGAGCCCACTGGCTCGCTATAATAGAAGTGTCTGAAAGTGAAGCTTGTTCATGTCAAAATTTGAAAGCATTATCTGCTCATCTCAGCACAATTCAGTACAATACTTCTTGGCATATAATAGTAATTTTTTCCTATTTTTGAGCACCAACGAACCTTTTATGACAAACAGTTTGCTTGCTGCCTTCACTCTACATTTGTGTTCTTCTTTGCATCAAAACTGATTGCAAAGGCTGTGTTGGATATATGTCATAGCATTGGCCCCTGATTTTACATCCTCATTTGGCAAGAGAAGCCAAATGAAGACAAACACAAAAGGAGTGGAAAAGAAAAGAAGAATGGGAAAGTTATAGCTACATGATGAGTATTCTGTCCCAAACAAGCAGTTTGTTACTTTGCAGCATACATTTTTTTCCCAACATTATTTTGCAATAAAACAGAAGGGGTTACAGTTACCAGTTATTAATGACTAGCACCGCAAACATGCTGTCCGTTATCTAGTTTGGACAGCTCATTTCAGACTACAGGAGATACTAGATTTTGAAAGCTGGTTGATGCTCCAAATATATCTTTGACTCTCACTTGATCAAATGAATATCTGATTGCTTCACTTACCATTTTCAGTAAACGGCCCCTAGCAAGAGCACCAGTTCTCTCAGGATGGAGATTTATGTTTCCATTCAGGCTCACGGTGCCATCAAGGCTCCTCTGACGCATCAAGTTTATGAGCTTTTTACTGCTTAGTATAATTGTAAGAAAAGAATATTTCTAGTCATTTGTAGAAAGCCCACATTTGGGTCTACTCATTGCTCGCTGCCATGGAAATTTTCTTTGCTACTGAACTGCTCAGAGGCCTAATTCTCATGTCCTAGCTCAGTTTTCGCCAATGTCTTATCCAGATAGGACTTCATTCAATGTAACTTAGCTTGGGCAATGATGTGTCCAGTAACATGTCTATCTTTGCTCAATGGCACGTGACAGTTCTGCACTCCAAAGCAGTTGGTGCCTTTATTTGGAAAATGTCAATACAGCTCTACTGGCAACAAACAGAGAAGTAGCTGAAAGTACACTTTTATGGACTGGCCTACTGCAGTTACTTGTTATTCCCCAGACTTTCACACCCTCACAGATGCTGTCCGTTACATAAAGCACGAGAGGAAATAGCATCACAAAGAATCAAATGGTGAGTTGGGAGCTGAAGGATGGCAGACAGGTGCTTCAGACATCACTCAAAATAACCAAGTGTAAGTGAGGAGCAATACCATTGAGGGTCAAATATTACACAGGTGTAAAATTGATGTCAGTGAAATAAAAGTTGGTCACCAAGTCGAAAAGGCTGAGACTTGGCTTAAACAAACTCAGCACTGGGGACAAAGCTGAAGTCAGTAAACACCCTTGTTGAATTTCATTTGGAAAAGGCGGGGGGAACCTCACCCAGCTGGATAATTTTTTTCTGTTTCAGTTTCTGTATGTGATGGGACCACACATTTGATACTCCCCAATAAATGCAGTGGCAGTGGGTCATCAGCAAGAGAAAAAGTTACAGCAATGATGGTTACTCTGAGCATTGTTTTGAACCACAACAATTAATTGCACATCTCATTTTATCATGGCTATGTAGGGAGTGCAATCTGTTATATGAGAGCTACATATAGGGAGGAAGACAAACGCCCATTTCCTCTCGGTATTTGGATTTGTTTTGGTCTTGCGCCAGTGAAAGTCTCAGTCCAGGCACCTTCAACCGCAAATCTTCACTTTAACTGTGCAACCCAATTATCACGAGGGCCTTTTCGTCTGTGGTAAACCTTGGCTGCATTGATTAGCACAGCCACTGACCCAGAGTGGGGCTGGCAGCTGCATTCTCCATTTCCTGCCCAGGCATCTGCTGCCTGATTGGAGGAAAGTAGTTCTTAAACCTTCTTCAAAACAGGAAACTTCTCTTCTCCCTGCTTCCTGAGATACAGGAACCGTCTCCGAAGCAACCCGTAGACAAAGACTTGTATTAACTACTGGGGTGCCATAACAGATATAGTGGGAGTTCATAATTCAAGCCATAACCTACCCTGAAAGCTTTGAAAGTGCCTCCTTATGCACCACTGCTCCCACCTCTCTGTGCCTACATTGCTGCCTCATTCAACAGTCTGGATGTTAATTAGCAGATAATAATCCTATCTATTGGAAGCATTTATAAACGCTTTTCATCTTCATGATTAAATATTGATCTTGTGCCACCAATCTCTGGAACATAAATTTGTAATATTGCCCCTCTGGCTTTGCATTGGAGAGGTGACCGAATATGGCAACATTGCCACTCTCGCTTTTTTAATTTTTTAATGACAGTATAAGTATCATTTGACAAAAAATATTGATATCTCATGCTTTGCTCATTGGGTAGTTTCCCACTTTAGAAGTCGGAAGTGGAGCTTTCAGCGAATCACTTGCAGTTTGAATGCAGTCCATTGTAGTCCTGGAGAAAATTACATGCATGCTTGTAATTTGCAGTTTGCATCACTGAAGGCCTGTTACTAGCAAATCAAGTGAAGCATAGCTGAAATTAGTATAAACTTCTGTAATTCTGCATTCATAGAGTATCAGAAATTTTAGCTCAAAGTTCTGATTTGGTGGGTACTTTTAAAAAAGCCTGAAGGTCAGCTGTATCTGATAGGGGGTAAAGTGCACTTCAGAGCATAAAAACAAATGCAGTAGATGAAAATGATAAACAGTGAGAAATCTTTGTTCTTATTATTGGGTTTGGACATAAATTCTACCTACATGATCATCTTTTCACAGTAAATGTAAAGCCCCTGTCAGCTCCACCCATAAAACTGAGCAATTTGGATGGCTGAGTAATTTCCCCGGTGTTAGGCTTAAAGAAATAGAGCAGTAGGATATAGCAACATTCAGAAGTCACTCTTTCCTTTGCATTCAGCTACTTTCTTACCAAATACTTCCTGCCAGTAGAGTGCTACAATGGAGAATCTCAGACTGTCTGATTTCCTGCCAGCAAGCTATGCTGTTGATCCTAGAGTGGCTGCCTTCAAAATCTAGACTAATTATTTTGCCTATGGCTGTAGCTCTGGTAATCAGCAGGTAACAGGGGAAGCTGTTACATACTTGTGGCTCATTCCTGCTGTAACCCAGGCCACCTGAATTGTCAGTAGTGGGTAGAGATGCCTTACAGCAGAAGGGTTTCTCATTGTTTCCTGTGATTTCCATATACACAGAAACCTGTCCTTTCACTGCAAGTGATTTTTAAAGGAAGAAGCAAAGTTTGCCAAGAGAAGTGATTTGTGATAAGTTGATTGATCTGGGTCATAAGACAGACAAGCTCATCTTCAGTCCTCTCACCAAATCAGGGGAGAAACCAGTATGTTTTAAGCTAAATACAAGCTGTATGTAACTTTTCTTGTTTTAGCCTGGTCATAAATGAGAGAAGAATGGGTTAATGAGACACAAGCTTGCTGCTGTGGTCTTCCCAGTTCATGGATGTCTCTACTGATTGTTCTTCAGGGGATAAAACTTAAACCTAGCTCTTAAAAGGTGATGTTATGCTGCATGAGGAGAGGTAATATGAAAGTGGTGTAATCAGAATATGGAAACATTTTTCTCAGTGGCCTGGGCTGTGGGAGAAACTGCTTGTGATATATCTATCCCCTGGGGCCAGTTATGCAGGGATCCTTATTTGGGATGAGAAAATTTCTCACTTTGAGCACCTCCCTCTTTATTTCTTTAGTCCCTCTAGTAGGCAACCAGGACCCTTTTTTCTGTTCTTCCATGTCTAGAGGAGGACAAGTGGTTCCAGGGTGTTATTCCATGTTCTGGCTTCAGTGCAAGTCAAAGTGCTTCAAGTGGAAGTACACGTGAGGGAGGATGTAAGGCATTCCTGCAGCTCTGACTAACTTCTCACTGAGACAGGCAATTAAGTTTTTGAGCTTGCTCTTGAGCACTGGTATGGATGCTGAGAAGCTCCACTGATTGTAATTTGGTGAATAAGCAACACAGGATGCATGAAAGCCTTATGGAATCAATGCACTCAGGAATGCCCCTCATGTGGAGCATCAAAACTGAAATCTCTTTCTTCTGCCTGGCATGGCTTTGCCTCTAGCAAGCATTTCTAAGTAATTACAGCTGTTTAAGGATGTAAAGATTCCTTTCACCCCTAATTTTGACATTAGGTTTAATTTCATGGAAATTTGTCTGTGGAAGCTATCTGAGCAGCCTACTTTGGAGCACTTCTTTGGTGTCCTCTTGGCAGAACAGCCAAATAAATACTGTTCCTGAATGGATCAGCCCTCAGTTATATATTTTGAACATTTTAGACATCACCAGGAGATTAATGTGTACATAGCCACAAGAAAGTGTTTGTACAACCATTCTGTCAAAGCAGAGCAAGAGTATCTTCTGCCCATTTTGTGGCAGTACTTTCTTTCAGAAGCATTGATCCCTGGGATGAATGAAACTTGACTTTTCATAAATTTGTGTCATTCATGGTTGCCTTTCAAGTGGAACATAGTGTGAAGTCCGAATTAAAGATCTTGCATGTATCTGGGCTGTAATTATAAAAGCTTTCTGAATTCCCTAGTGTCTCATAAAGAGTGGACTGATACTGCAGTTTCTCCTGTAGTGATTCCTCCTCTCTTGTCTACATGCCAATCCCAGACTTAGATTTTCAGTGAAGAGTATCAAAAGGGGAGTAACAAAGTTGAGCTGAAGAAATTTTTGTGTGCAGGACTGAAGTGACAAGACACACAACAATTGTGTATATGGGTGGTAGCATTTATGAACCTTTAAAGCTAGGTCAGAGCTCCTAGAGTCCACTTCTGATCCCAGCAGAAAAGAAGGGATAAAATTTATTCAGGTGACAATATTTAACACTATTTAATTTTCTTAAGTGTGTTGATTCATGAGGACAGAAAAGACACAATAGTACCTCATTATTAATAGAAGCAGTTTGCCTCTCCCTACTTCCTTTTCTCACATATTCATTAACATAATTGATTCTAATAAGGGAGATAATGTCATCATTGTCTCTATCCTTTCTCACTGCATGTAACCAGGAGACTTCCACAGATTTTCAGCCTGCACCATCTTTCAGATTGTTCGCTCAGAGCTGTGGAGGCACTAACTTATATACTTTCCTTGTGGATAAAACTGCTTTCCTAAAATCAAGATATTGGATTTTTTTCTTTTTTCAGGAAGCTAGAAAACATTTTACCTGAGTTTCCATCACTCCAGGACATCTCTATTTTTGCTTAGCCATGGCAGAAACATACACTTGCCATGACTTTTGTATTCCTTAGTTAAGACCATAGTGATAAAACCATTTTGTATTGCTGTGATTGTAGCCAATTATTTCCTATCATTAAAACAGAGATACAGATGCCTCTTTAAATTTCTTGTTTTGCTCTGCATACCTTTTCACTAAATTAGAATTCAAGTCATGATGGGGCATTTCTTGCAGCTCTACATATTTTCTAAGTGTCCTTCCTGTCATAACGAAGGATTCTTCAAAGTCTTGTGAAGTTCTGTTTCAGCATAGTGGTCACTGAGAAAATGATGTGTGGAAATTAAGAAAAAGTATTTGTTCTAGCATTCATTTTTTTTCTTCCTTGGGCACCTTTTAGTGGGAGCAGAGTTGAAATCCATTTTTGCAGATTCTGTCCAGCACCGGTATGGAAGCATTCTGAAAACAATTGTGTTTCCTTTGGGAGGAACTTTCCCTGCTGTAAGCAGAGAAGGGAGGCAGAGAGGGTGAGAAGAGAGAAGTCTGTTTCTAGAGGTCAGTGTGAGCAGGGAGAGGGGATTTGCTCTTAGCTCACAAGACCATCCTGGACCCTGAGACCTGCCAGACTGCTCACATCAAACGAGGAAAGCTTGGCTTTGGCTGAACTGTGTATGAGACAGAGACCTCCCCCACTGTGGATCCTTCACCCTCCCAAACCGGGACCGTCCTGGGGCAGCCTGCCAGGGCTCCCATTGCTGCAGCTGCTCTGAGCGGTGTGCACACAGCATGTCTCTGCCTAATCATCCGCGGCTGATTACCTAGCCATCATTTACAGCACCTGGATAAATAAGTGGGTTTTTAAATCAGCTTCTCTATGGCTAGTTTTGGTGACATCCATTCATGAAAAAGGAAGACTTCGACTGACCCAAGGGCAAAAATATACTAGATAATACTGCAGATCTGAGTGGTGAAAGACCTAATTAGCTTTTAGGGAGCAGTAAAAAACCCCAGAAAATCAGCAATTTAAAAAGGTGGTTATGATTTTTTGGCAACAGGGACTTAAATGTCCTCCATTTTCAGCAAAAAAAAGGATCTATTTGCTCCTGGCTTTTAAAAAAATAATATTATTTTGTATGTGTTTTGCCAACAGCTGATAAATATTTCTGCAGATGGACTTTCAAAGAAAAACATGTTTTTCTGTCTCTACCAGCTTTTTACTTCCTTGCTTTACACAATTGCAGGAGAGAGAGTGAGCAGTGAGGAAGGTGGGGGTTGTTGTGCCTATTACTATATGTCTTTTTTTTCCCACATCCAGTTTTGTTTACAGTTATAAGACATGGCAAAACATGTTTTTCTTCATCAGGAAAGTAAATGTTATTTTGCTGCTGACCTTAAAAAAAAAATTATGTGTATATAAAAGATATATATTCCTGCCCCCTCCGCCCACTCCAAAAGTCAAACTGATGTCTTGCATTTAATTTGTAAGTAACATTTTGAGACCTGCTGGCATTTTCCAGACTGATAACTGAACAAATGCTTGTGAGAGATTGTGAGTTTGAAGAATAAGTAGAATAAGTGACAAAAAATATTTAGAATTATTCTAACAAGGCATCTGTTGTATTTATGGAAACACAATGTTCTTACACCTACTGGTAAGTCTGTGCAATCCATAATCCATAATCTGATTCTGATTTCAAAAATGGACCTAAAGTTTTCAGCATAGTAAAAGCTAAAAAACTTTGTAGTATTGGCTCACTTATATTGCAGTTGTAGATTATAATTGTAACAGTGTCTTGTAACAAACACCTTGGTTCTTATTAAACACATGTACAACATCAAGATGAGCTTTTTCTTAATATATGTGATATAGATATGTGACCAAATCCAACTATAATTAGAGATGCTAATTATAGCAGTGTAAGACCTTATTGGATCTTAAATACTGCTCATGACTGTACATTCTAGAAAACCAGTATGCAAATGTACAAACATATATTATTGAGTGTATATGAAATTTTCAGATGCAGTTAGTGGACCTAAATGCTTCAATTTTATTCCATCCTGAGCTGCAGAAATGCTGTATTACAGTTATAGTGGCAGCTGTAGGTGATGCGGATGTTAATGGACTAAAAATCTTTAATTTGTCTTGCAAAAAAATGAAGAATCTGCATTTTAGAGGCCACTTTGGAAACCCACTCTTTATGGGTGTTCTCTGCTTTAAGTTCTTACTTGAATTTACATATTATATCTAGATAAAATATTTTGGCTTCTTGATGGAGTGATATGAGTGAATAGAAAATTACATTACTCTAGACAAGGCTATTGTTTTACATTTCCCTGGAAAGCCATATGACCACAAGGTATCTTGTGCAGATAAAATGTGGCTATTTTGAATTTTAACAAAGGGGAAAGTGAAATAAAATCCGGGGATTTAACAAACCTGTTGATAGTGTAGTAGGTGTTGGTGAAATAAAAATACTTGGTCTGGCTTGACAGTTTTTCAACAGCACTTTCAATCTGTGTTAAACATTGAGTGCTGTGTTAAATGTCATTCCCTGTTACCTGTAGGGGAAGTAACTGTAGTCTATCTTCTTCAGGTGATTGTGCCAAAAATTACAGAATTTAAGTGTTGTTAGTGACATCATGCTGGCCAGTGTGTGCTATACAAAGGGAAAGCCTTCTTTTAATTGGGTGTTGGAAGAACCAAAATTTTCAGGGGACTGTTAACCTGGAAGCTGCTATGAGTTGCTTCCTGTCTAGCTCCACGTTGCAAAGTGTGTTTCTTCCAGCTGCCAGGGGAATCTCTTGGGATGCTGCGTAACCGCACCTGGTGCCACTGAATGGAATTAAGGCAGTTTGTAAAATACAAGAGAGGAATGCCTAGACAGGCCAGCTAGCTCATGACCATCACACATACTTGTACTTTTGCCAAGGATTGGGCTTGTACCCTTCTCAGTTTGTTCAGTTGGGAGTGTTACTGTGATGGACAGGTAGACAAATCCTTTGGATTATGCAGTATGTGGCTGAGCAGTCATCTGTTATTTTACATAACTCAAGTCCACATGTTGCACCCCTGCTATCACTGATTGCTGTCTGAGCAGAGCTCACAGAGATCATTGCTGTTTTCTTGAGAAGGTCTGCTGTTCATTTTAATGTGTCCATTTCCCATGGGAAACATTGCATCTTTTTGAATATTTTCATTCTGGTTGTCTTCCTCTTGCTTGCATGCTTTTGGGAGGGCTGGAGGGGTCTATACCAATTCATGCAATAATGCATGACCTGCATTAAATGCAAGACACAAACATTTTGGCAGAGATTTTTCCACCCAAGCCAATAGGGACAGGCAGAGAGGAACACTATCTTTCTCTGACTGGGTAGGTGCTCCTCACAGACACGTCCTACTGAATAATAATAATAATAAAATAATAATACCCTTTTGCTGATAAGCACTACGGTAACATAACTGCTGTCTTTGTGCACTAACTTAACATCATGCTTTTTTACCTGGGGAAGAGTTCTGGGAAAGCATCAGAAGTGTCCTCCTGCAAAACCCCAGCACTTCTGTATAATTATTTCCTTTGAAAAGTTAGCTTCCTGTTTTCAGCCCCTCTCCAAGAGAGCTTCCAGATCGCCCTGTGAAGCTTTGGCTTTGGCAGGCTCAGGAGACCATGGCAGTATTGCTTTAGCCTGGTTGCCAAGGGGGCCCTGGGTCTCACACGCCCTGGCAGTTCCCACCCCGTGGCACCTGGACCACCAGCCCCCAGCACACCCTGCTCAGCAGCTGTGGAGCAAGGGGTGCAAGTGCTTCTGAGGCCGTCTGGCAGGGCAAGCCTTTGGTTTGGTGGAGCCGAAAGAGTCTGTGTTAGCTGGGATGTAAGAATACAGCTGCAGTTTATTGCCTTGTTTTTCAGGGAAAGCCTTCAGTACGTTTAGAGACTCAGGGAATTTCCACTATTTTTCTCAGCATTCTCCCCACCCCCTTGGCCTTCAGACACACACATTGTGTTGTTTTGACGTAATTTCAAGCAAATATTTTGCCACCGAGAGGCAGTGCAGGGTCACAGAGGTCCTCCAGGCTTGGGCTTCAGGCTCTCAGCCCTCCCCAGTAAACAATAGCTCTATAACTCATTAAAACTCCCTTTTGATTACTTTTTCCTGTTTCTGATTGTTTTGGAGCAGCAGGGGTGGATTCCACACTCAACAAACTTCTTTTTCCTGCTGCTAAATTTAAATGTCTCTGAACTGAAAGGCTTTGCTAATCTCTTTGGCAATAACTCCATCAAATAGAAATTACAACTTTAAACAAGATTTAGACTATTTCTGAATGCTACAAGGGAATTGTGACTGGGTTTTGCAGAATAATTTTCATGTCTAGGATTTTTATTTAACAGTTCCTTGTTTTTGTTTTTTTATTTCAGACAGAAAAGTTACCCAGACCCTAATACCTTCTCTGTTGGTTACTGTACCCTCTTAATTTTCAGATTTAGTAGTAGTCATGTTTTCCCATTGTGGCTTGCATAAAACCAAGCTGGTAATCTTGCTTATCTCCTTTTATCTTCAAATTCATTCATTATCTTCTGCTTCTCATCATTGATTCAGCACTCCTATTTCTGTCTCTATTCTCTGAATATTTTTGCACTGCAGGGTTTTCTCCTGCTTGCAAGTCACCTGATTTGCATGATCTACCTATAAAACTCCCTCACCCAACTGACTTTCTTGACAATTTGTATATTGCATCTTTTATTTATAGCAGGGGTTAACTCCTGAATTGTTTTTAGCAACCTCTAATTTCCTTGTAGGCCAGATATAGATTCATAAATTAATAATTTTCTTTGATGGACAGCAAGGAGAATTTAGGAAAGTGAATTGCAAAAAATCCAATTCAAGGGAAAAATATGTGTAAATTTATCCTTCCACATCCTTTTATGACATACACTGCTCACACATACCTAGACACTAAACTGCTCAATCTGTACTAGTCTAGCATGAAACCTACTTTGTAATATAGTGCAAAAGGTGATAAAATGACCAATTGAAATGTAATCTGTATGGCACAGGTCCCTATGTGGATTTAATTAGCAAGACAATAATTTATTTCTGTCATTTTTAAACCCACAACTAGGATCTCCAGAAGAACAAAGTATGAAAATGTATAAACATGCAGGGTATCCTGACAACCTCCTCCTTGGAAATTTGCTGTTATTATTTGTTAAGCATGTCAAGGAAAAATATATTTTCCTGCCTGAAGAGTGGATATCTTAAACAAAAATGAAACAGACTGCAAAAGCAGATAAATACTGTTGGGTATCCCATCCCTCATTTCACGACTGCCCCTCACTTCCCCTCATCCTCCTCCCCACTCTGCTAGTTTGTTCTTTGTTTTTTGTTTGTTTGATTTACTTCTGTTGCCATTGGCTCAGTTTTAAGCACCCTCTGAGCAGAACACAGTGTAGTAGATCCTAGAGCAGACTCCGTGCCTAGAAGGCAGAATGACAAAAAGACACTTCCTGGGAAGGATTATGTGACTTTTTCTTTTAACTGCCTGGCTACTAAAGGTTTTGCAGGACAATCCAGGGACAGCGACAGAACTGTTCTGTCTGTAGCAAGTGCTGTGTACTCCTTCAAGGTTTGCTACCACAGGAATGAAACCATGGTATCTGCCCATAACAACTACAGATTGAGGTTTAATAGATAAATTTGGTATCATCTGCCCTGAGCTTCACAGAAATTATTCCCTAAACCTCCTGGAAAGTTCAAGAGTGTAAACAGGTGCCCTCCAGAGGGATGAATGACTTCCACACAGCTCTTGTGTCCTAATAGGACATGCATATCCTCAGCAGGTTTCCATTGGCTTCACCAGAATTGAACTGTGAGAGAATTTGGCCTTGTGCTTGTCTTCCAGCCATCTCCAAGAACCATGCTCTCATAATTGCATGATTTTATATTATGTAATTAACCTCAGTTAAACTCCTGATGGGTCAAGTCAGCTTAAGTGACTGATCATGGTAGCTGATAGATAATACATCTTACCATACTGGTATGTCCTTGCCACCAGGCTATCTTAAGATTCCTGTGTTCTATTAGTGGACAGCTGAGTTTTGAAGACTATGAGCTTTTCATAAGGTTCAACTGAACTGTCAGGCATATAAATTATAATCTGTGTACAGATATTTACATGCAGAAGTATAGAACCATAGAATTCTCATGAACTGGAAGAATGCCAGGATCATTGAGTCCAGCTTCTGACCCTGCACAGGAAACACCAACAACCCCACACTGGGATTTAGAGCATTGTCTGAACGCTTCTTGAACTCGAGCTTGAGACCGTGACCACTGCCCTGGGGCGCCTGTTCCAGTGCTCAGCCAACCTCTGTTTGAAAAATGTTTTCCTGATAGCCAATCTAAACCTCCCCTGACTCATATGCACTTGTCTGTATTTACACACATACACAGATTATTGTGTGCATAAATACAGACACAGATATGCTTATAGAAGTATGCACTCACTAATACTTATATTTTTAGAAGAATTAAAGAAAACAAAATGCATATGCTGTCCTAAAAATTTTTGACAATGAAAAAGGAAATAACTATTTTCCTGGAACAAATTTTCTGTGGTTTGATTTTTTTGGGTCACATGTTATGTATGAATGTAACTCGTGTTTTTGTGGAACACAATTTTTAAAAAGCATGTCTTAATTTCTACAGTTTAATATTTTTTTTTCCTCCTTTTGCCTGAGAAGTATTAAAGCCAAATGCCTGATTATAGTTTTCCAGTTGGGAATGTACCTGTTAGTTGGCAGGCTAGGGATAAAGGTCATGACTAGAGCTTATCCATTTCAAACAGGTAATTTATGTGCAACTAGTGGAGAGGAATGTCTCCCAATATAATCATCAGCAGTTCTGATGAAGTCAGTGATGCCCTGTTGCTCTTCCCATGCTGCATTTGGAGCCAGAATAGAAATTTAGAGGCTTTTCTTTAATATGGCTGAACTGTATCATCTTACAGCACTAAAATAAGCACTGTTAAGTGCCTGACATTTACTACTGGCAGCTCTGAATGTCTTACAGTGGAGGGAAACTCCTGTGCAAGCCTTAAGGGTACTATAAACCCCATAGCAAAGATAAAAGTGTTAATACCCTTTTTATTAAAAGCAAAATCTTTGTCAAAATCTTTGTCTTTCTCTCAAGTATACAAGGAGTCGTGAATTAAATTCTTTGTATAAGTACCTTCTATATTCACTAGTTCTTCATATTCTTTGCCTCAGAAAAGACACATGCCTCCACTGTAATGTGGACATATTTGCCATTGCTTTTTCTTCGAGGATGAAAGGGAACACCTTCCTGCACTGCCTGGAGGTGGTAGTGGTTCAAGGTGACAACTAGTGGGTTTAAAATCTGAATGGAGACATAAAAGTCACCTTGACATAGTAGCACACTGAGATATTGCTGCTTCCTCAGCATGACTTGCTCCTGCCCATACAAACAAGTGTGGTTTGCTTGTGATGATCTTCAGGGAGATGCATTTCATATCTCTTCCATGCCTCTCACATGACAAGTGATACACTACTGCAGAGTGTGCTGACAGAGATACAGATTTCAGTAAAAACAAGGCTGCATGGTTTTTTATTTATAGTGATGACAGGCTCATATGAAACATAATGAAACACACTGGCTGAGTATAGTAAGTTAATGACTTGTGAA
Organism: Toxostoma redivivum; assembly: GCA_013397375.1. Lineage (NCBI taxonomy): Eukaryota > Metazoa > Chordata > Aves > Passeriformes > Mimidae > Toxostoma > Toxostoma redivivum. The sequence goes on along the minus strand of VXBI01013176.1, from coordinate 9,140 downwards.
GATTTATTAAGTCAATCTTGTTAAGTCAATATATTGAGACTGAAGGCTTGGGCTCAGCCTCAGATGAGGAAATAGGGCAAGACTCAATTATCTGTACTTTAGAAGTGCAGCTAGTTGAGACTGAAAGAGGAGCATGGCCAGCCTCCATCACCATAAAGATGAGCTTAGGTACAGTGGCTGTAGAGAACCTCAGACCTCCTTCTTACCCCGAGCCCAAGCACAGCATGCAGGAACTCTTTGATCCAATTTTAATACTGGATTTAGCTTGCTTCAACTCTGTTAAGGACAGTTCTCCTCCTGTAGCACAGCAATTGACATATGATTCATGTTAGATTTCCAAGCTAAGTTAGTTTAGCTAATTCAGCTTCCCAAGGGGCACTTCACATGCAGTGTGACAGTAATGGATATCCAACACTCTGTGTACCCCTGCAAAGGAAAAACCTGGAGTAGGGATTAAATAGGAACCTTTTGGTATCCCCTTGTTTTGCCTGGAGTAGATGATGAGGCAGGTCAGGCATGGAATTCTGCCAAGTAAAGTCCCAAAATCCAGCAGCATGCGTTGTTTAAAGAGCCTCAAGAAGCAGTTAATGAGCATCCCTGTGAGTGAGGCTCTTTGTGGGACTGAAGAGACATATTTGGTATTCCTGCAGATTTGTGCAGGTTCAAAAGGACTTGTCAGCATGGATGTAACTCAGGTGTTCAGGTTATGACCTGATCAGGCATGCTGATGTGAGGAGTGCAATAAAGATGATTTATTGGGGAAATATTCAAACAATACATGTCAAAAATTTATCCATGACAACCCCCCCCCAACCATCCAACCAAAACCACAAACAAAACAACTCAGTCCTTAAACATGTTTTTTCTAAAGAGACTACACTTTTCCAAACAGCAAGGACTGTATTTAGACGACCTCTCATAAATGATTCAAGGGAATGTCAACCCTGCTGGCTCTGCATTTTGGCGTCCAGGGCTAGCTGTAATCTCTTTGGTGGGAAATTGACTCTATGTCTGCCTATGGAATAAGCTGTGCAGCAGTAAAAAACACTGAACAGCTTTGTCCTAGCAACAGTTTTGCCTATATATCCTATAAGTCACTTGAAAGTGGATCCAGTGTCTTCCAGCTTTTTTGTCCCTCACCAGCCTAGCCCTTCATGTTCTGGAGAGCCTACAAGGACAGCCCAGCTACACAATTTCTCTGTTGCCTGTTACACAGAGTGCTTTGCTTAGAGTCCTCCTTGCAGTCTGCAAAGCTGATGCCTTGTACCAGTGACCAGACCATCTCTATTGGACATATGTCTCCTGATTTTAATTGGTTTTGCATCTGATGCTGAATTTTATTCACTGAATATTCAGGGTTTGTCAGTGTCTGTATTATAAGCCCTAGTTTTCCAAGAGTTTACAATCAAATTACAAAAATATATCCCAGACTGGAAGTTTGACCATGTGCTTGTAGTTCAGTAGTGGAAAGTTGTAAAATGCAAACAGTCACTTTGGCTGTCTTCAATAAATGGATTTCTCATTTTTTCCACACTGGTTTTGGTGATACATTAATCTTGGTGTGATTGTGCTAAATAAATTCATACAATTAATGTATTTGAGAGCTTTACTACTTCGTTAAGATCATTGCTGCAAACTTATTTTTCAGTTTAGTGTTTTGTCTAAAATCTTATGAAGGATATGTAGAAGATTGGTTTCACTTAAGCTAAAGTAACGCTGACTAATTTTGGGCAAGAACAGAAATCCAGCTCAGAAGAGGTAATCTCAAAATCCATCCAAAGTGCTTTTTAAAAATTTGAATGGAAAGCCTGGTTTTTTATTTTATGCAATTTTATGTCTGGATTATTTCTTCCAAAGCCTTTAGTTCCACCCTCAGGACAGATATTAAAAGTAAAATTCTTCAAAATGAGGAGTTGAAAACTTTTGTCAAGGGGGACAACGAGAAGAAACATTTTTGGGTTTTTAAGGTCTTTTAGTTTATTTAAAAGTCATTGAAAGTTTTGGTGTTTTTCCATGATTTTCAGAGAGGTTTTCCTCTTAGATTTATCTTTAAACCAATTTGTCAGACATGAGTAAATCTAACTTCACATTAAGTTTCACTTTTTGCCTAATTTATTATCTTCAAAAAAATTAAATAAAGATAACCTATCAGGTGCAATTGTTGGCAAAGGCACTTAGAATTACCAAGTCGCTGTTGTTTGAATACCTCTCTTAGGTCCATGTTTGAAGTAGATTGGCTGTCTTTTGTAGCTTAGAGAAACTCGTACAGCCAGTCTATCCTAAGCACGGAGTCGTGCAGCCCTCAGCCCTGTAGTGCTCTATCCTGACTGGTCTCTGACACCCCATCGTCCACTCCATCGTCCACCCCCTGCCACCTCCCCCTTGCTGGACACGGGACCCAAAGGTCACACCTTGCATTCTGCTGCAGGGTTATAGGGGAAACTGTTTCACTGACATTTCTACACGTCTATAGGGGCAAATATCCAAGAGGGGTGTTAGTGAGTTCTTCAGTCTTAAAGAGGTCATTTCTGCTGCTGCTGTCTTGTATCTTGTTGCAAAGCAGTGAATTTTCTTTTGGGTACCTAAGGAGTTCAATATTTGTGTCGAGCCTGTCACTGAATGGCAAACCACCTGCCCCTCCTGATTCCCTGATTCATTTCCTGTGCAGCTTTGACCCCATAATGACAGGAAGGTTTGACTGCTTCCATAAGGATTTTTGGGGGAAAACACTTGGGAAACAGGTGATGCAAATAATCTGCAACCTATGCTCCAAAGCCACCAAGTTAGCTTTGATGTTGAGAAGACAAATCTTCCCGGACATTTGCTTTAGACTCAAAAATCAGATCAGCCATTGTTAATGGCACAGATCCGACTTTGTGGAAGCAAGATTTGCCCTTGGGTTTGCCCTTGCAACTTGCTGTTGAACCCATGTGCTATTTATAATCTTTGAATTGAAGTGCAGCTTTCATTGAGCATTCTGGAGCAGATTCTGTTGGCAGCTTGTGTTCAAAATAAAGATTGCTCCACTCAAGTCTGTATTGTGCAAGTGAGAGTGGGAAAATCCAGATTATGGTTATTTCCATGAAAATAAAAACTGATCTCGATTCTTCCTAGACAGTTCTTGCCAAGGAGTTGAAATGACTTGTCTCAAAATTGAGTAGCAGCTCCCCACACAGTGTGGAATTTATGTAGAAAAAAATTTTTAGGAGCCCATGGTGCTTTGGAGCCAACAGACTGCCTGTGATCATCCTTGCAAAGATGTTCATCACTGGCCCTACACAGAGAAGTGCAGCTGCCATCTGCATCCTGGGTAGGAAAAGGATGACAGCAACAGTCAGTGGGGATGTGACATGGTGAATGAAGAGGACATAACAACTGAAGATCTTTCTGTGAGGTTGTCTCATTTCTCAGATCTGAATCTATCTGAATTTCATCTCATTCCTAACTGCTTTATGAGGTACCTCAAGCTGTAAGCTGTATTATCTGCAATAATAGCAGAATCACAGTGCACTCATCACACACCATGAAGAATAATAGCCTGTGAGTCGAGCAGTATGTCCTCTCTATACCATATAATGCTTCTTGCAGACAGGGATATTAATCACCCCAGGAACTGACAGGATCTGATGGGAGAGACTGTTATTAATATTATCTCCCTTGGAAACATTTGCAATGGTAATAGTGATTCTAATAATGCTGGAACAAAATTAACTGGGTTGGCTAGGTTTGTAGCGAATGGGAACACTAAGGAAGGCAATACATAAACAGAGAGACTAATTCATGAAGGAGGTGGACCAGATTTCTCTGTTGACAGCTCAGACATGATAAGGAGAGGGGGAAGGAACTTGTTGTTTTAAAGGTTGTATTTGCTTCATCAATTGTCAAAATCTTGTTAAAAGTCTAATTCAGTTATCATGTTTTTGTTGCTGTCCAGAGACTGAAATGTATGTATTAGAGGAGCCTTATATACAATTTTTGCCACAAGCAATTTACTATGATTTTATTATTCTAATCTGGCTGGTTCCCATGGAGTCTCTGAAACCAAATAATATCAGAGGAAGATGAATATTAACAATCCTATCTCTCTCAGGAGAGCTAATAAAAGAATGGAGATCTCATGCTTAGGTTCAACACAAAGAGCTTTGAAATGGCCATGAAATTATTGACATGAGTTCTCAAGATTCCTAGCTCAGTTATTTACTGCTTGGCTTGAGCACAAGCCTTTTCTATACCTGTGCCAAAACCCAGCAAGATTACAGTGGAAATAATGAATTTGTATGTTAAACAATGAGGCATGTATCAGAAGGAGAACTGTCATAAGTGTTTAGTAGGAAAACAAAGTACCAAGAGGACTGCATTCGATTCCTTCCTTTGTTACATTCTGCTGTACACGAATGTGCCATCTGCCTTGAGTATTATATACCAATTAATGAAGAAACAGATAAATTGGAGTAGTGCTTTAGCTGGATGGCAAATTGCTCAACAATTTTTTAAAAATATTAAACCAAATAACTCTATGGGTTAAGACTTAGCTCTAAGTACCTGGGATGAGACATTTAAGCTGCGTTGATAGCTGTGACTGGCACTGAGTCCACCAATGCTGTATGACATTCCCAATTGGAAAAACTATAATCAGGTATTTGACTTTAATACTTCTCAGGCAAAAGGAGGAAAAATAAATTAAATTGTAGAAATTGAGACATTTTCAAACCTTTCTTTCTGGACCAATACTCCTTAATAGTGGTATCAACCAAAGAGAAAATTTAGGCTCCTCTCAATGTATTTACAAGATGTACAGAAACTAATTACCCATATATGACTTATCCCTGAAAAGGGAGTGGTAAGACCCTTACTTAGTTGCTCATGTAAACAAGATGCTGATTTTGAAATTCTGAAAAAAACCCTCTCTCTCTGGTTGCCTCCATTCCAGAGCTTAACCATTTCAAAAGAGGCATAACACTATTGTTCCAGCCCCTGCATATTGGTGCCTGAGATGGATATTAAGATACATTCAAGACCTTAATAGATTAGGATGAGACTTTGTTCTTACTGTGGTCTGGTATCTCAGTTCTCTATTTACAAGAACAGCTACTTAGGGCACTTTGGTTAAAAGGAATTTCTATTGGAAAAGGCCAGTTTGTCTGAAGTGCTTTGAGGAGGGAGAGGGAAAAATGATGGAAATCATTAATTTGTGCCTCTTCCACAAAACAAACTTCTTTTAAAATGAAGGATGTGACAAGGATGGCTTTGCAATGCCTAACAGTCTCTCTCCTGAGCATGAGAAATATCACATCAGTTAAAATAGGCAACAGTGACTATTCATTATTTCCTGCAGTCTGCTTTGCATGGACCTGATTGTAGAGCTAGAAAATTCTCCTTTTCTTTGCTTAGGTTTTTCCTGGTCCCACATGGATCCTCATCTAACTTTGCCAGTCAGTCAAAAACTGTTGGAATAGGCTCCCAATGACTGGTTGCCTAATGTGATGACTGAATTCTGAAACCAGGGTTAGTGACCACAGAGTGATCATATGGATAAACCATGCAATGGACTATGCCTGTTTTGGATAAACAAGTCTCTCTTCAGTCAGTATCTCCAGGTTCTGCACAGCATGCACATGTGACAAAAAGTATGCACAATGTTATTTTCAGCTTGTAGTTGCCGGTGTTCTCCTCCTTTACCAACATTATCAGTAAGCTTGAATTAAAACGTGGATTCAACTATTTAATGTGGTAAAATGAGGTGACATAGCAGACATGAGATATGGACATATTTTCACTTGGAAACAGCACTTTCAGTCTCTCCACTGCCATAGAAGCTACATCATAAAACTGAAACAAAAGCCTTTTCAATGCCATAGGTAGACATTTCACTTACTCCTTCTGCCTTGCCACCTATTTTAAAAAGATCTAAGCTAGGAGCCTTCACATGTGTTCCTTCTCTGCTTCTTGACACAAATAGGTCAGTCAAAAAAGGAAAACCTCTGCCAATAAGAGGAAGGAACTAAATAAAACAATAAAACACATGAGATGCCTGTGACTCTCTCAAAGGGCTAGTCCCTGTTTGGAGAGAAAGAAGCTTTCGGGAGCAAACACCTAACATTCACACCTAATACTCTTCACAGTAATAATCTGAGTTCTGGAACTCCAATCCAGCAAAACCTGAGTACCACTGGTGTTTGCTTCATGTCAAAAGAGTCACAGCTAATTTTCTTGCACTTAAGAGCTATTGAAGGAGCAGACAATACTGGGAATATATTGCCTATAGAGCCTCCCCCTCCTTCACTGTGTTCTGGTTCTTGTGACCTTGTAGTGGCCCCCCATATCTTTTTGCTCTTGGGAGGGAAATGTCTCTGTGAGGAGAGAGGGTCTGAGAAGCACAATGCGTGTTTCCACCTAGAGGTGCTTCAAAGTTACTTATGGCAGGAAGGTGAGGCACGTGTATAATGTCCCCTTGGTTATGTGAGGAGGGTTTCTGTACACTAGATCAGTGTTTAAACATATCACTGTCTCCTGTCTATGAGGGACACAAGAAAATTTCTTTAAGTTTTGTATTATGTCTCAGATGGAGAGAAAAAAATTTAAAGAAGGAACAGAAAAGTAGAGAACCCAGCATAAAAAGAAGAGGACCTTTTCTGTGTTGATTGCTCCTAATGTATTTTTTCTCATGATTGCTAAATACAATTGTCTTCTTGGGAGTTTCTGTCATTTAAATGGCAAAAGAGGTTTTTCAGTCACTTGCAGCCTCTGATGTAGCTTGGCAGCATTTGAAGGTCTTTGTAAAAGGGTCTTGAGCTGAAGTTAAGTTTTGTGCTCCAAAATGGTGGCCATGAAAACATGTCCTCTTCACTTTCTGCTCCATCAGGTTCACTTACAGTCTTCTGGGAAGAAACAAGAAAATCAGTAAACTCCTATGGGGCAGAGAGATATTTAAGCAGTGCTGAGAGCTGGCATCTGCCAGAGGCATACTGAGGAATGTGCCCAGGTGGCATGCACCATAAAATAGCTGATGTCAGAGGATTTTGCACATGTCCTCTCGCCTGGTAGGAAATAGCTAATATGTGGAGAGTGACTATGAGAAGTGGCATGCTACATATCAGAGAGGCTGCTTGGAACCCCTGCTTGTCCCAGCAGGTCCATGCTGAATGTCCAAAATTATGCCTGGACAAACAGAGGATCAACAAATGTTTTTTGATGTCTTAAAAGTAGGTGGGATATTTTCCTGGCAAGGAGAACTTGGAAAGCTGGGAGGCAACATGATGTTAGTTAGGATGAGCATGTGCTGTAAAATTCAGGTTTATCTCAGAAACAGGTTGTCTAGTTTTGAAACTCTAGACCACTAGGAAAAGGTAGTAAAAAGAGAGAAGTGGGAATTAGGCACAGATCTATAGTAATTTTATTTTCACGGTCTAATATTAAGGGCCTCAGATCCTGTGCTCCTACTGGAGCCACCCATCTCACTTCTTTATAACCCTCTTCTTATTCCTCAGCTTGCAATTCCCATGAATTCTGGTGATGAGAAGAATGGCTTTGCCTTGCCCTGCAAGAAAGAACACAACTACTTCAGCACCATCCAGCCTCTGCCATCTCCAAAATGTACTTCTTTATGATTGGACTTCAGCTGCAGCATAAAGTGTCCCCAACACAGCTCCTGTGTCCAGTGAAAACTAAGTGTATGTATGCAAGAAACGGTTGCTTTTCTCCAGGCAAGCACGTGAATTTCAGAACTTGAAGAAAAAAAACGTCCTGACCCACCTGGAATGATTTAAGTCTCAGGAAGCACCCGGGAGCCTCCTTTTGTGTCCTGCATGGGGCTGTGGCTATAAAAGGGGTAAAGGATGGCACAGAGGTGGGCAGAGAAGTTGTGGTCAATGATACCTTGGGGATTTGCATCTGGAAACGGCCATCAGCTTCCTGACAGGAGCCCTGGAAACAGAACTGAGAGTCCATGAGAAATGAGAATACTGCAGCTGAGTGCTGAGAATGGAGAGTCTGCAGGGAACATTGCCTGGTGAGTCTCCTGCTGTCCTATATCTAATGCTGTGCTGGCACCAAGTCACTTCATTCGGATTTAAACTGTCTTGAAATATGCTTAATATGGGGTTTTTTTTCATTGTTACTGTTGTTGGTGGTTTTTGGTTTGGTTCTCTTTTTTGCTTGGTTTAGAAAAATTTAACAGACCTCACTTTTTTCTTCTCCAGTTGAGTGTAGTGTTATCTTCTTAATTAAGAAAAACATTTGCTGTAGGGAAAAAGCATTTTGCCTTGTGAAATGACAGGTAGGGACTGTTTTAATGGCCAGTGCCACAGCCCTGTAGCACACAGATTCCCAGGAAGGGGGGAGCTCTCTGCCAGGCAGATGCACCTGGCCAGGTTCCTGCAAATGCTGCTGCACCCGGCCAATGGGGTGAATACCAGCCTGGCTTTATTGCCAAAATAGAACTCATCAGTTTTCTTATAAATGCCAGCAAATTGATCCCAAAAGTTTTGTCACTCAGTCTCTGCTTCTATTTGGTTTGGAGGGGCTTGATCCCAGTTATTCACACCAGGATTGCCCCTGCGTCCTTTCCCCCCACTTTTCTGTTCCAATCGTGGGAAATAATTGGGGTTTGGTTGTTTGCCCCTGCAGTTCACTGCAGATCCTAAAAAGCCCACAGGAGGGAAGATCATTACTTGTGCTTCCACCACCAGGTGAGAGAAGAGATGGTCACATCCCAGGTCAGGGATCCTGGGAAATGTCAGCTCCAGAGGAACACGACAGAGGGGCTGTGCTGGGAGCCCTCAAACTCCATCCAGAGATGGTGGGCACTGCTAAACCTTTGGGACACTACTGAGAGACTCCACTGCCCGATCCAGAGAGTTCTCGCACTATTTTCTGCTATGCTTAGCACCGGGCAGGTCCTTACAGGTTGAAAAGCTCTTTGGAGGAGCTGGAATGACAGACGATCACACAGAAGCCAGTCTGGGAGAGGAAATGAGCTTTTCCATAGATTTATTTTTCCCAATATGTTTTGAATTTATAAGAGAATCTCTCCTCTCAGATCCCGTATCCCTGAGTCTTGAGTATTCTCATAGAGAATTCTCTGCCTACGCTGGAAAAAAAATTCCCTGGCACCGCGGGGAGCGGCGGGGTTTGGGGCGTCC
>VXBI01013172.1:87629-104929 GCA_013397375.1 Toxostoma redivivum | reverse complement strand
ATATTAAAATTAAAACTAAAAAAAACTGGTATATCAAAATTAAAATTAACACTAAAAAATACCTGGTAAATTAAAACTAACACTAAAAAAAACCTGGTGAATTAAAACTAAAACTAAAAAAAACGTGGTAAACTAAAAAAACCTGGTAAATGAAGTCACCCTAAGGTTTAGCAGCAGCTGAAAACATTTAATAAGACACATTGCAAGGCTCCAGGCAGGCCCATGCAATAATTTCTGAGGTGGGCACATCCAGAGCTGCTTAATTCACAATCACAGGGAAAAGGAGCCCGTGCAGCTTTGCTGTTACCCAGAGGCAACGAGACGGAGTCAATAAAAGCGATCCTGTCCCCCAGGAGCCATTCCACTCAAGAGCCAGCAGCTCCTGCTGCTCCAACTGGAATTAACAATCAATGTTCTAAATCAAGCACGGGATCACACACACACAGCCAATGATTTCTGTCCAGGGGTATCAGAGAGCTGGAAAGAAATATTCCTCTGCCTGCCCTGGGGTGGGGTGAAGGGGAGGAGAGGCTGAAAGCAGGATTAAATAAATCACAGAATGGTTTGGGGTTGGAGGGGAGCCTGAGCTCATCCCATTCCAGGGGCTGCTCCAGCCTGGCCTTGGACGTTTCCAGGGATCCAGGAGCAGCCACAGCTTCTCTGGAAATCAGAAATTATAAATTATAGCTCCCCACTGCACATGCTGCTCTGCTGCTGCTTCCCAGCGCTGGCAGGGAATTTTAGGGAAGTGTTTTAGGGAATTTTGGGGTGAGAAGTTGGTGACAGCTCTGTGTGCTCACTGCTGTGCCCCACTGGGGTTGGGGCAGTTCATCCATGCAGGGACGTGGGGATGCTCCTCAGCCCCTGCCCCAGAGCAGCTCCTGGTGCCTGGGGAGGAAATTCCTGCCCTTAATTTGAAATAAAACATCCAGGGAGGAATCCTGAGGCAGCTTTGTTGGTCACCTGCAACTTGAACTCCTGTTTAAATCTGTTTTTTCAGTGTTGTGGGTGACTTTGATCTGGCACTCAGAGCAGGTGACTCCTTGTTCCAGGTGACTTTCTGGTGGGAAACAAGAGAGCTCCAGACTGATTTTAACAGAGCCACGTGGTCCCAGCAGGCACCAAAAAGCAGAGTTGATTTTATTTCCCAAATCAGTGTTTAGATGCAGCAGAAACTCCCAGGCAAAGGGAAGCTCCTGCTCTCCAGAGCTGGAATTTTATTCCAACCCCACCCTTCCACCAGGTCACTCTGAGCTCTCCAGAGCTGCAATTCCTGCTCCTCCTCTCTTTGATTCCCCAGAGCTGGAATTCTTACTCCTTCTCTTATTCTGACTACATCCCTCCACCAGATCACTCTGAGCTCTCCAGAACTGGAATTCTTGCTCCTGTCCTGTTATTCCAACTCTGTCCCTCCACCAGTCACTTTGAGCTCTCCAGAACTGGAATTCTTGCTCCTGTCCTGTTATTCCAACTCTGTCCCTCCACCAGTCACTTTGAGCTCTCCAGAACTGGAATTCTTATTCCTCTTCTCTTATTCTGACTCCCCAAAGCTGGAATTCTTCCTCCTCTCCTGTTATTCCAGCTCCATCCCTGCACCAGGTCCCTCTGAGCAGAGCTGTGGTGTGTGATGGATGCTGGCTGGGCCCAACACTGACAGATGAACACTCAAAGTGTGAAATTTTTTGCAGCCAAAGCAAAACTGGCAAATGTTTGGCTCCACTGTAACGTTTGCAGCCCTCCCTGGTGCTTCCAGGCACACAGAGCAAAGATCAGCTCTGACTTTATTGACCTGTGCCACCCCTCAAGTCTTAGAAACCCTCTTTTATTTTTATTTTATTCCCCACTCTGCCCTCATCACCCTTTTAAGTGGGATGGAAAACCCATGTGCCTTGGCTCCTTTGAAGGAGCACAGCTGCACAAAGTGCAGGCTGCTTTCATCTCCAAACTTGGTTTTTCTGACATAGATAGTGAGGATTCACCTCTTGTATCTCCTCATCCCCTCTTCAAAATGCTTTTTTATCTCCCCAAGCACCTCTTGTATCACAGGACAGATATGGAGCATGACTGAAAGATCACACTGAAAGGAAAAGGAGTTTTTTTTTCTTTTTAAAGGAATAAAAAACTCTCTGCTGGCTGCAGAGGTGAGGGGCAAAGGAGCAGGAGTGCTGACCACAGGCTCTGAGCAGGATTTTGCACTTTGGATCTGCCCCAGGGTCCCACTGCTCACTGCCCTGGCAGGAATGAGGAGTTCCCCAATCCTGGGCAGCTCTGCAGTCCTTGTGGGCACATGAAATTCTCCTTAAGCTGGGCAGAGGGGTGGCCCTGGTGGCTCTGCCAATCCAGCTGGGGGCACCTTGTGCCAGGCAGAGCCGCGTGGAGAGGGGCTGGGCACCCCAGGCGTGGCTCTGCCCTTTGCTCCTGCCGTGCTCAAAGGTCAAACAGGATTTGCTGTGCATTTACAGCCCGGGCTTCTCTGCTCTCATGGAATTGGTGAATCATTCAGGTTGGAAGATCCAGCGAGTCCAAGCATTCCCCAGCAGTGCCAAGGCCACCTGTGTCCCCAAGTGCCACCTCCCCAGGGCTGGGACATCCCTCCAGGCACAGGGACTCCAGCCCTGTGGATTTTGGCCACGAGTGCTCCCGTGCCCAGGAGGAGATCCCTGGGCAGGGCAAGGAGAAAAGGGAGCGGCAGCTCAGTGACCACTTCTGATCCCAAGGGATCCTGGTGTTTGCAGTCTGTGTCCCTCCAGATCCCAAATCCCACACTAATGGGGATTTCACTAAAACGATGGCTTTGATCTCCCTGCTCAGGCCCAAACAGCTAAAACCAAAACTGGTTTTGTGTCCTCAAAACAATCTGGGAGTTGAGGTGTGCTCACAGCTCAGAGCAAACTGAAATTTGCTGTCCACATTCAAATAATTTCCCTTCACACCTCCTTCTCCAAGGTGTCCTTAAAACAGAATAACATCCTTTGGTGCATTTTCAATGGGTCTTTCCTGCTCTTTTTTCTTGGAATATGTGGCGTGGTCATAGAAATAGATGATGGTGAGAGAAGCAATGTTCAGGAAAAGGATGAGCAGCATGATCCAGTAGGAATATCCATAGCTGTGTTTGGATCCAAGGAGTGTCTGCAGAGGGCTGGAACATCCCCCACGGGCCAGATGTTCAGACAGCCCATTTCCTTGCACATTCACAGGGAAAAGGATCATGGCTAACAGGATGAGGACTCCTGGAAAAGAAAAATACAAATTTTACAGGAGGAACTCTAGTGCTATTTGTGTAGTGATTTATAGTCTGCTTTAATCCTTGTCCTAGACCAGAGGTTTTAATCAATTTATCTTGAAAAATTTTGAATTTTTTTTAAATCTTGACATTTATCCTGATAATATCTCGATTTATTTTATTTCATGCTTAAGGAACGTTTAATACTTATCTAATATTAATAATTAGTAAACTATGGAGGCATTTAAAGAATTTTTGCCCCAGCCAATAGTATCTGACAGGTGTTTTGATATAGGCAATGATATAATCTAAAATTATTAGATTCTCACTGATTATTTTTTTAAAAGGCCATTTAATTCAACTTTTTTTCCATTTAATTTAGTGCTGATGAGTATTGTGTATTCACACCTTTGGTGATTTGTAAATGTCTGATATGAGCCCAAATTAATGGATTGGGAGTCTCACAGCTGGATAAAATATGACAGCTGGATAGATATCACAGCTGGATAGATATCACAGCTGGATAAAATATGACAGCTGGATAGATATCACAGCTGGATAAAATATGACAGCTGGATAGATATCACAACTGGATAAATATCACAGCTGGATAGATATCACAGCTGGATAAAATATCACAGCTGGATAGATATCACAGCTGGATAAAATATGACAGCTGGATAGATATCACAGCTGGATAGATATCACAGCTGGATAGATATCACAACTGGATAAAGCCTGAGCAGCCTGGTCTGTGCTCAGGGCTGGCCCAAGGGCTTGCACTTGAAAAACTCCTTTTCTTTACAACCTGAATTAGTGCTCAGTCTGGGATAAGCCAAAATGTGATGTCTTATTAGATCTGAGTCTATTTCCTACAGCCTCCCAAATGTAAAGTTCAGTTCCTCTGACATTTCTCTGAATGTTGCTGTGGGATCTCTGCTTTCCCTGTGCCAACAGAGCTGAAATCTCTGAACTTTGCTGGAACAGTTCCATTCCTCCTCTCCAGGCACCTCGCCCTGCCCCAGCTCAGGCTGAAACAGCTTCATTTTTTATTCAGGAGAGAGAATTAGGAACTCCAGGATGACCTCCCACATTAAATGATGCGTGATTTCCCATAAAAATGCACCCACAGCAAAATGAACTTCCAGGTCACAGCCCTTGCAGGGCTGTTAAAAGTTACCACAGCCCTCAGCCAACACTAGAATTTATTTTCACCCCAATATTTATTTTGGCCAAATTTCAGCTTTCATTTCAGTCAGAGCTGGCAGGTTCAGGTGCTGGGCTCAGGAAGAACCTTCCCACGGGATGAGACAATGATCTGCTTGTCTCAGAAGGGAATAATTGTCGAATTAATTTATTTTGCTCACTTTTCTTACTGTGTTGCACAGCAGCTTCAGCATCTGTGTTATAAAATGGGTGATTTTCACACCTCCACCTGTACTTGTAATAATTAAGATTATCTGCACTGTTCCCTGCCCACCAAGGTTTTTGTCCCCAGGACAGGGTGCTGCTGCTGGGGACACATTTTCCCTGGACATGAAAAGCTTTTGAAGGATAAAATACCCGTGCTGAATAATCAGATGTCTTAAAAGGAAACGATTCAAGTGCTAACCTATTATGAAAGGAACACCCAAGCTCAGTCCAAGCAGGAATGTGGGTTTCCACCTCCAGGAGCTCTTGGATGGGTTCACAGCTCCAATGACTCAGCATCTCCTTTTTTATTTTTTTTTTCCATGCTTAGGGAATGTTTAAAATTCTTTTCATCTATGAATTTTATTTTTTAAAGAGGGAAATAATTTTTGCCACGACTCACTCCTCCAAACTGCTGCCTCCCTATAAATACTATCACATAAATATTTTATTGTTATATAAAAGGTGCCTTTCAGGTGTGCCAGCAAAGCAACCCCAGGGAGCAGAATGCATTTCCTTCTTGCAGCTCCATATGAAATGTTGGGATTTCAGGACTCACCACACACGGAATTCCAGGTGTAGACTCCCAGGGGTCCCAGGAATGTCTGGTAGGGGTTGCTGACAGCGTTGGTGCAGGTGAAGGCAGAGCTGAGCAGGGAGCAGAGCAGAGCCAGCACCAGCAGCACCATGGTGGCAATGTTCAGGTTCCTGCTGCTGGCACTGTCCAGGGCGTCTGTGACTGCAACACAAGGACAGGGGATGGGCACAGGGGATGCCTCAGGTCTGAGCTTCCCCAGAGTCCAAATCCCACCCTGCTTCAGTGTATAAACCCTATAGAAACTCTATAGAAACCCTATATTAAAAAAACTATATATATAAACCCTGCAGAAACCCTACAGAAAACCCTATATATATAAAACCTATATAAAAAACTCTATATAAATAAACTCTCTATATAAAAAACTCTATATAAACTCTGTATATAAAAAAAACCTCTATATAAACGCTATATATAAAAAAACTCTATATAAACCCTATATTAAAAAACTCTCTATAAACCCTATATAAAAAAACTTTCTATAAACCCTACGTTAAAAAACTCTATATAAACTCTGTATATAAAAAAAATCTATATAAACTCTGTATATAAAAAACTCTNACTATCACATAAATATTTTATTGTTATATAAAAGGTGCCTTTCAGGTGTGCCAGCAAAGCAACCCCAGGGAGCAGAATGCATTTCCTTCTTGCAGCTCCATATGAAATGTTGGGATTTCAGGACTCACCACACACGGAATTCCAGGTGTAGACTCCCAGGGGTCCCAGGAATGTCTGGTAGGGGTTGCTGACAGCGTTGGTGCAGGTGAAGGCAGAGCTGAGCAGGGAGCAGAGCAGAGCCAGCACCAGCAGCACCATGGTGGCAATGTTCAGGTTCCTGCTGCTGGCACTGTCCAGGGCGTCTGTGACTGCAACACAAGGACAGGGGATGGGCACAGGGGATGCCTCAGGTCTGAGCTTCCCCAGAGTCCAAATCCCACCCTGCTTCAGTGTATAAACCCTATAGAAACTCTATAGAAACCCTATATTAAAAAAACTATATATATAAACCCTGCAGAAACCCTACAGAAAACCCTATATATATAAAACCTATATAAAAAACTCTATATAAATAAACTCTCTATATAAAAAACTCTATATAAACTCTGTATATAAAAAAAACCTCTATATAAACGCTATATATAAAAAAACTCTATATAAACCCTATATAAACCCTATATAAAAAAACTCAGTATGAACCCTATATAAATCCTATATATATATAAACTGTGTATAAACCCTATGTAAAAAACTCTATATAAATCCTAAATAAACCCTATAGAAACACTATACAAACTCTGGATTTGGGTCAGACAAAACAATCCCCCAGCTCTGAAACTCAAGGACACCCCACAGCCTCAGGATAATATCAATAAAAGTGAATTATGGGGGAGCAAAGTGGGGGTAAATGACTTTTATATGAAATTACCTGAAGCTGTAATTGGAGGATTCACCCCTGATATGCAAATGGACCAAACTTATCAAGGTCTGAAAAACTCATTCATTTTGGGTGCAGCCCCTGGGGGGTTTGTCCCTGAAATGTCCCTCAGTGTCCCTGAAAGCCCTGCATTAATCCTACCTGCTTTTATTCCCTCTGTTTCCTTGAAAAAGGCACCAAGGACCCAGCTCAGCTTGTGCCAGAGGGGTTGGATTGCAGATTTGGGAAAACTGATCCCAGCAAAAGGGTGGTCAAGCATTGGAGCAGGAGTCACCATCCCTGGAAATTCCCTGGAATTTTCCAGAGTCACCATTCCCTGGAAGTGTGACAGAGGTGGCTGTGGCAGCTGGGGTTGTGCTTAAATTGGACTCAATTATCCTGGAGAGCTTTTCCAACATTGATATTCCCTGATTCTGGGATAACCTGCCCTTCCCAGTCGGGTGGGTTTGGAAAATCGTGTGAGTTCCTGCCAGGGCTGTAATTAAAAGCTAACGAGCAGAGGTTGGGCTGATCTGAAGGGATTGGGATCTAGTGCAGGAGGTTTGGACACAGCAATGAACCCAAATCCCTCACGGGGTGAAGGCAAGAAATAAATTCTTGCTGTTAATCCTGCAGTTAACTGGGTAGGAAACTTCTGTTCCTTAATACTTCTGTAAAAATTGCCTCTGGATGAGGCCAGACAGGAATTTTCTGCCTAAACTAGATCAGAAATCTGGGTGTTCCTCTGCCAGTGTCTGGTCACCTCCACAAATGCCTATTTAAAACTCTGCTCCAATTTAAAACTCTGCTCCAGTTGTATTTCATTTTAAAATAGCAGCAGTCCCTCACATGCAATAAATTTGACAGGGAAAACCTTCCCAAAGCTCATCAAGCTGCTGCCTGGACGGGCCAGGTGCACTTGCAGGACAAATAAATCTGAGTGTGGCCATCCATGGGCTGATGAGGATGGCTGAGCTCATCCCCTGGCTGGATCTGTGGCTGTGCCCTGCAGGAAAAACTTGGAGCAGGCAGGATTGGCTCCTTTCTTTCAAAACCAAGGCCAGGAGTGGGTTTGTGGAGGGTTTGTGGGTACCTGATCCCAGATCCTGCTCCCTACCTTGTTTCCAGATCATTCCCTGCTGTAGTTCCATGGCTCTTGTGGTCAAACCTTTCAGAACTGTCACCAGTTTTTGCCTAAATCCTTCCAGTTCTTCCATTAAGTTGCTGGTAACGAGAACCCCGAATGTGATACCCTCAAAGTGTTATTTTGTTGAGGTGAATTATTTTCCCCCCTTCTCAATTTAAAGATTGAAAAGGCAGCTATAATGTGCTTTATGTTGTAACAAATACAGCGACAATGTTTTGGAGCTCTGTTCAAATCGATGTTGTGAGAGGCAGATTTCTGCAGGAAAATTCCCTTTGTGTGCTGTTCTTAAACAGAGCCATTATTGCAGAATATTCAGGTAGTGCATAACTGGGAGAAATCACAGCAGGGAAAAAAAAAAGAGTAAAAACCCCATAAAGAGGAATAAACATAATAAAAAGAGCTGTTGGCAAGGAATGAAAAGGAGAATTCCTCTCACATTTTATCTAATACTGCAGTACAAGTTAATTTCTGCTTGAGGCACTGGCAGCTAAGGATGTGTTATGGAAATCAGTTGGAAATTTAAGCAATTTTCCTGGAAGAAAAGGAAAGCAGGGCATCCAGGGGATATCACTCAACGAAATGGAAGTGAGCAGCTTGTACCTGCACTCAGCCCTGCAGCCTGGCCATCACCTGGGATCTATTTCTTGGGGAAGAAATAAGTCTGGAGCCAAATCAGACAGGCTTGTGTAATTTCCCCTCTGGCAGCCTCACTTAATTTTATCTCTCAGAACATCTCCACCACTGCCTGGCTGCACCTCTTGCACTCCCTAATTGATCTTGTTTGTCTCTGACACTGAGCTGCAGTTTAGGGGATGGCATTTTGGCAGCTGTCTGCAACAGCACAAGGCTGAGGCCTTGAAAGAAAATGCTCTTTTCATGGCAGCTGATTTTTTTTTAAATCCCTAAATAAAGCAGTCTGTGCAAACAGAAGGAATCTCCAGCAGCTGATCTATTTGAGTGGGATCAAACTCAAATATTTGGAGTGGTAACCTGCAGCTGGATAACCCCTGTATCTGTGTAAAACAAGAATTCTAGAATGAAAGCAGGGTTTGGTCAGATTTCCCCTTCATTTCCTGTGTTTTCTTTTATTTTTCATCCTTTATCCTTACATGTTTGGGTAGAATTTCACTGAGCTTAGTCAGCCTTCCCAGCAGCTTTTCCAGCTCTACAATCACCCATGACACATCAGGAATTAATCACTGCAAAAAAAATCCCAAACAAACAAAAAAATCCCGAGGAGAGTTCAACAGAGCTTCCTTCTTTTCAGGAGATCCCTGGGAACCGATGGGACAGGAATGAATTCCAGCAATTTCCAAGATTTTAGGAAGTTAGAAAGTGAAATGATCCCTCTGTGCTGTGGTAAAGTTGGAAATAATTCCTTGGGTGTTGTTGGCCTTGCCAGCAGTTGGATAAATCCTGACATTCCAGACTCTCTGGGCGTGGTTTTGCCTAAACCTGGCTCAACCTCTCTTAAGTGTTTGACTTGGACCAGGCAAAGCCATGACCAAACCTCCTCTGACAGACATTTTACTCACAGCAGGTTCCTCTCTAGGACAAATAACCCAAACAGCTCAGGAAGGCTCTGAGGAGCCTGGTTATTAAATAACTTTTGCATTCTGCCATCCCTGGAGCCTGAGGAGTGGCTGCAGGGATTCATTGCTCTGTTAAGGCTGGGGAAGAGCCACCCTGGCTGGGCACTCCACTGACACAAATGACATTCCTTTCATCTTCATGCTTGGAAATTTCTCTGAATGTTGTGGTTTCTAGAGAAATAAGTGGGTTTTTTTTTGTTTTGGTTTGTTTTTTTTTTCTGTTTCTGATCTGCCACTGATAAAAGTCAACCTGGGCTATTGCTAAAAATAACCCCCAAGTTCTTGACTTTGATTTGCCCTCCGGGGATTGTCCTCCTTTCCCCACACCCAAATGTGACAGTGCCATTTGAGAAATGCACGTGGGGTGCCCAGCAGAGCCCCCAGGCAGGGCACAGCTGCTTTTAAATCATGCTGTGATTTAAAGGGATGCTCAGAACTCCTCTTGCTGATGTCTGAAGTGTTGGAATGGAGAAAGCTCAGCACTTTGCTCCTCCATAGCACTGGAAATCCATTTATTTAAGGATATCAGCAAAGAAAATGCATCTCCTGTCTTAGGAGGACAGGAATATAAATGGATATGAATATAAAGAGAGAATGCATGGAATTCTAGGAAGTATTTTTCCTATTTCAATTATATATAGAGTGGAATAGAATAGAGTGGAATAGAATAGAATAGAATAGAATAGAATAGAATAGAATAGAATAGAATAGAATAGAATAGAACAGACTGGTTTGGGTGGGAAGGGACATTAAATCCCACCCAGTGCCACCCCTGCCATGGCAGGGACACCTCCCACTGTCCCAGGTGCTCCAACCCCAATGTCCAACCTGGCCTTGGGCACTGCCAGGGATCCAGGGGCAGCCACAGCAAATCTGGGCACCCTGTGCCAGGGCCTCACCACGCTCCCAAGGAAAGATTTCTTTAGCAAATTCTTCAGCAAATGATATAAAACATGATAATCATGCTTATTAAAGAGCCTAAGAATTAAAGTCAGTTCTCATTCTGGGTACCTGCCTGACAGAACAGTGAGGGACATGGGCAAACCCAAATTTAGATTATTGATAATCCATCACTTTCCTTCAGCAGCTGTGGAGGGAAACTCACAAATCCAGAAGCTCACTTGTTTTGTTCATCCCTAAATAACTCATGGGGAGAGTTGAGTTGATTTATTTTTGTAAATGCTCTCTCAACATTTGATAAATGATAAGCACAAAACCCCAAACCTGGTGAGGGAAAACCCAGAACATGCAGAGACCTGAAACCTTTCAGTGATACCAGAGTGTTGTGAGTTCCTTTCATGAATTCTGATTAAAATCGATCTGCTGGCAGCACCCAGGCCTTGGGCCTGGGCTGTGGGAGCTGTTTCAGACACAGGCAGGGCACAGTCCCTGGGCTGCAGCCAGCCTGGATCCTCCTCTGCCATCAGCTCCCCAGGGCACCACTCCACCTTTCCCACGGAGCCCAATTAAAAATCAGACAGAACTGCCCACATGGCTCAAGCTTTGGGGCTTCAGCCAGCTATAACCACACAGAAATGATTTGATTTATTATTCTTTACTGTTCTAACATCACTTTCATTGTGCTGCTGTGACTGTAATGAAGTGAGATGGAATGATTTGGGATTTTGCACTTGTTACGTAACGATCCCAGTCCATGCTCCACCTCTTGCTGGGAATGTGGCTGTGCCCAGGGTTTGGTGAGAACAGGGATGAAATGGAATCCAGGGAAACCTCTGGCAGCGTGGGAATCCAGGTGTTTCTGCAGGAATGAACCAGGCTGGGGAAGAGATTTGTTTGTTAGGCTGGAGTTTAGATCTGTGTGCTGGGACATCTCACAACAGCCTACCAAAAATGAAATTATTTCTTAAAGCATGTTAAAATCCCAGATTGGTTTGGGTTCAGAGGGACTTTAAAGCTCATCCAGTGCCACCCCTGCCATGGCAGGGATACCTCCCACTGTCCCAACCCCAATGTCCAGCCTGGCCTTGGGCACTGCCAGGGATCCAGGGGCAGCCACAGCTGCTCTGGGCACCCTGTGCCAGCCTTTTATCTAATTTAAACCCACATCTCATATTTCAAATTAACTTAAAACATTCTAAGATGGATACATCTGTCAGCAGCACGAGTGAGAAGATTTTAGGTTTGGGTGGATACTGGGAAGGATTTCCCTGGCCTTGGACACTTCCAGGGATCCAGGGGCAGCCACAGCTGCTCTGGGCACCCTGTGCCAGCCCTTATATCTAATTTAAATCCATATTTCATATTTCAAAATTACTTGACCTGCTCATGTTTTTGGTAGCTTTCTTTTGAGTGGCTTTTCTCCCTTTCCTGTGTGTCACCAGCATTATTGCTCTGAACTTGATGAGGCAGCAAGGCAGATAAAATAAGTGCAAACCCTTGATCCTTGCAGCAGCTTTCAGGTTTATTGACCCTTGGGTGGTGTTTTGTGTCTTTTGTTCTTTTTCCTGCAGCAACCTTCAAACCTTTCTCTATCAAAATGCTGCTAATTCAGTAGTAGGTGGCAAAATGTTGAAAGTCAAAACACTAAATTAACATGAAATTAAAAAAAACCCTAAAAATCCTGGAAGGTGAATTAGGTTTGTAAATCTCTTAATTAAGTGGTGAGTGTTGCTTTTCTGTTCCTCACTAAACTCCTGCAAATCAAAGTCAATTTGACAGAAAGCTCCCATTTTGTGGTTTTTTTTCCCTTCTTCCAAGGTGCAGGCTGAGATTACAGGTTGAATTTTTGTGCTTTTTGGGGGGTCTTATTTTATTCCACTTAAATCCCCCACTTCAATTTGTGTTTTCTCGTCTGCCAGCAGCATGAGTAAGAAGAATTTAGTTTTGGGTTGGATATTGGGAAGGATTGTTGTGAGGATGATGATGATGCTCTGGAATGGGTTTCCAAGGGAGGCTGTGGCTGCCCCTGGATCCCTGGAAGTGTCCAAGGCCAGGGAAATCCTTCCCAGCATCCACCCAAACCTAAGATCTCCTCACTCGTGCTGCTGACAGATGTATCCATCTTAGAATGTTTTAAGTAATTTTGAAATATGAGATGTGGGTTTAAATTAGATAAAAGGGCTGGCACAGGGTGCCCAGATTTGCTGTGGCTGCCCTTGGATCCCTGGCAGTGCCCAAGGCCAGGTTGGACATTGGGGTTGGAGCAATGGGACAGTGGGAGGTGTCCCTGCCATGGCAGGGGTGGCACTGGGTGGCATTTAAGGTCCCTCTGAACCCAAACCAATCTTTGAGAAATAATTTCATTTTTGGTAGGCTGTTGTGAGATGTCCCAGCACACAGATCTAAACTCCAGCCTAACACACAAATCTCTCCCCCAGCCTGGTTCACTCCTGCAGCAACACCTGGATCCCAGGTGCTGGGCAGCACTGGATGGGATTTAAGCTCTGTCCCAACCCAGAGCAGTCTGGGATGCTCTGATCCCTTCCCAGCTGTGCCAGCACTCACCTTGGAAGGTGTTTTGCCCGAGCTGCAGTCCTGCCTCCACGGACTGCTCGCAGGTGCCAGAGAAGAGGCCGTAACTGAGGCTGACGCTGATGTTGGAGACGGCGCCCGAGAAGCGGAGCTGGCTGCTCACCCAGGCAGGGCTGGCCAGCACCACGCACACCAGCACCAGCGAGCTCACACAGGCACAGAAAGAAGAGCCAAACATGGAGGATTTCTTCCTGGATGGCATCTTGGCACTGCTGTTTCTCCAGTTCAAAGGATTTGGGTCCCTTTAGTCCCGTTCACCATGAGGGTGATTCCTCCTCGGGATCCGAGCACGCAGCGTCGTTCTGGTGAACTTTAAGCAAACAGCAGTGGCAATAAAAATGGAGAATGGTTGAACTTTGCTCTGGGGAAAAGGTGTCACCATGGTGACAGCCAAAGCAGCCCCGCTGGGATTGTCCTGGGAGGATTTATGGGCCTTGCCAAAGCCCTGGGTTCACCCAGAGCCTGGAGCTGGCACCTTCCCAGCTCCTCCTGGGACACTCTGAATTCTTTGTTTTTCCTCTCAAGCCAGGCTGGAATCTGCCAGTCCATATCTAATCTCTGTCTCATGTGTTATGATAAAGTTGTGAAATGTTCCTTCTCTGTTCAAATTCCCAGCTTGCCTAAGGAGCAACCCAACCATCCCTGTGGGAAACCTCTTAAATTATTTAAATTGCAGAAAACATTGAGCTGGTCTTGGGTTTTGGTGGGGTGAGGAGGTTCTAGCTGCTGTCAATAGGTTGTTTTCTAAGAAAAACCTCTAATTCCTAATTAAATTCCATGTATTTTCACAGAATAACTCTTTCCTTTTTGTTAGGGGAGAAACAAATGAAGCAGGGCTTCATTTCAGGGGAGTAGTGGATATGAACATGGAGAAATCCTGGAAAAAAATCTATTCTGGACTATAAACCAAGGGAATAGATTCATTTTTGTGACCCAGCTGACCTAAACAATGACTAACAGAACCTTCATAGCTGAATGAAAAGCCTGACTCCAAATTTCAAGAATTTGAGATAAACTCAGTCCCCATTATTTTGGCCTGAAACCTGGAAGATAAATTAATAATTTATTGTCGGTGTAGAGTACCAGAGATTCCATTAGCTTTTATTTCTATTAATTATAATGTCGTTATCCTGCTCCTGGGTCATCCAGAGCTTTTTAATGAACCTTTAGGGAGCAATCTGCTTCAACAGTGCTGCTGGATCAACCTGTGGAGTTCCTGAAGCTTCCCTGCTTTGTGCTGGGAGGACAGGGAGAGATTCTGGAATTTTCTATGGATTTGAAATAGCCAAGAATTTCTCAGGAGGAGTAAATACCTGGGAAAATAATTATTCTGCAATGCAGTGTTATTGTACTGAGATTTTTCTGGTTTTATGATTATTTTGGATCCCAGACTTTGAAGCAGTCATTAGATTTGAAATCCATGGATTTTATTTTTATAGTCTTGTGGTGTTTATTTTATTTTCCAAACTACTTGAGANTTAAAATTATTCCTAAATAATTAAAATGCTTCATTAATATAATGGAAATCAGTCAGGATTTGACTTAAGCTCCAAGGAATAAAGGGAAATTTCTTATTTGCATAAAATAATAAGAAACCTGCCTCATTTTCTCTCAAGTACATAGTTAAAGTTTAACCACAGAAATATGGGAAGGCTGATCCACCTCTCCAGGTTCATGAATCCAACAGTTCTGTTCTCCAGAGGACATAGTCCAAGACTTCATAATCCAAGGATATTTTCTAATAAACTGAGCTAAAACCTTCCCAAGTGCCACTTGTCCCCTATGAAATATGATTAAAAAATTCAGTGTTTTAGAGCTGATGCTTCTCTTGGTAAAAACTTCCAGGGAATTCTTTTTCAGCTCCTTCAATTCTGATGAATTGAGCACTGAGCCCTTTAAAAATCCTCAACAGCAGAGACTCAGAGCGTGGTGAACAGCCTGGAGTTCCCTTCCTTGCAGCCTGACTCCATTAAATTTAGTTTTTGGTGATTCTGCTCAAATTGTTATGGCTCAAATCATTGAAACTCTCCCGTGGCTCAGGGAATTGCTCTGTAAATTAGACCATAATTTGCTTTTTTCTTGCTTGTCACCTTGAGGTTTATTCTCTGCCTAAACTATGATTCCTTGTCTTTTTTTTTTTTTTCTCCTCACAGCTACCTGTAAGAACATCATAAAACCTGGAATTAAAGCTGCAGTTTGACAGGACACACCTCATCTTGAGAGAGAAAGGAGAAGAGATTGGTTTTCTCTGACTCAGAGAAAATATTTCCTGATCAGCACCTTCTCCACTCTGCTCCTGACTCAGCCCTGCACAGCAACCACAGAGAAAAATCAGATTAATTTATTATGAGCCACGGGGGCAGCAGAGAGACCTGCAATCCTTTGCTACATGAAATTCCCCATCATTTTTAAAGCTTGATGATGTCAGTATTTCCCTCCTGTTGAAATCACTTTGCTTTGAGCCAAAAACACAAAAGAAAAACCTTTAAACAAACTTTTCATGCACATCTGTTCTTTAATGCTGCAAACACCGTTCTTACATGGGGAAAAAATATCCTACAATGGTTTGATGCTTTGTCTACAGTTCCAGAGGGAGGAATTAGGGAGGAATTCTTCCCTGAGAGCAGCTGGGGCTGCCCCTGGATCCCTGGAATTTTCCAAGCAGCCTGGAATGGAGGGAGAGGTGGAATGGGATGGATTTCAGCTCCTTCCCAACCCAAACCATGCTGGGATTGTGGGATGCTCTCCCAAGCAGGCTTTGGCTCCCAGCTCTCAGCTGTGCTCAGCATCAACCAGGGAAATTCAAGGTGAAGGCACTGCAAAATATTCCCAGTTCTGCTGCAGCTGCAGTGCTTCACTGCTGCTGGTTTAAAAATGCTGTGTTCTGCTTAAATATTTCATTTAAAACCAACTGACTGCTGGCAAGGTGACTGGCAGCAGGGCTGGGAGGAAGTGCTGCTGAAATTTGGGATTTTCCATGGGGCTGACCGTGGTGGTGCATCCACAAAGCCTTGACACCTTTTCCTCATTTCCATTTTCAATCTCTGATTGCAGAGGAGCTCAGCTGCTTCATCCCTCAGCTGGTTTTGGCTCCAAAAAGATTCCCAAAACTTCCAGGATGTGCAGGATCAGTCCATGGATTCCTCACAGGATCAAGCCACGTGTTGCCAATGTTGCCTCTCCCTCTTCTGTGATGGATAAATTGGAATTAAAGTGAAATTATAGAATATTAAGAATGAAAACCATTTTTTTTTCCTCTGGCACTTTGCAGCCAGCATTCAGATGGAAACAAGGATTTGTTTCTTCGGACTGGAGGAGGGAAATGGGAGAAAGCATCATAATTTTATTGGAGCTGGGGTTGAGAAATGTGAAGCTGTCCTGATCTGCAAAATGATTGCAACAACTCCTTGGAAAACTTTGGAACTCCTTGGAGGAGAGGGGTGTGAGCAGCATTTTTATGGATCCCTGCCCAGTGCTGCTGGGCTGGATTTGCACAATTCCATCTCCTGATTTCTTCTTTCTCTCTGACCTTTTTTTTTCTTTTTTTATTCTTTTTTTTTTCTTTCCACAGCTCTTTTGAAAGACAAAGCAAACATGTTTGAAATGTTGCTTGGATTTCTTGCCAGGAAATGCCCAGAACTTCTCAGCTGAGAGCTCCATCATGGGAGCTCTGATGTTGGAGTGGGATCACAGCTGGAATATTGTCCCTCAGACAGGTGGAATGTGAGCTCCATATTCATGTGCTCATTATTAATTAATAATGAGCTCAATCCTCTCACCCCAGCAGCCAGAAGGAACTGGGAAAAAATAGGGGAAAAATAAGGGGGAAAAGAGGGGGCAAAAATAGGGGAAAATTGGGGAGAAAATAGGGGAAAAGAGGGGGGAAATAGGGAGGAAAATAGGGGGAAAATTGGGGGAAAAATAGGGCAAAAAATAGGGAGGAAAAGAGGGGGAAAATAGNCCGTGCTGCTGGGCTGTATTTGCACAATTCCATCTCCTGATTTCTTCTTTCTCTCTGACCTTTTTTTTTCTTTTTTTATTCTTTTTTTTTTCTTTCCACAGCTCTTTTGAAAGACAAAGCAAACATGTTTGAAATGTTGCTTGGATTTCTTGCCAGGAAATGCCCAGAACTTCTCAGCTGAGAGCTCCATCATGGGAGCTCTGATGTTGGAGTGGGATCACAGCTGGAATATTGTCCCTCAGACAGGTGGAATGTGAGCTCCATATTCATGTGCTCATTATTAATTAATAATGAGCTCAATCCTCTCACCCCAGCAGCCAGAAGGAACTGGGAAAAAATAGGGGAAAAATAAGGGGGAAAAGAGGGGGCAAAAATAGGGGAAAATTGGGGAGAAAATAGGGGAAAAGAGGGGGGAAATAGGGAGGAAAAGAGGGGGGAATAGGGGAAAAATTGGGGGAAA
>VXBI01013172.1:39115-52317 GCA_013397375.1 Toxostoma redivivum | reverse complement strand
ATATTTATATTTATATTTATATTTATGTACTTTTATATATATTTACATTTTTATATACATTTTTATATATTTATATTTATATACATTTTTATATTTATACACATTTTTATATCTATTTTCATATATTTATATACATTTCTATATATTTACATTTTTATATCCTTTTATATATATTTATATTTATATACTTTTTACATATTTACTTTTCTATTTATACACATTTTTATATTTATATACCTATTTCTATACATTTTTATATATTTATATTTCTATTTTTTACTATTTTTCTGGTGGAGAAGTGTGTGAGAAGCTGTGAGTGCCTCCCAAGCCGAGCTCTCAGCTGTTCCTCCCAGGGCAGGGCAGTTCTGTGTGTGATCACATCATCCCCATTTTCCTCCGTGATGGGCAGAGATCGACCTGGAGCTGCCAGCACATCACCTCAGCTCTGAGCCATCACATTAATCTGCTTTTTTTCCCAATTTTCCTCAATTAGCAGGTGTTAAGTGTGGTATTGGATTTAAATAAAAGGAAAAAAAAGGATAAAAGGAACAGTAAAGTACACGGATTTTTTTTTTTTTGGGAAAAGAAGTTGATTTTATTGAATTGAGAGTTTATATTTAAAGTATGATTTGATGTATGGAACAGAAGTGTAGTTTATTGGTTTACAGGGATAAACATTTTTTAGGATGTGTCTTACGGAAAAAACACCAGGTGTTTGTTGTGAATTTTTTTTTATTTTTTTTAACTTGTTTTTTATGAATTTCAACTTGTTTTTGACCATGTTTATTACCTTGGGAACTTTCTCCTTATCACCCTGAGAACAGGGCAAAACTCAGCCTTGTGAGAAATAATTCTCCAAGCTGATTCACTAGATGTCTCTCTGACCACAGTTAAGGAAAAGGCCTTGTGGTGGTCAAACCCACAGAGCTCAGGGCTGACCCTCACCTCTCCTTTTCCCATCACCCTGCTGTGCCTTCCCAGGATGTGATTTCCTCCCTTTTGTACATCCCAAATGCTTTAAAAGAGCTTTGCCATCTCTCAGAGCCTGATCTTGGTCCTTTCAAACTCCTGGAAATAGTTCTCCAGAGCCTGAAAATGTAAAATAATTAAAATTATTCTGCCTAGGAGATAAAAGCCTGGTTTCTTTTTCCAGAGGGACCTGCTGTCTCAGCTTTGTGCATCTTTTCCAAACACAGAATTTCTGTTCTTCCTTCCTTTCCCTACACACATGAAGATGTGGAGCTGGGATTTGGATTTAATTTCCTGCAATATGTCCAAACCAGATTTTGGGGAGAAGGAGAAGAGCTGAGCCTCAGCTTTTCAGGCTGGGCTTTCCCATGGAAGCTGGCATGGGATTCTGCTGACCAAGCACTTGGAGGGAAGAGGGAAAATTGCAGGAAAAAAAGAATTCCTGTGACTTCCCCTTCCATCCTCCCCCAGTCTTTGCAAGTAGGGTGTGATGAGACTGAGGGCTGTCCATGGAATATTTTATTTAACTGTACCATGAGTAGATTTTCTGTGATATTTCCTGGCATACAAATAAGTGGCCAGGTCCTCTGGTGAATAAAAGAGGGGATTTCACTTTGTTGCAGCTTCAGCCAGTCATTGTTCAGCCTGAACATTTATTTTCCAGTCACAGGAGGAAAAATTTAGTGTTATAGGCAGAGCCTGTCAGGTTATTCCATTGAATCCGTGGGGTGAGCTTTTATCACATGTTAAAGCCACAAGCAAAATATTCAGCAATCAGCTTTTCCATCCTCAGCGTGGGACTGCACAATCTGAATTTA
Source organism: Toxostoma redivivum (assembly GCA_013397375.1). Taxonomy (NCBI): domain Eukaryota; kingdom Metazoa; phylum Chordata; class Aves; order Passeriformes; family Mimidae; genus Toxostoma; species Toxostoma redivivum. The sequence goes on along the minus strand of VXBI01013172.1, from coordinate 50,530 downwards.
TTCTATAAAAACCTCTCCCCTGCTTTTTGGGCTGATCTGTCCTCAAAGACAAGTGTGAGAGGCAGCAGAATTCAGCTGATCTGAAAAAATGGATCCTGTGGGGCAGCAGCTCTTGGGCATCTCTGCATCAGTGGGCAAGGAGGTAAATAAAGGAAAGAAAAATCATGTTTAATTGTAGGTCTTGCTGAAATGTAGCTCATCTGGTTAGGCTGAAGGACTGAAAATTAATCAAAATTACCTTGATAAGCTGTCTATTGATTGATTTGGAATAAGAACCCCAGGAATATTAAATAATAATTTAAAATATTAGGGGAGAACTGTAGAACAGCAAAATATGAATAATTTGGGGGAAATATCATTAGGAGGATCTCCTTCCTTAGTCTCCTGGGCCTGTATTTTTTTACTCTAAAATGTATCTGTGTGTGATTTGTTTCTGTGAAACTGGGACTGTGGTTTGGGCTTAAAACTGTGGGGATGTATTTATTCTTTGGAGGTTGTGGTCCAGATATACCAGGGAAAAAAAATCCCCAAAATCCCTGGAGCAAGGAACACAAAGAGCTGGAATGATATTGAAATAGAGTTTCCAGTGTCTTTCAAGAAACTCAGAGAATTGCTTTGAAAGTTTCCTTGTTTTAGAGAAATGAATTTGTTATGGTGTGGGAAGGATTAGTCAAAACATGAGATGGAAATGTAAAACAAAGAGAAGTGAAAATATTGGGGGGTTGTGTTTATAAATGATCCTGCTGGAGATTCTGGTGCTGCTGTTTCAAACCTGTTTCATCTGGAAGGGTTCTTCAGAGGAAGTCAGGTTGGCTGCTTTAGTTTTCATATCCTCTAGGCTAAAAGTGTCATTTCAGGAATTTCAGAGCCTTTCTCTGGGGTTTGGGTTGGAAGGGACCTTAAAATTCACCCAGTTCCATCTCCAGCCATGGGCAGGGAATCTTCCACCATCCCAGGTTGCTCCAGCCTGGCTGAGGACACTTCCAGGCATGGGGCAGCTTCTCTGGAACTCTGGAAGTGCCAGGGCAGGATTTATTTTCTGTATAATTTATAATTTCTGTATAATTTATTATCCGTGTAATATTCCCTGGAGAAAGCCTGGGAGCAGCCAAGCTCTGTGCAGGCATTGTCTGGATCAGTGGCTGTGCTTGTACATTCTGTGTCTGGGGACACCTCAGTGTCCCTGGCATCCTCTGGCAGGGGACAGAGCCATTCCCAGGGCACAGAGCCATTCCCAGTGTCCCTGGCATCCCCTGGCAGGGGACAGAGCCATTCCCAGAGCACAGAGCCATTCCCAGTGTCCCTAGAACCCCCTGGCAGGGGACAGAGCCATTCCCAGTGTCCCTAGAACCCCCTGGCAGGGGACAGAGCCATTCCCAGGGCACAGAGCCATTCCCAGGGTCCTTTGAATCCCCTGGCAGGGGACAGAGCCATTCCCAGTGTCCCCTGGAACCTTTCATTGTCCCTGGAATCCCCTGGCAGGGGACAGAGCCATTCCCAGGTCCCTGTGGTGCCATGGCTGGTGCTGCTGCTGAGCTGTGAAATGTGCTTTCCTTTCACTGGCACCCCCTTGTCCCCTGCTGGTGTCTTGTCCCTGATGTGAGGTGTGAGAGGAGTGACCCGAGTGCCACAGCAGGGTGTGGGTGGCCTCCAGCCTGGCTGGAGCACAAGCCCTGGGTGTTTGTGCCTCCTCCCTGGCACTGGGGCCACCAGCAGGTCCCAGTAACACAGACAGATGGCCCGGGCAGAGGCAGAGCCCTGCCAGCTCTGTGCCATCAGAGCATGCTGGAGTAAACACTGAGTGAGATCAAATTGTAATTAAAAACAAAAAGCAAAAATGCACTCAGAGAAAACAACTGGTTTTACACCAGGGGAGCCTTGCAAGGGCAGGATTTCAGTGCTTGGCACAGGAGGAGCCAGGGCAGGGTGCTTGGCTGGCCCAGGCTCTGGGCTCTGCCCTGCCTCAGCTCCTGCTTTATTTAGGAAAATAAAACCTGCATATTCGGGACTCTGTGTCCTGCACAAATGCTGCATTTCTATTTTCTTTTTAAGCCACTTCTTATTTCCAAAATAGAAATATAATTCTCTTTGATCTTAGGTCCAGGATGCAGCTCAGGCCAAAGAATTATTCCCATGGTAACAAGCCACACTTCACCGAGGGGTATTTTCCACCCAAAAATAGTTTTGGATGGAATTTCAGTATCTCTGGCTGTGATGGTCAAATCCACAGCTTTGTTATGAGTTTCACTCCAAGGAGGTTCCAAGTGGGACCATCCTCTGTGTTTTATGGTGCCTCTGAGGCAGCTGTCAAGGGCTGCAGGGAAAACACTCTGCTTTTTTTTATCCCCATCCTCAAAAAAACCTTCAACCCTTTATGCAAAAATCCAACTTGCAAAGTGAGGAGGAGAAATCAATAATTATAGAAATGCCTTACAAGTCCAAAATTAGGTTTTTGTGAGCTGTAAATACCCCGAGCAGCACTCAAAACTCACTTGTGCTAAATATTTCCCAAGAGGATGTTTCTGTGTTATTGCTGTGATTATTGTGCTGGTATTCACACAGAGTTTTCTTCTGTCCCTTAGTAAATATGTTCAAAAGGAGCAATTCTTTTTAATGCCATGTCTTGAAAAGAGTTTTTAAGGATTTGAATGGGAGCTGGCTGTGGATGCTCAGTGCTTTGCCAGGGCTTTAAGATCCATGTACATTCGATACAACAATGCCATCAGGAATTCCAGTGATGATTTTGAAACGCATTAAATAGCAAAATATCAGTTTATTCTGCAGAAAGCATGACAGCAAATGCATACTGATGCTGACACCAGCTGTCATTGGGAAGCAAATATTCCCGGGGTTGTTTATTTCCAGGCAGCAGCAGCGATGACAGCAGCCGATAGGAAAATCAATAGCTGGATTTTCCATCAGCCACTGCCTCTTGCCAAACAGAGTGATCCTGCCTCAAATTAGCATCTGTTTGCACACTTCTCTGGTAATTAGTGCTGTCAGCACTGAACAAAAGGGAAAGTTGATGGTGAGGGTGGGGAGGCCCTGGCACAGGGTGCCCAGAGAAGCTGTGGGTGCCCCTGGAGGTGTCCAAAGCCAGGCTGGCCATTGGGGCAGGGATGGATGGGATTTTGGGAAGGATTGTTCCCTGGGAGGGTGGGGAGGGGCTGGCATGGAATTCAAGAGCTCAAGCACCATGAGCTTGGTTACCTTGAGCCTTCCAGGAAAGGGGAAGGGCTTCAAACTGAGCAAGTTTAGATGGGATTTTGGGCAGGAATTGTTCCTTGTGGGGTGGGCAGGGCTGGCACAGGGTGCCCAGAGCAGCTGTGGCTGCCCCTGCATCCCTGGCAGTGCCCAAGGCCAGGTTGAACATTGGGGTTGGGACAGTGGGAGGTGTCCCTGCCATGGCAGGGGTGGCACTGGATGGCTTTGAGGTCCTTTCCAACCCCAGCATTCCATGATTGTGTGATGGTGTGGTAGGGGCAGGTGGGATAAAGAGCAGATCCAGCAGTGAGCTCTGGTGGTGGCAGGGCTGGGGCTCATCCCTGGGCATCCATCCAGGTGATCCTCAGTACCATCCTCACTGCTGCTCTGGCCTTGAAATCTCATCTCTTCATTTATTTCTCATCTTCCCAGATCCCATCAATCCATTTCCTTTTCCTCCCCTCTGAACGATGCTTTGACCTTTATCTCATTGATTTTAATGCTTAAAATTATCTGATCAAACACTGCATTGCCTTTTTTTTTTCCAAGTCCAGTCCCCACCAACCTCTTTCTTGTCTCCTTTGAGGAGAGAAGAAAAGAAGGACCTACAAGGATTTATTCAGCGTGAGCAGTGCAGGTTAATCCTGCTATGGGGAATTCTTGTACAGGCTGGAATTTCTCTTTTTAACCTCTGATACAACATGGTGGTCAGACCTGGGAAGGCCTCAGAGAATACCAGAGGTGCCTTGTTCCTGGTGCTGGACATTCCTTCAATGAATCTTCCTGATTTTCCTTAAATACACACAATTACAATCCCAAAACCTGCTGGCATCCATCTGCTCCCATCCAATGCAAAAGTTTCCTTCTCCCTTTCTCCCTGTGCTGGAAGTGCATTTTTCTCTTTTCTTTCAGCCATTTAATCCTCCAAACCCTATTTGAAGCAGTGATTTACTGCCCAAGGGGTCAGGCAGAAAGAGGGACTGTGCAAAAGCAAGGAGGAATTGCCATTATTTGTGGGAAAAAAGCATCTCTTGAAGTTAATTGAGGTGTAGATGAACTCGGCTGCACTCATTAGTGTCAGTGAAACTGAATATGCAATTTGCTAATTGCACTGAGGGCACACAACTCTCAGATCCAGACTACTTGGGGTATTTTTAGCTGTTCCTTTAGTCATCAGCTTCCTCTTTTGTCTGTTCCAGGCACCGGTGGGAAAACACAGCAGCCCTTTTCTCCAGCAGGGTCACGCTGTTCTGAGGAGGTTTTTTCTCACTTCTTTTTTTCCCCCCCCCCACATAAATGGAAAACGCAGCATTTTTGAGCTCTTGGAGCTATTCTGGTGAATACTTCTTCCCATCCCAAAACTGTGATGTTTCTCTCTCTAAGTGTCAGCTTTTTCAGGATTACTTGCTAGGTGGCAAGGTCTGAGTTGAAATGAGAAACCATCACTCATGATAAGCAGCTGAATATTTTTTATCTCTGATGAATTCTCTTCTGTCTGAACTGTAAAATGGGCAGACTGGAAGGTCTTTAAAGTCATTTTCTGCCCAAACCATCTTGTGACAGAGCTGAAGCTTTTCCTTGGCTGTGCTGTACAATGGCTCATCCACAAATCTTTCCTCTTTTGAGGGAATTTTGCTGGTTTTGTCCAGGTAAAATTTTTCAGAATGGCTTGAGTTTGCTGTACTGGTTGGTTGTTCTGATAGAACAGAATTGAGGGGAGCAAATTGCAGCCCTGGCTGATATTTGGAGGCTGGAATGGAGCAGGAAAAGTCACTTTGGGATGACAAGGGGGATGTCATGCACAGGAATGGGCCAGGTGTGTTGGGATTGTACAAACCAAGCCGTTCATTTTCATTTGCTCTTGCTCTGTGGGGTCAGAAAAAAGCCTTGGCATTGTAAATCAGGAAATATCGACCTTTCAGGTGGTTTATTGATGATGATAACCTTGTACAGCAGCTGAAAAAGCAGAAAAGCAGCTGGGATATCCATGTGATGCTCACTGATGTCAGCACGTATTCGAACCCAGTCTGTGCCCAATTCAAATAAAAAATCAGAATATTTATTCATTATTTATTGTCATTTAACAATATTCATTACTTATTGTCATTTAACAATATGATGTTACAAAATACTATTTGATAGAATAATTCTGCTGATAAAATTTAAAAATATTTATTTAACATATGTAGTTATTTAATATTTATTACTACAAAGTAACCAGGCTTTGCTGGCTGCTGCAGCAGCACTTGATGAGCATATGTTTGCTGTCAGCTTGACTTGCACAGGAAAACCTTCATGTTCCAAACCAACCAACAACTCCTGTGAGCTCTGGAAATTCAGGAGGGGCTGCAGCAGCCCCCAGGCAGAATTCCTGTTCCACTGCTTTTCCTTCAGCTTCTTCAGGATTTTTCCGGTTCCATTTGTTCCACCCCATGAGTGTCTGGTTGTACAGTGAATTTGTGATTTATGACTGGATTATTTTGATTGCTGGCTGGTGTTTAGTGGTGTTTCTGAGGTGCAGGAGCACGGGGGGTTTTGCAGAGCCCAGCCAGGCGTCTGCTGATCGTGCTGACAGTGCTGATGTGCAGGATAACCTAAAAACACACTTGTAACCAGCTCCAGCTGAATCCCCCTGACCTCTTTTCTTTGCTCTGTGATCACTACAAGGCAAGGAGGCAGCTTTAGGTGGTAATTTTTGTTTCCAGGGTGCCCAGCCCCCTCAGTTTGTGTTTGAAGGCTTGCACAGGCCTCGTGTGCTGGGGAGATGCTGCAGCCAAGAGCTGCAAACCAGGCATTGATAATTGGCTTTAAAATGGAATCTTTAAGGTGGGAAAAGACCTCCAAAGGCATCAAGTGCAGCTTCCAGCTCAGCCACGTGGCAAAGTGCCACCTCCAGTGGTTCCTTGGACACCCACAGGGATGGGGGCTCCAAATTTCCCTGGCAGCCCCTTCCAGTGTTCAGCAAACCTTCCTTCCCATGGGGAAATTCCTGCTGCTGTCCCCCCTGAGGCCATTCCCTCTCCTGTCCCTGTTCTGGGAGCACAGCCTGGCCCCCCACAGAATTCACAGAATTCACAGAATTTTGGGTTGGAAGAAACCCTCAAGACCATCGAGTCCAACCCAGCCCTAACACCTCAACTAACCCATGGCACTGAGTGCCACATCCAGGCTTTTTTTTTAAAAAAGCCACCAGGGATGGTGACTCCACCACCTCCCTGGGCAGACAATTCCAGTACTTGGTCACTCTTTCCATAAAAAACTTATCCAATAATATCCAAACTATATTTCCCTTGGCACAGCTGGAGACTGTGTCCTCCTGTTCTGTCAGGTGTTGTCCCCTCCTGGCAGGGAGTTGTGTAGAGCCACCAGGTCCCCCTGAGCCTCCTTTTCTCCAGCTGAGCCCCTTCCCAGCTCCCTCAGGAATTCTCCATTCCCTTCCCAGCTCCCTCAGGAATTCTCCAGCCCCTTCCTGCTGGAACCCAGAGGCCTGGGAGTTTTGAACTTTCTGTGCTTTCTGGCATTGACCCTCAAAAGAACACTGCTTTTGACATGAGAAGGCCAAAATTGAGTGATGGAGTTGGGATCACTGGTGTGTAGTTTGAATAAAAGTGTGTAATATCACTTGGTGAAGGGTTTGGAATTTGGTATTTTAGAATATAGTAGTAGATATGGGACAAGATGGAGGTTCTGGGGTATTGTCTTTCTTCTTTCTTATTCCTCCTTCTTCTTGGTTTCAGGCAGTAGTTTTTGGTTGGATAGAAAATCCTGCAGTGCAGGTCACAGGTGTTTGGCCATTGGGTCAAAAGGATAAATAATATAGATGTTAGCTTTTAACTGGACTGTTTGCCTTTAAAACACCTTGTAATGAGCAAGATCCAGCTCCATTTTGTAATTTTTAGCTTGTTAGATAGAAGTGCTGCAGAACTCACTGTACTATAGATAAGAATTAATGAACAACTGAGTCTGAACATGAAAATCCATCTCTGGTGCTTCAATCCTGACTCTGAATAAAGCAGAGGAAAAATGAAGTCACCAATATGTGGTGCTGCTAATACCTTCCCTGGACACCCTCCAGCCCCTCCATGTCCTTTTTTGGTGACCCAAAGCTGCCTCCAGGACTGGAGCTGCCTCCACACTGCCCTGTCCTGATTTCTCATTTTTACGAAAGAACGAGACCAAAACCAAACCCACGGCTTGTTGGGGAATTTTTGGCTTGTTGGAGACTCTTTGGTTTGTTTGTTTGTGGGGATTTTTTTGAGTTTCAACTTTGTAAGCATGTCTTGGCATGCAATTATTCCAAGTTTGGCATCAGGAAGTGTTGAAGTTAATGCTTAGCCTGCCTCTCCTTAGCTTAATAATTGATTTTTGATTGAAAAGATGTGACTCCAGGATGTTCACTGGCTTGGGCTGTGTTTTCATCTCAGATGTTACAGTCTGAAAGGTGAATCATTAATAAATAGTGGGGGAAATTCTCAGAATCTGTTTTGGTTTTTTTCCCCGAGCTGTGTAAAAGTTCTTGTCTGGCAGTTTGTGTGCCCGAGCTGGAATCAATCTGAGCTCTTCAGTTTTCTCGCTCTCTAGGTTGTTTATTATTTCCTTATCTGTAATATTTTCTCTCAGCCCAGCCAGGTCTGTCTGGCAGGGCAGCCATGGCACACTCTCTGCCCTTCAGGGCCGTGTTATCTTTTTATACTAAAAACTACCTACATGATGTTTACAATTATTTCCCAATTCCCATCATCTATGTTAGACAGTGAACTTCTACTCTAAACCAATCCCAAAGTGCCAGCTCCACAATAGAAAATGGAGATGAAGAAGAAGAACAAAGAAAGACCAAACACGTGCTTTTTCCTCCATCTTGTGTTCTAAAATCCCCATTCCCAAAAATCCTACAATCTATATTTTCACTTTATGATAACACTACTTAAACTCCTGTGACTTTTAAGTTCTCATCTAAAGCTGGTGATTTGTTCCAAGGGCTATAATCAACCCCACAGATGTTTTGGGATCATCCCAGGGTCTCAGAGCCCCTGACAGGGTCTCAGCAGCTCTGGATCCCAAAGGGATGTCCCAGACTCTGACAGGAAATGTGTGTGGATATGAGACAGGCAGGGATCCAGTCCTGTCTGTGCAGTTTTTCCAGAGTAAAGCCCTGGAGGTGACAGGACCTTGTACCTTTGCCTGAATTGATGACTGAATCCTATCAGCACCTCTTAGGAATGGTGGGATCCAAACCTTTCCTTGCCTGGAGGGACAAAATGTGCTGAGAGCAAGTCTGCCTGGGGTTAATGTAATAGGAATAATGGGAATAAACATGCTCCAAATTCAGCAATAACTTTGCTGGAATAAATCAGAACATTCTCAAGTTGATATTTCAGTGTGTCCCAGTTGTGCAGAGCACCAGAAGTGTTGCAAACCTTGTCTTGGTGGGGGGAAACTCAAGGGTAAAAAGTGAATAAGGATTAATTCCATCTTTTTAGAGGTTTGGTTCCTATTTCACCGTTCCAGGTGTTCCATTTTGGCCATTCCTGAGCCAAACAGGAACACAGAGGCTCTGGAGGGAGCTGTGCCCTGCCCACCAAAGCCCCCAGGTGGGAAACCACAAAAACCAGCCCAGAGCAGCTCTGAGGCATCACCACAGCAAGCAGGGAGGATAAGGGCCCTTGTGGGAAAAGGAGAAATACCAGATTTTGATGTAGCCATGATTTTTTTTTTAATTAATTTATTTTTTAATATTTTTTTATTATTGTCTGATTGCAGCTCTGGCACATCCATGTGCCAGACTTTCTCAGCAGCAAAACCAAAGGGCAGTGGATGTTTCTCTAATGGTTAGGTGAAGGTACTTGCAAACTTAAATAATTTGGATTATTAAGCCAAAAAATATAGAAGAAATGCTGCATTAATCACATTTATAAAGCTATTAACTGCAAGATTAAAAAAAGTTTGTTGCAGTCCTCAGTTTTGTGTACAGCCCCTATGAAAGGTGTGTATGAGGGGGGTATAAAATCACAACACTTTGAGTCTTTCTGGGAAATTTAAAGTTTTTGGGGTATATTTTGCAGCACTGCAGGAAGTATCCATGCATCCCATAATTCCTGCATGTGAAATCCCTGTTTTTAATACTGGGCTCCCTTGCCAGTCCTCATGGTATCAGTTCTCTCTATTTCTTTATACAAAAACCTCTGAAATTTGTTTTGGTTTTGGTTCTTCTTTAATCAGGACGTTTTTTAAATTATCTGAGGGAACTCAAACCCATGTAAATAAAAATTGGGAATTGGATAATTGCAAAAGCAGCGTGCTGGTGAGTCACAGCTTATTTTGCATAGAATTACCATTTCTTTTCCTCCAGAGCTGAGAAACTGAACTGTGTAAGGAAATACCATCTGATGCTGCATATGGCATTTTAATAACACCCATTTCACATGGCTTCTGCTCAGCCAAGCCCAGCAATGTGAAACGGAGAACTGGGGACATGCATTAGAATTTCTAATGGAAAGTCGAGTTTGCTTGGTAAGCTAGGTCATGATTTTGATTTATTTTATTTCTTTTTAATGTAGTTTTATTTATTTTAAGAGGTGCCAGTGGGGGAATATTCCTTGTGGTTATTCAAACCCATATCCAAACCTCTTTAGGTATTAAAGATCCTTAAAGTGAAACTTTCCAAAGTATCAAAGCACCAGAATTCAGATATAAGAGGATTGTGCAAGGCCAGGTTGGACACTGGGGCTTGGAGCACCCTGGGACAGGATGAGCTTTAAGATCCCTCCCAATCCAAACCATTCCATGATTTTTCCCCTTCCACAACTGCATTTATACTTTATTTGAGGTCTTGATGTGATGTTTCCTACCTGTGCTGTTTAAAAATAAATATGAACTAGTTCTAAGTGGTAGATATTGTGAATTTTTCTGTGGGAAAAGTGCTTTTCTCACAGGCACTTTGGACTTTGAGGGAACTTGCTGAAATATTTTTAGCCCTCTACATGATTTTGGAAGTTTTGCTTTCACTGTAGTGTCTAAAAAGAGTTTCCAAGATTTACTGTGAGTTCAGGAGGAAAAGGAACAATCATGACTCAGGAAAATACTTGAACTTTTTTCTTGAGTGTAACCTTAGCATTGGACTATTTTCAAGAAATATATTTAAATTACATACATTTAATTAAACCACCATGAAGTGAAGAAGTTGGAATTGGCAGTAAAGCCCTGATCTCTGCCCCTTTTCTCCCATTATTAACTTTTGAAACCTGTGGTGGTTTTCCTCTGTTTATTTATCCATGGCAATAACCTGACAGGGGGATCAATCAGCTCCCTATGCCTTTCCTTCCTGACAAAATGGAAAACTTGGGGGGTTTTCATGAATAAGTGTTGAATATCATCATTTTGATCATTTAAATGTCTTCTTTTAAAGATTGCTGCATAGCAGTGGTGGGAGGGAATTAAAAGATGTGGCACTTGGGGACATGGGGCTGAACTTGGTGATCTTGGAGGGCTTTTCCAACCTAAGCCATGCTCAGAAATGGAATTTTGGGATGCTCCACACTGACCTGGAGAAAAGGAGGCTCAGGGGGGACCTTGTGGCTCTGCACAACTCCCTGACAGGAGGGGACAGCCGGGGGGATTTGGGATCAGGGAACAGGGACAGGAGGAGAGGGAACGGCCTCAGGAGGCTCAGGGGGGATTTTGGGAATCATTTCCCCATGGAAAGGTTTGTCCAGCCCTGGCACAGCTGCCCAGGGCAGTGCTGGAGTCCCCATCCCTGCAGGGATTTAAAATCCACGTGGATGTGGCACCTGGGGACATGGGGCAGAGGTGAGGTTGGATTTTGGTCTCAGAGAGTTTTCCAGCCTTGGTGATTCCCTGATCCTGAGCATTTCTGGGAATTCTCTGTGAGTTTGCAGTGGAGTCCCCAGAATCTGGGATTATCCCATTAGTGATGCCTCTATAAAATACACATCTGAACCAGCCCTAAAGGAGACTTAAAGATCATTTTAATGCTTTTTGGCTTCAATTTCTGAGGGCTTTGCTGGGTTTGCATGGAGAATTCCAATAAATATGTATTGGCTGTATTAGCTGCATTAAATACAGGGAAGGGAAGGGATTGTAATCCTTTGGTTTACAAGAAGGGAAAAGTATTACAGGCTTTGCTCTTCCACTGCCAGGGGCTCCAGTCTTTCCCTAAAAACAATGAATGTAGGAAATCCCTTTTTTTTTTTT
>VXBI01013172.1:0-39059 GCA_013397375.1 Toxostoma redivivum | reverse complement strand
TTTTTGCTATTTTTGAGGCATTTCAGCAGATCCATTCAAAAATTTTGCCCCGTTGCAGAATTTTATATTTTATATTTTTATTTTATTTTCTGTTTGCTAGATTTCCCTGAAGTTACTCACAATTGAAATAATATAATGAAGTCATTTCAATGTGACCACAATGAAATAATTTGATATTTACCCTGTGTGGGCTGCAGAGCTGCTCTGTAATGCAAATGAATATGGAATATTGGTTTTTCCTGTTCCAAATGACCACATAAATTCACTTTCCTTGGAAAGCAACAGATTCCCTGAATCAAAGTTTTTGTCCTCATTTCAAATGGAATCTCTTCCTCGTCCCCATCTTTCATTGGTGCCTTGCTTCTCTTGTATATATTCTGATTTAGTACCAAATAAAAATCGGCTTACTTTCAGCTAAACAATATACTTCATGTTGATTAAAAGGAATTAAAGATTATAGCAGTAGAAAGGCAACTAAAAATCCTGGAAATGTCTCAGAAACGAGTGCTGAGGCATCATGATAGTGTGCTTTGACAGTTATTTAGATAGAAAAGTTGCTGTTTTCTAAGTAGTTTTCATTTTGAGGAAGAAATGAGCCATAAAGTTCTACTTTCAGATCCATGTGTGCATTTTAGAAATGACACAGGAATGTTCTGCTGTTCCAGGGCTTGTTTTGATGTCTTTTCATGGTTTTGTTTGGATGTTGGGTCAAAATATTGGTGCTCTGGATTGAACAATGGAATCCCAGACTGGTTTGGGATTTGGACAGGATTTAAAACCCATCCCATTCCATCCCTGCCATGGGCAGGGACACCTCCCATTGCCCAACCTGGCCTTGGATGCTTCCAGGGATCCAGGAGCAGCCTGGATCCTCTGGGCACCCTGTGCCAGGGCCTCCCCACCCTCACAGGGAAGAAATTTTTGGGATTAATTTTGTGCCTTTGAAACACTAATCCCTGCCTTTTGAGATGATGCGCTGGAATTATTGAAGTGATAAATTTTTGCTTGGAATAATCTATTTAGCTGCTCAAATGCCAAGAGAGCTAAATTAAGCTGAAAATTAGTCATTTATCTCCCCAAAACTGTTAGAACCAAGTGCCATGGGTTCAGTTTTAGGGGAGGGATGGAAGCTTCACTTGAGCAGGTCAGGGTGTGGATCTCATTGTTATTCAGCTGTCGGAGGCAGCAGGATATAAATATCCAGGAAGGAAAACAGAAGGTCAAGTGTAAACCTCTCACATCAAAGGAGGCCATTCAGCATCTCCCAACCTTCACTCTGCTGCTCTCTGAGAAGAAAAACATTTTTTTTTTTTCCCTTTCATAATGCAAATAAACCAACCTAAACCCAAAATGTGTCAGTTTAGTGGGGCTAGGAATAGTAAAAGGTGGGAGTTGGGAAATGTGTGGATGGAGTGTCAGGGATGCAGGGGTGGTGCAGCCCAGGGGCAGGAGCAGTGACTGACACTGAATCCTCGTGCCACATTTTCCTGGGAAGGGATTTTGAGCTGTCCTCTGCTGCAGCTGGGAATGTGAGTGAGAATGTGCCATGTTTAAATGTGTTTTTTCCCCTGCAGATAATATTTCCAAGGAAACTCAAAATGTTGTGACACTCGGCGAATTAGAACTGCAGCGGAAAGAGTTTATTTTCTAAATATAGTGCTGGTATTTAATTTATCATTCTCTCCTCTTCTTTGGGGCAAGAAAAGCTCCCTCTCCTCGAGTTTCTGAGCTGCTGAATCTGATTATGGAGTGTGTGGGCAGCACTGGAAGTCATTTGGAGGTTTGGAGGTTGTACATAAGTTTTCCAAGCTGTTCTCCCACCCTGCTCGAATCCTGTGGGATCCTGAGCCTGGGCACTGGAGCAGGACCAGTTTGCCAGCAGCAAACTGGGAGGACTGGTAAATTTGGTAGACCTGGACCTGCAGGAACCTGGAGAATCCCAATGGGAAGGTGCTAAATCCTGATTTTGGGGATTTAGGATGTCCCTGCACATTGAAATCTGCTCTAGGACCTGGCTTGGGAAAGCAGGACTAACTTAGATTTGGCTTTAGCCCTGTCTCCAACATTAGTGCTTTAAACTTATTTTTTTTTTAACAGGACCTCTTGCAGAAATGGTTTGGCATTTCAACTTTGGCTGTGTGTATGCAAATATTCCTGATGGCTCTTCCTGGCTTTCGTGGAAATAGATTTGATGCATTTCAAACAATTTGCATCCCTGGGTACAATTTTATGCTTTATGGAGGTATGAATGGTTCAAGTAAAAAGTGACAAATCAGCATTTTGGAAAGAGGCCTAAAATAGATGAAACTTCCCTGATTATCCAGAGACTGTGAACCTGGAAAAGGTTGTGCAGTTATCTCCTGGTTTTATGAGAGTATTTCCACATCTGGGAGGTCCCTGATACCAAACCAGATCTCCCAAACACATTTATGGCACAGATGTGTGGTTTTGAGCAGCAGTGAGTGATGTGCATTGTTGTGGTCAGCCTGGAGGAGGAGGAGGGTGTGTGGAAACCTCACAGAACCTGCCAGGACCTGGTGTGGGAGCACAAGGAAATCAGGGAGATTCCATCAGGAATTGTAGGGATGGGGCAAGGAGTAATGGGCTCGAGGTGAAAGAGGGGGGGAAATTTAGGTGAGATATTGGGAAGAAATGGGGAGGATCTGGCACAGGGAGCCCCTGGATCCCTGGCAGGTTGGACATTGGGGTTGGAGCACCTGGGACAGTGAAGGTGTGGGTGGAACCAGGCAATCCTTAACACCCCCTCCAGCCCAAACCATTGTATGGTTCTATTTCCTTTAAGGTTTTCAAATCTCAAAGCTGACCTGGAAACCTATTTCAACACTGAAGGTTGTTTATATTTTGGTATGACTGAAGAAAGGCAAATCCTGCTGCAATTATTTAGCAAAGCCTTCAGAAATAAATCAGTGCTGCCCTTGATGCTCCAGATTCTCCAAGGATGCAGCAGCTCCACCACAGAGAGATTCCTGTGTTTGGAGTCAGTGGCACAGATTTTGGGGAAATCATTGACCTAAATATGTGTTTATCTGAGAACTGCTCCTTTAAATGAAGGTTTTAATCTTAATCTTCATCCCCTCAGTCAGCAGCAGGTTTAGAGATCTCCAAAATTATAGGACCAAATAAACTGGCATGGAAATTTTGTGTTCTATTCTGTGTTTACAGCACAGTTTCAGTTTATCACTGGTTTGATTGTTTATATATTTAATTGGGAATTAGTGTGAAGGTATGGAGCAGATCTGAACCGATGTTGGACTGATATCATACTTTTCATTAGTTTTTCATTAATATTTTGGTGATTTTGTGGCTGTAACAACTCAAATTTCCTTAACACTCAAAAGCACCAGGGACAGGAACATTTTCCATTCCTTGTGCCACATTGTCAATAATTTCTCCACACTGTGAACAGTCTTCTTATTTTCTGCTGTTGTCACATTTGTAAGTGGCATCTCTAATGCACTAAAGTGGCTGCAAAAGACCTCTCTGGGGTGTATTTTAGTTTTTTTCCACTTGAACTCCCTTGCAGCTGCCTGCCAGCCTTTATCTGCACTGCTCCTGTTACCTGCCCATCCCCAGAGACCCCTGGGGCTGCTGCTGCTGCTTTGGAGGAGAAATGGTGAGCAGGGAATTCCCTGCAAAGGGAGGCTGAGCAGTGGTTGGTGTGTGTGTGTAAAATCCTTGTTTCTTCTGCACAATCACAGCACCCAAAAATTGGGATATCAGCTGGGGTCTCCATCCTTGCCTGTTCCTTCCCTGAGCTCTTTGTCACACGGGGTGTTGTTAGTAAAGAATTTGAGAGGATGAAAATCAAATTTTCATCAAATTTTACTCTCTTTGAACAAAGGACAAAAATCAAATCAAAGAACAGTTTCATCAAACTTTACTCTGTGAAGAATTGTCCACATATCAAGGATGATCAGAGATTTATTTTGGAGGCAGAACTTTTTTTTTTTTTTCAGAGAGAGAACTGAGTGGAAAGGAGCAGAGGACTGGGCAAGGCAGAAATTCTGTCACAAGACATCCTGTCATCCTGCAGAGGTGTGGAGAAAAGGGGTATTTTTGGGGACAGAAGTTTTGTGCTGTCACATCAAGGAGAAAAACCAAAAAATCAGATTTTTAAGGGAAATTTTCTGTGAACTTGCTGAAGAAACCATGAGCTTGCTGTGCACACACATAGCAGGAGGCCCAAGTCTAATTTTTGCAACTCTAATGACTCTAGCTGGCAATACAGCTTGTGTTGTACTACTCAGCTTTGTTCTAATTAATTACTAATTGTTCAGTTCCTGCAGATCAGAGCCTGAGGCTGTTGTCATTGACAGCTGGGATGCTCAGGTGGTGATTACTGAGTTTTCAGATAGGAAAAAAACAAAGTTTAATCATGTTCCAGTAATGAAATTTGTGTTTTCATTCAGAAGGAAAAAACAGACATTAGGTAGAAGTTGGGGAAGAACTCCCTGTGTGCTTCTTGATGCTTCAACCTTTTTCTGCCTGAAGTGTGCAATATTGGGGCAATTTAATTATTGAAGGCAAATGGATTTCTCTGAGTTTGTCTCACAGCTGAGAATGGAAATATTTTTCTAAATAACAGAGTTTAAGGTTCAGTGTAAGATGGGCAGAGGCATCATTACACACTTGGAATTTCTACATTAAATCATGGAATGATTTTGGTGGGAAGGGACCTTAAAATCATCCAATCCCACCCCTGCCATGGCAGGGACACCTCCCACTGTCCCAGCTGCTCCAAGCCCCATCCAACCTGGCCTGGGACACTTTTTCCTTAAAACACATTTTAAAAAGACATTAAAATGCTGTAATTTGGTATTTATTGATCAGGTGGGTCTTGCTTGAGAACAGTAGCACAAAATAATTGGTCTTTCAGCTTTTTTAATTACTAAAAAAATAAGTTTGGGTTATTATTTCTAAAACAACATCAAAATAGATGGCACCTTACCTGTTCTCAGGGCCTGTGTGTGACATGGGGCTCTGCTTGTGTTTCATCACTTTGATCCTGCTTTTTGTGACAGCAGGATCATGGAAATGCCAGCCCTGTTTATTCTGAGGGGAAATTCCCTTTTTCCCCATCCTAGTGTTAGAAAAGGATGGCTGTACCTCTGCTGGGAGTGGATGTGCAACACCAGCTTCCTCAGCAGGGGGCTTGATGTGGAAATTAAAGGATTTTTTCAGCTGCCATTGTTGGAGAACCCGATGAGCTGTTGCTCCAGAAGCTCTTGAATCAGAAAAATAATGGGATGCCTGTCATATCTGTGTATCAAATATAATCACAAAAGTAGAGAGACGTTTTAATAGGGAAAAAAGGCAGCTCTGCAGTATTTTAGAATTTCTGGTGGATATTACAGCAATCCTATTACCCAGAGCAATGATGTGCTTGGTGGTGAACTAAACAAAATTATATCTAACTGGGTGCCTTCAGTTTTGTTTCGAGCCGTTTCCTGTACTAGAATAATGAAAAAGCATGGCACTAGAAGGTTATTTGTGAGAGAACTTCTGTCCTTCAAGGCCAGAGGCCTGGATTGTCAGGGATGAGGTTTGCACAGGGGAGCCTGGGAGGGAAAAGGGCCAGACTTGGAGTGGAGTTGGGAATTAACACCAAGAAACTCACTGGGGCAAGAGAATCACTGGAGAGTCTTTTTTTTTTTCTCAGGGTTTTGTTGTTTGGGTTTTTTAAANAATCACTGGAGAGTCTTTTTTTTTTCTCAGGGTTTTGTTGTTTGGGTTTTTTAAAATCTCATTTTGATGGTCTTTGCCACATGTCCCAAACTTTCATTCTGTATTTTGGACATGCTGCTGCTGTAATTGGATTTCTATCTGGATTAGTTACAGGGTCCTAAACAAAGAACTAGGGAGGTGGTAAATGGTTTGTTGAGGGGTGTGTGTTCTTTTATTGGGGAGTTTGGTTGGGTTTGGGTTTTTTTATCCCCCACATGAATTCTTTGATCAGGGCACCTTCAGGCTGAGCTGTAATCCAGGGGTGTGCACACAACACAGGGAACAGAGGGGCTGTGCTCAGAGATGCTCAGATTTTGGATTCACCACGGAGAATGACAAAATCCCAGGATGGTTTGGGTTGGAAGGAGCTTAAAACCCCATCCAGAACCATGGCAGGGACACCTCCCACTGTCCCAGGTGTTCCAACCCCTATGTCCAGCCTGGCCTTGGTCACTGCCAGGGATCCAGGGACAGCCACAGCAAATCTGGGAATTCCATCCCAGACCCTCCCCACCCTNAGAAATTCTGTCACAAGACATCCTGTCATCCTGCAGAGGTGTGGAGAAAAGGGGTATTTTTGGGGACAGAAGTTTTGTGCTGTCACATCAAGGAGAAAAACCAAAAAATCAGATTTTTAAGGGAAATTTTCTGTGAACTTGCTGAAGAAACCATGAGCTTGCTGTGCACACACATAGCAGGAGGCCCAAGTCTAATTTTTGCAACTCTAATGACTCTAGCTGGCAATACAGCTTGTGTTGTACTACTCAGCTTTGTTCTAATTAATTACTAATTGTTCAGTTCCTGCAGATCAGAGCCTGAGGCTGTTGTCATTGACAGCTGGGATGCTCAGGTGGTGATTACTGAGTTTTCAGATAGGAAAAAAACAAAGTTTAATCATGTTCCAGTAATGAAATTTGTGTTTTCATTCAGAAGGAAAAAACAGACATTAGGTAGAAGTTGGGGAAGAACTCCCTGTGTGCTTCTTGATGCTTCAACCTTTTTCTGCCTGAAGTGTGCAATATTGGGGCAATTTAATTATTGAAGGCAAATGGATTTCTCTGAGTTTGTCTCACAGCTGAGAATGGAAATATTTTTCTAAATAACAGAGTTTAAGGTTCAGTGTAAGATGGGCAGAGGCATCATTACACACTTGGAATTTCTACATTAAATCATGGAATGATTTTGGTGGGAAGGGACCTTAAAATCATCCAATCCCACCCCTGCCATGGCAGGGACACCTCCCACTGTCCCAGCTGCTCCAAGCCCCATCCAACCTGGCCTGGGACACTTTTTCCTTAAAATACATTTTAAAAAGACATTAAAATGCTGTAATTTGGTATTTATTGATCAGGTGGGTCTTGCTTGAGAACAGTAGCACAAAATAATTGGTCTTTCAGCTTTTTTAATTACTAAAAAAATAAGTTTGGGTTATTATTTCTAAAACAACATCAAAATAGATGGCACCTTACCTGTTCTCAGGGCCTGTGTGTGACATGGGGCTCTGCTTGTGTTTCATCACTTTGATCCTGCTTTTTGTGACAGCAGGATCATGGAAATGCCAGCCCTGTTTATTCTGAGGGGAAATTCCCTTTTTCCCCATCCTAGTGTTAGAAAAGGATGGCTGTACCTCTGCTGGGAGTGGATGTGCAACACCAGCTTCCTCAGCAGGGGGCTTGATGTGGAAATTAAAGGATTTTTTCAGCTGCCATTGTTGGAGAACCCGATGAGCTGTTGCTCCAGAAGCTCTTGAATCAGAAAAATAATGGGATGCCTGTCATATCTGTGTATCAAATATAATCACAAAAGTAGAGAGACGTTTTAATAGGGAAAAAAGGCAGCTCTGCAGTATTTTAGAATTTCTGGTGGATATTACAGCAATCCTATTACCCAGAGCAATGATGTGCTTGGTGGTGAACTAAACAAAATTATATCTAACTGGGAGCCTTCAGTTTTGTTTTGAGCCGTTTCCTGTACTAGAATAATGAAAAAGCATGGCACTAGAAGGTTATTTGTGAGAGAACTTCTGTCCTTCAAGGCCAGAGGCCTGGATTGTCAGGGATGAGGTTTGCACAGGGGAGCCAGGGAGGGAAAAGGGCCAGACTTGGAGTGGAGTTGGGAATTAACACCAAGAAACTCACTGGGGCAAGAGAATCACTGGAGAGTCTTTTTTTTTTTCTCAGGGTTTTGTTGTTTGGGTTTTTTAAAATCTCATTTTGATGGTCTTTGCCACATGTCCCAAACTTTCATTCTGTATTTTGGACATGCTGCTGCTGTAATTGGATTTCTATCTGGATTAGTTACAGGGTCCTAAACAAAGAACTAGGGAGGTGGTAAATGGTTTGTTGAGGGGTGTGTGTTCTTTTATTGGGGAGTTTGGTTGGGTTTGGGTTTTTTTATCCCCCACATGAATTCTTTGATCAGGGCACCTTCAGGCTGAGCTGTAATCCAGGGGTGTGCACACAACACAGGTAACAGAGGGGCTGTGCTCAGAGATGCTCAGATTTTGGATTCACCACGGAGAATGACAAAATCCCAGGATGGTTTGGGTTGGAAGGAGCTTAAAACCCCATCCAGAACCATGGCAGGGACACCTCCCACTGTCCCAGGTGTTCCAACCCCTATGTCCAGCCTGGCCTTGGGCACTGCCAGGGATCCAGGGACAGCCACAGCAAATCTGGGAATTCCATCCCAGACCCTCCCCACCCTCCCAGGGAACAATTCCTGCCCAAAATCCCATCCATCCCTGCCCTCTGGCAGTGGGAACCATTCCCCCAGTGGAAACCTGAGCTGGCTGTGGGAAGAGCCCCCACTTCCAGCTAGGATCTGAAAAGGTGACAAATCATTTTTTCAAACTCACCAGGAGCCTTTGCAATATAAATGTCATTGCTTCGAGGAATGGCCATGAATGTGTCAGCTCTTAGGGCTGTAGAAGTGAGGTGTTGATGGTGATGGATGGGAGGTGAGGTGGGCACAGGGAAAGGACATCCCTGCTGCTGTAGCTGTCAGTGGTTTGTGCAGCTCTGTGTCTGCTATCAGTGCAGTTATCAGGGATCGTTATTTTTTTGGGTAGATTTCAGCCCAGCTCTATCTTTGGTGTCAGAATCATTTATCTGAAATTGTGTTCAGCTGTCATGTGATTTGCAGGTGATACCGAGCACAGATTTAAATTTTCAGCTCGATTTTTAAGCTTAATTTTGCCAGAAGTGGCACCAACTAAAACTTGAGAAATGCTTTGTTGATTTTTCTGAGCTGAACATAAAAGCTATTTTTAAAGCTTATTGTTAATATCATGCAGTTTATGCTAAAGAGTAAATGGAGTGCAGGTGTTTTAAATAGAGATCCCAACATTTAATTTGGAGAATAGGGCCACCATAATTAATTTTGAATGGAATGCAGGTGTTCTAATGGAGATTCCAACATTTAAGTCCTGCCTTCCAGCCCTTCCATTTCTGGCTGCTTGATCTCCCAGCACCACATGTCTCAGGTAGATTTCATCTCCAAAATGATGACAATAATTTGGTTTTCTCTTTCCATGTATTTCTATTTCTCTAAACCCAGGGCAAGCTAAAAATTTGAGAAGTCTTCAGGCTTTAAAAGCTGCTCCAAAAACTCAGCTCAGACTGACACTTTTATTGGGTTTTCTTGAATTTTCCCAGCCCAAGAGTGGCCTGAGCTGAAATGATGGAAAATTTAATGCAGTCCCCTAGAGGTGTGGTGAATGCCCTCAAAATCCAAATTACAGGAGGGGGTGGCAGTTCTTGCTGCATTTATTCACCCCCAACTACTGCAGAAGCATCGTTACTAAAGTAATTTTTCTCTCCAGTGGCTTTTCCAGCATGTGTCAGCATTTTCCTCTTGGGGTTTTGCTGTTGATTCTCTTCCTCTTTTGTGATAGGAATTCCTTTCCAGGCTTGAGCAAAGAAAAATCTCCCCCCTGCCAGGAACCTGTAACGCTGTGTTATGCATGAAAAGTTGCAGATGATTTATTCAGGGGGGATTTATTTGATTTTCTCACTGCAGACCAAGAGCTCATTTTCTGTTTTCAGCAGTGTTTGTGAAGCTGAAATGGGGGGAATTCCAGGGATGCAGGGGAATTCCAGGGCTGCAGGCACTCAGCATTGCTGCACTTTCTGTGGCAGGTGGCAGTGCCTGCATCCCTAGGATTTGATGCAGGCTCCCAGAGCTGCCTGCACAACCACGCTGCAGGCTTGGCTTTTACTTTTCTAATAACTCCCAGGCTTGCTGGTTTAATTTTAATAGTAAATGGAGTTTCTATTTATGTCCTGAGACTCCAGGCTGTAAAGAACTTGACTATCCCTAGAAATCCGCATGGATAATGATCTTTTTTGGAGATAAATGCCTTATTAACATGCCTAGGACTTAGTAATGGATGAGAAAATCAGATGCATTTCATGTCCCAGAGCAAGATTTAGAATTAAAGCTGGTGCTGTTGATGCCATAAGTTTAGTTCTGGGGCGTAAATATATATATCTGCTAACTTTGGGAATGTCAGAGGAAGAGAGGAATAGCAAGCACTGGTGGCAGATGCTAAATCTGCACTGTGGGCCAAGCTGTTGCTGCAGGAGCAGGGAGCTGCTGTCTGTGCCCAGAGCAGCCATTCCAAATAAGTAATTGGAATATCATCCTTTTGATGAATGCTCAGCCAGCAAACTCATGGAAAAGCAGCTGTTCCCCTGGAATCCCTGCTCACGTTTCCATGTGCTGCTGTTGGGATACAGCCCCAGGCAGGGACAGGTGTTCCCTGGAATCAGCTGGGGCATTGTTCAACATCTGGCAGCGTTTGCTTCATTAGCTTTGTAATTGTTTTGTACTCGTTTAATTTCCCTGCTGGTCAGTGGGAAGGGCTTGGAAAAGCCAGGTTTGCACCAGGAGCACGTGGATGTGGTGTCAGAACCTTTTTGCTGTGACTGCTGCTGCTCCCAGGGGACTTTGTGCAGGATAAATGTGTTGGAGTTTCAGGGTTGCTTTGTAAAAAAAAAATTGGAGAGAGAGTTGTACATGTATAGAAATACACATAAATAAATATACATTTTCTAAGTGGAAGCTGCAGGGGGAAAATGCTACAAAGACTATGGATTTTTTCCTGGTGTAAACTTGAGTGTGTGCTGGTTTGAAGCTGATGCTTCCTGAGAGCCCCTGGGATGCACAGAGCAAGGGGGGTCCTGTGCTCCCCTCATGTGATCAGGGCTTCGTCTGAACATCAAGGACTGCTGGTTTGGCTTTAAAAATAACCCCCAAAGTGACTTTTATCGTGTTTGGAAAGATTCTGGTTGATGTTTTTGTCAGGGTGTGGATACAGCTGGCTCAGCGTGAGGGAGCTGTATCCAAACACCTCCAGAGAGGGGGATTTTCCTGGGATGGTTTGGGGGGAGTGTTTGGTGACAGTCACTCCTGTCTGGCTGCCAGCTCGGGATGTGGATGAGCCACAGGGGCTGAGAAAAAGATTCAGTGTGGCTGTGGAAAATATTCTTGAAGAAAGGGGAGACCCTGGGATGGAGGCCTTGGGGAATAAGGTCTGTGAGGTGTTAGTGCAGTTGGAAGAGGAGATTGTGTCTGTCTGTGTGTCTGACATCAAGATGCCACCTGGCAGAGCTGACAAACCCTGTGGAAGGACAGCCCTGGAAGCAGAGATGTGACACTGCTGTCACATCTCCACACCTCAGGGAGGGTCCTGCCCTGTTGTCACTGCTGCTGCTCTGCTGTCCCTTGCCCATCCCTGCTTTGGCTCCCCAGTTCTGCTGGCTCAGCCATGGGTTGGGCTGTGCCTGTGAGCTGGAGCATTAAACTGGTTCAGATTCCAGGGAAAAGTGAGTTTTCCTTGCTCCTCCCTCTCGCTTGCAGGGTGATGTGCGGGTGTGTTGGCGTGGGAGACAAAAGGAATGAGAATGTGCAAACCCTTTGTGCTCCAGAGCAGCTGATCTGTGTGTGCTGGGAGCAGCAGGATCCACAGAAACATGGAACAGTTTGGGCTGGAAGGGACCTTTAAAAGCCCCCTAATCCCACAGTGAGCAGGGCCATGGACTCATAGAAGGATTTAAATTGGGAAGAGCTTTGAGATCATCAAGTTACCTGCTCTGATCCTGCCCAACCTGGCCTTGGGCACTTCAGGGGTGGGGCAGCCACAGCTCCTGTGGGCAACTCTGCCAGGGCCTCAGCACTGGATCATCAAAAGCTTTTTCCTTAAAAATCATCAAAAGCTTTTTCCTTTCAGTCTTGGCAGCTCCATGCCCAGGGAAGCTGCTGGAGGAGGTGAGGAGAGGAATTACAAACCTTGAAGCCATCCCCACTTCTCCAGTCACACAGCTAAAAATCTGTATTGCTGTGCTTGGGAAGCAGCTCAAGGCTTCAAAGCAAGAAGTTCTGCAGCTCAAGGGACACAGGAGACATGTTAACTCCATGAAGGACACGAAGCAGGGAGGAGGAGGAGGGATGGCTGGGTTCCCTGGAGCAGCAGATCTGAGCAGCTCTGTGGTGGAATGGAATTCCTGGCCCATCCCACCAGCAAACTGACCAGCCAAGGAAAACCTTTACTGTCAGCCTCCATTTCCATCTTCATCACTGAAAAGATCCTTCTATCTTTAGATCTGGCCGAGCAATGGATTTGACTCTGAAGAACGTGCCAGAGGCTCTGCTGCTTCACTTTTCTTCGCAGGTGTCATCCCTGTGGGGTGTCCCTGGTGCTGGTCCTGCCTGTGGGGTTCTGGGGCTGCAAGGACCTGCTGTGGAGGAGCTCAGGACAGTCAGGAGTGAGCTGGTGCCTCTGCACGTGTTTGTGACTGCTGCTGGCACCAGCAGCAGGGTGACAGCTCCCCATGCACCCTTACATCCATCATTCAACCTGAGCACTCCTTCCATTGTTTGGGTTGGGATTTCTGCAGGGCAGAGCTGTGCTAGACTGGATCCACCTGTGAGCTTTCCAGCCTGCTGTGCTGAAAACTTCAAGCCCTGCTGCTCTCCCTCCTTCCTTCCTTCCTTTCTTCCTGTGTTGCACCTCTTGACGTGCAGGAGTGAATTCTCACACATCCAGCTGTGTGTTCTCCTTTTCTGACTCTGAACAGTCAGGCAAGGCACACTTCTGCTTTTGCTTTTCCCTTCCTCCCCTGCTCTCCTCCAAAATGAAACTGCTGCTGGAACACAAGCGTTCAGTCTGGCCATGATGCAGCATAAAACTCTTCTGTGAGTATTTCCCCTTGGCTGTAATTAGTTTTTGTGTTCAAGGAGCAATTTTAAACATTCATCCAGAGCCATTACAAGGGAGCATCTGTGTGAGGACACGTTTTGTGCAGCTGAGGAGCAGAAGGGCTGCTGGGACGGAACTAAAGGCAACTTCTCAAGTTAATTGTAAGATTTTATTGGTGTTTCACTCCACTGCTCAAGGGTTTCTCATGTGAATCGATGGCACACTGCCTAATTTATGTGTGAGCCCTGCTTGAAAAGCAGCCCAGATTGATTTGCTGACAGTGCACGGGGAAAGGTGACCCTAATTTGTGACTTCAGCAGGCCTGATGGGACAGGGGGGTGCTGGAAACTTGGGAAAACAGAACTGCAGGTTTTTACTTTGGCTTGAAAGGTTCCCTATCCCTGTTCAGTAAAATGTCATTAATTTGGGGTATGGGTAGCTCTTTAGTATTATAAAATATATTAATGAGACGTTAAAACCAGTCAAAGTGGTTTTTATATGAAATGTTTGTTACTCTAAGATTTTCTAAGCAAATTCTGGAGCTTTGTTGCTGGTCAATGTTGAATTACTTGATTAGTGTCCTGATTAGTCTGATGAGTCTCTTTTCCTTCTCCATGTTAATGACCTCAGTCCTTTGCTGAGCTTGCAGGAGAAATAGTAAATAATTCCAAGTAGAGCCTTGCTGCAGAGACCTTTCTCAACTAAAGTGAGACAGAAAGGATGGACAGTGAATGTACAGCAAGAGACACATTTGGATGTGGAACGGGAGTGTGAGATGGCTGTGGCATGGACCTGATAGACAACAAGTACTTGGAAAATAACCCAGTGGTTTTTCCTTCATTTTCCACATAAAACCCCTCAGTGCCTTCCTTGTAGCTCAGTCTCTCACAGCTTGGGCATCCCTTAACCGGGGCTGTGTCACCCTGGGGATGGTGGCAACCATGGTTGGGTGTCACAGCTGCCACCACCAGCCCCAGAGTCACAACCACTTCCTTTTGCTGTGGGGACAGTGACAGTGGCCAGAGCCTGGGGCTTCCTGCTGGCTCAGCAGTGACATCCTGCTGTGCCACCGCTGTCACTGACCACGGGGATCAGCCCCCAGACTCACCCCTTTCAATCTGGAACTCATTATCTCAATAGAACTTTGTCTGTGCTGAGCCTCTGTCTCGAAACTTTCAAGTGTCTTTTAGGTTTTTGCCTCTGATCTAGACTTCCCAGTGATTTGGGGTAGGGATTGAGAGAACAAGCTGGGGTTACCAGTGAGAGCCCAGGCAATTTATAAACCTCCTCTGCCCAAAATCAGCCCGGCCTTTTCTCCCACACTCTTTTTGAACAGATTGGCTCCTCTTTGTAGGCTCCAAAAGCTGGGCTTAGTCAGATGTTCCTCAAACCCTGCTGGGAAGGGGGGCAGGTTCCTCACTCATGATAAGCTTTGC
Source organism: Toxostoma redivivum (assembly GCA_013397375.1). Taxonomy (NCBI): domain Eukaryota; kingdom Metazoa; phylum Chordata; class Aves; order Passeriformes; family Mimidae; genus Toxostoma; species Toxostoma redivivum. The sequence continues at coordinate 24,677 of VXBI01013172.1, read as the reverse complement.
TATATATAAAACTGCGTGGCTGGCTGCTGATAGCGCTAATGAAGCCTTCTGTTAACTCTTGACACATCAGCAGCAGGTACAGGAGGTGCCATGGCTGTCCCCAAGTCGTTTTGCTAATTGAGAGCAAGTTCTTAATTGCAGGCACTCAGCCCTGCATTGCAGAAGCGCTGCTGCTGCAACCCCCAATGTCAGCGATGAGGAAATGGTGAAATGGCCAAAAAATGGGAATGAGTCCAAGCCCAGCTGCAGGGGAGAAGTAAAAAAACCCCACAAACTGCAAAGAGTCAGTTCTTCCTGCAAAAATGTCATAGAACAGAGATTTACCTCAGGGGATTGATTCCATGAACCTGCAGAAATAGGGGGATTTGAATCCTGCAGGCAGCTAATTCAGCCCCTCCTGGAGCTGCAGAAACATTCTTTAGCTGCAGCAATACTTTAGAAGGAGGTTTTGTTTTGCATGGGAGCAGCTGGATGAGAAAGGCACCTGTGTGTGGAGTCACCTGCTGGCAGCTGGCATGTGACACTGGGCAAGGTGAGCTTAGGGGGGACACTGGGAGCTGCTGGAGGGATGCTGGCATCCAGCTCTGGCACTGCTGTCCTGCTTCCCAGGTTGTGACTGTCCTGCTCTGGCTGAAGCTGTTGTGCAGTGAATTTCGGGCTCAGGGCTGGCATTTCAGAGCAAGGCTGTCACTGCAGCCAGGAGCTGTCCCCTCTGAGCTGCAGTTTGCTGGCTGAGGCAGCACTGGGCACTGCAGTGAAAACACTAAGGAAATCCTCTGTGGCATTGAAAATAGAAGAATCAGCTTCTCATGAAGTTTGTGGTTTCTGAAAAGACTTCTGGGTGTGTGGGGTTGTTGTGCTGCACCTTCACGAGATGGCCAAATGTGGCTGGATTTGTGTGTCCCCAGGGGGAACGTTCCTGCTGTTGAGAAGGCTGGAGGTGGTGAAGGAACAGCTGGATTTGCTCTCCTCATCAGCAAAGGGTGATGGAGAGGCTCCTGCCCTGCCTGGGATCAGCAGGGAATGGGCACCCGGAGCTTCCAGAGGCACGTGGTGACGTGGGAGCAGGGGTGGCACTGGGGCTGTGACAAGGGGAGGACAAGCTCTGAGATGGAGTTGGTGCTTTCAGAGTGGGGTGGCCTCTGGAAGTTCTGATCTGGGAACAGCTGGAGCCATCCCTGCCTTTGGGAGGTGATGATGGGTGAGGGGGCAGAGCCCAACCCATGGCAGGGATGCTGGAGATTTGGATGAGCAGTTCAAACCAAATTTCCAGGAAAGGAATAGATCCAGCCTGGGGTGAGGGATTGCCCTTGGGGACTTGTCAAGGACCTTTTCCAAATGAGTATTTTATAGCTCTGTTGGTTTTATTTAGAATTAATCCTCTTGCACTTGTGTAATCACCTAAATAAAACATGACTCAATTAATTACACTGAAATCATGGGACTTTACAACTTCATTTTAGGTAGGAGTTATTTTATCACCTTTAATGATTAAAGCCTCAGTTCATGACGCAACACAAATGAAACTTTAAAAAATATATGATTAGGGGACTTTAACCTACTTATTTGTATTTGGGGTTTTTTTTTATAACAGAAGGAGCTACAGGAAATGTGTTGAGATTATTGGGAATATTTAAACCGTTTTCTATACATCAGGTAGGAAATAGTGTCCTCACCGTGTTGACTTTGGAACTGTATGCTCCCTTCAGAAATGCACCTGCTGAGTTTTGCAGGATATTTCCTGCAAAAGCTGGTCAGGAAAAGTGTAAAAATGGGCTGAAGAACTTTTCAAAAAGTGTTTGAGGGTAAATGTACATCTGTGAGAGAATGCATTAGTCATCCTGACCTCTTTTATTGCAGCATGAAAACAGCTTTGAGTTTGAAAATGTTTTTTCATCTCTCTCTCTCTCTTTCTGAAGTAGCTCCTTCCATTTTTCTGTGTGCACTTATCCTAACGTGGTCACCCTGTACTGGACACTGAGGAAGTCACATCTGGAATCCTGGGGGCAGTTTGGGCTCCTTGTGACAAGAAGGACATTGAGCACATCCAGGGCAGGGAATGGAGCTGGGAAGGGGCTGGAGAATTCCTGAGGGGGCTGGGAAGGGGCTCAGCTGGAGAAAAGGAGGCTCAGGGGGGACCTTGTGGCTCTGCACAACTCCCTGCCAGGAGGGGACAGCCGGGGGGATTTGGGATCTGGGAACAGGGACAGGAGGAGAGGGAACGGCCTCAGGCTGGGCCAGGGGAGCTCAGGGTGGATATTTGGAATAATTTCCCCATGGAAAGGTTTGTCCAGTCCTGGCACAGCTGCCCAGCTGTGGAGTCCCCATCCCTGCAGGGATTTAAAATCCACGTGGCTGTGGCACTTGGAGACATGGGACACTGGTGGCCTTGGCTTTTCCCACCTAAAAGTTTCCATGATTCTGTGATGAGTTTTTTGATCTGACAGCTGCCTATTCCAAGCCTGACCTGTGTATTTTAGATATGACATCCCAATATCTTCTCAGCCTTTGCATTGCTTCATTCAGAGCCACTCAGGCATGGAAAAGAAATCTCTTTTTTACCCCCCTTAATTCCCCGAACTGTGGGGTTGCAGATAAGCCAGATGTGCAATACATGAGCAGGCAGTGTATTTTTTCCCCAAATTAAGGCTGCAGAGTTCCTGATGCTCCTGGTTTTAAAAAAACATCCTGGTTTTAATTCAGTTTATGTCACATAATATCAACACAACTGCTTTGAGTAATCCTGGTGAGCAAAGAAGAGTTGGAAATCAAAGGAAAGGGCTCCCTGTCTGGCTCAGTGCTGCTGCCTCCTGGTGACTGTGGAGGATCTGGGGTTGGAAGGGGCCCTGGAAGCTCCATTGACTGAAAAATCCCCCCCAATCTCTTTTCAAGTGGGAAAGTCACTTTGTAAGGGTGGCATGTCACCCCCAGTGTCAGCTAATCCTGGCTGCAGCAGCCCTGTTAATGCAGTGCTTAATCTGCTGGTGACAAGCCGTGATTTATATTCCCAGGAGATCCCGGCCTTGCTAATTGAAATGGATTGGAACTCGTGTTCTCCATCATAGGCTGGGTTTGGAGACTCAGGATGCTGGCAAAGGCACACAGAAATAGCTGAACGGGGTAGAATTTAAAAATTAGTATTATAAAAGAGGTCGTTCTTGTCTGCATTTAGGTATTTCTCATTAGATATAATTTTTTTTTAGAACAAATAAATAATGGATTTGCCACATCTCCTGACCTCTTCTTCCATGGAAATCAAAGCAAATGCAATAATTTGTCCACCTGAATTAGACACGAAGTGACTAAATAAGTGAGACAGTCTATCAAGCTTGATTATTCCAAATGGAAATTGATTTTATTCACTTAATTGGTGCTTTGTCTTGCTTAGTCTCTTACGTGTAAATGATTATTCTGGTTTGTAATTTTTTAATCTAATTATTGCCATCTCTTTGAAGTGATCTTTACCGAGGGTGTTTGTATAGAATACATGGGGAATTTTAGTCAGATATAATTTTGTGGGCAGTTACATTAAATTATAGATCATTATAAAATTAAGTATTTGTCCCTTGTTGTTTCTGACAGGGTTGAGAACAAAGCTTGCCTGGTTTTTATTTGTACAATAACCCCAACATTGAGTGTGCTGTAAGCAGTCCCATTAAAAAATTATGGGATTTATGGTGAAATTTAATGCTCATCACAGAGTGTTTCCTTATTTATCACATGGCTGAATTTTGAGGAATATTTCCCAAGTGGAGAGGTCCCTTCTTGAGTTTCTTGCTGGGTTGCACTGAATGTGCACAAACATCTCCACAAGCTCCATTCCTTTTCCCCCCCCTCTGGATTTTAGGATATCCTGAGTCTTGAGGAAGAATTACAAGGATTCAAAAATAAGAAAATGAAAACTCGATCTCCTTGGGTTTGCTAAAGCAATGTCAAAACACAGGATTTGATCAAACTTCTGGAAATTGGATTTGGAGTTTAATGTCAAACTCCAAGTAACAGATTATGATGGAATGGTTGCCCCAAGGAGGAAGAATTGTGGAAAACTGATTGCAGCTGATGGCCCATGGAGGGTGGGGTGTCCCTGCTGAGCTCAGGGCAGGAATCCCAGGTCCTGCTGCTCCACAGGCTTTGGTCCCCAAGGTGGGGATGGGAAGGGCCTGGCTGGGGCCAGAGGGATCTGTGGGACTTGGCACTTCCCAGAGCTTTTGTCCATTTTCCTTGGGAAAACGAGGAATGAGGGGTTTAACTCCAGCTGGACAGGGCTTGGAGCAAGCTGGGGTGGTGGGAGGTGTCCCTGCCCATGGTGGGATGGGATGGGATGGGCTTTAGGGTCCCTTCTGACCCAAACCAGTCTGGGATTCCATAATTCCATCCTGATGTGAGCTCCTAATTTCCCATCCCCTTGGAGAAGGGAGGAGCACTTCTCTTCCCAGTTATTTTGTAAACACGTAATTCAGGTGATCAGTTTTCTTGGGAATGCTGCAGCATTGATTACCTTGATGACATAATGGGGCAATTAAGCCCTAAGCAGGAATGAGGTCATGGGAGAGCAATTCCAGTTAAACTGTAACCTGGCACTGCCTGGGATGGGTCAGGCACAGTCCCTGGCTTTTTTTTTTTTTGAAGCCAGAGCTTCAGGAAAAAGAAAACAGCTGCAATCAGCCCAACTGGAAGTGGGAGCAGCTCCTGGTGCCTGGGATTCCAGCCAAGGAGGAGCTGCTGTGCCAGCTCACCTGCTCCAGGTAGGGGAAGCCACAGGCAGCTGGGAAAACAGGCCCTGGGGCTGGAGTTGACCAGGGAATCCCAGAGTGGTTTGGGTTGGAAGGAACCTTAGAGCCCAACCCATTCCATCCCTGGCAGGGACACTCCCACTGTCCCAGGCTGCCCCAAGCCCTGTCCAGCCTGGCTTTGGACAATTCCAGGGATTCAGGGGCAGCCACAGCTGCTCTGGGAATCCTTCCAGGCACCAGCAGAGTGTTGGGGTTATGGGTGGAAAGAAGAAAGAGAGAGGGTGGCTGTGTCTCCTCATTTTCTTTTTGGTGTTTTTGTTGGTTTTTAAAAATAAACTATCAAATTTTTGCTCTTGGTGTGGCCTGTGCCTTTGTCAGCCTACAGTGACGAGGCTTTTGTGTCTCGTTTTTAATTCTGTTTTCTGAATTGCTGGTGCTTCTCCTTGGGAATGTGACTTTTACAGCACTGAGAGTCTGGGGCAGGACCTGAGCTCTGGGATTTAAAGCTTTTGGGGGAAAGCACAAATCCCAACAGTCTCTCCATTCTCCTCTGTGTTACCTGGGGTGTTTCTCTGATTTTTTTTTTTTTTCCCTGCTTTAGGAGGATGCAAGGGATGGGTATAAATTCACCCTGCTCTGAAGCAGCTGGTGGTCCCTGGGAGAAGGAGCAGGACTCCAGAGCTGTAGCAGGGCCACGTGGCACAATGGAGGTTTTGTTGGCCTATTTTCTCAAAGCCCAGGTTTTACTCTTGAGCTGTCAGGTCAGATGAGGATTCAGTTCTGCAGCCAAAATAGAAATTAGCCATGTGTGGTAATCCATTAATCCCTGGAAATAATGCCATTTATTCAGATTTTGGGGAGCTGGGCTGTCCTCATGACACCTCTGGGAGGAGCTATCCAGAGGTGTCCCAGGCTGCCCCGATCCCTGTGGAATTGCTTTTACATTCCAGGTGCTTTGACTCCTTGGATCCCTGGAAGTGTCCAAGGCCAGGTTGGACGGGGCTTGGAGCAGCCTGGGATGGTGGAAGGTGTCCCAGAGCAGTAATAAAATACAGGAAAAATCAGTGCATGGGGTTAAACGTGGAGTGCCTGAGCCATGCAGAATAGAATCATGGAATCACTGAGGTTGGGAAAAACTTCCAAGGCCATCCAGTCCCAGAGCCCTGAGTGCCACCTCCAGGAATTCCTGGGACACCTGCAGGGATGGGGACTCCAAGCCTCCCTGGGCAGTCTCTACCAATGCTTGGCCACCCTTTCCATGAAGAAATTCCTCTGGATGCCCACCCTGAGCCTCCCTGGCAGAGTCTGAGCCCAATCCTCTTGTCCCTTTGCTGTTTCCCTGGGAGCAGAGGCTGACCTGTGATCATCCAGGGAATAAAGGCTGGATGCAGTAGGATACGAGTCCATAAATTCACCGTATTTCAAGTTCCTATTTCTTTTTCCAGCAGGGGCAGCAGCTGCCCTACAGCAGAGCTGTGTAATAATAATTTGTCTCTCTCTGCATCTTTTCCTTTCCACTTTGATCAACAAGAGGCTTCTTTTGTAGCACATGGTTGTCCTTCCTTGTTCAGCCCTGCGTTTCTGTTCTCCCAGCAGAGCTGTTGATATTTTTTCCTTCTTGTTTTACCAGGCTGTATCATGACATTGTGGGTCAGGAAAATGTGGGAAATGCTGCTGTGCTTGCTGCAGTGGGGGTTTTTTTGGGTTCAGAAAATGACATTGGTGAAGGCTATTAATGTGAATATATGGATATCAATATGGATATCAATATGGATATATGGATATCAATATGAACTAAAATTCACAGTGTTTTTGTGTGATTGCAGCTTGGGCACCTCCCCATCCATCCCAGTGCAAAGAGAAGGGACAGAATGAGGGGAAAAAAGCCTCAAGTTGTGCCAGGGAGGTTTAGATTGGAATTTAGGGAAAATTCCTTCATGGAAAGGTTTGTCCAGCCCAGGGCAGTGCTGCAGTCCCCATCCCTGGAAGAATTTAAAATCCGTGTGGATGTAGCACTTGGGGACATGGACAGTGTGGCCTTGGGAATGTTAGGATTTGATGATATTAAATTAAATTTCCAACCTTAATTCTATGGTTTTCTTCTTGATCCTTTGCATCCACCTCTACTGCAGCTCCTGGATTTCCATGGAATTTTCCTTCCCCTCTTTTTAGGAGGTGGAAATACAAAGCACTTTGACCAAAACCAAAATCTCAGAATTTGCATAATCTTTGTGGCTGTGTTTATTTCTGATAAATTGTGGGACACCACAGTGTGTTCCTGCCATGCTTTATCACATCCCAGAGACCAGATTTGGGGGGTCTGGCAGGGAATTGGCATCTGGAAAAACCTCCTGACAGGGATTTGGAGAGAAGCAATGATGTTCCTTTTGCTTTCTGCTCTCCTGGAAACCTTCCAGCAACTTCAATTATTCTGTGAGGTTTTTATTTTTTTAAGGAGCTGGATGTATTTTAAGGATGAGAGAGTGAACTCAGTGCTGCCTTGGATTGGTTACCTGAAATTCCAGGGGATTTCAGCAGCCTTTGCTGAGGGTGGAAATCATCCCAGCATTCAGCACCTCTTCCCTGTTAATTCCATTTTTATTCTGGCTTTATTCCACACTTCCAAATCCTCCTTCCTTTCCCTTCCCTTCAATTCCATTAAGTGCTGCTGTGTGTCCCAAGCTTTATAAATATAATACAATTATAAATTGTTAATTTGGGACATTTATATAACGCTAAAAATGAAACAGGCACACTTTGCAACAATAAACACAATTAATTGTCTAATCCCAAGAATGGGATTGTAAAACCCCAAGAATGGGATTAGATTGTAAGACATTTAGTCTGCTTAAATTAGAAATAGTAGTACAAGGAATTGAAGGAGTAAATTAGTAGGAAGCTGGACTGGGAAAAAAAATTAAGAAAATAAATTTTGATGCTAATAATACGTTTTATTATTCTTTTTTTCACTCATTGTATCAGAGAAAAAAAAATGAGCTTCCCAACTGTGTATCCAAGGAATTGCACTGTGTGCTGAGTTGGAACTTACTCCTGGGTGTAGGACCAGGCTTTGGAGAGGCTGGGAATGCCTGGGAATATTTCACTGCTGAGGAGCAGCTGTGAGAGCACAGAAAGGAGGTGTGAAAGTTGTTATGGGTGATTTTTCTATATTTGAGCTTATCCAGGATTATTTCTGGTGGATTATCCCACTCTACATGGAAAGGCAGGATTTTCTAATGGTTATTCTAATGACTGCCAAATTCCTGGGTTTTTTTAGTGTGTTGTGAGGCAGCACTGTGTAATTCCCTGTGGAAATGGCACTGTTAAATTCAGTGTATTATCTGAAACAGGGAGCTCTGGGAGCAGCATTTCCAGGGACAGAATTTTAGCAGTGGCTGCAGAGCCACCATCTGGATAAATCCTGCCATTTGTGAGGGTACAAGGTAAAAGTTGTGGGAAAATAATTTTAAATCAAGCAGGACTGGCTGATGGCTGAGATGGGAGCCTCTCCTAATTAATCTCATTAGGGATTGGCTAAATACACCACAAATTAATAACAAGATTGATTTTCCAGCTTGGTTTAGAGGGATTGGAATATTTCTGGACCTGTTTATTTATCTCTGTCTATGAATTCCCCTGAATTAAGAGACAGCATGTTCTCATCACACTTTTCCTCCAATTTTCTTCACATTGGAAATTATTTTCTGGCCTCATCAGCCTAGAAATTCTGTGTTTAGAAATGTGTGGCAAACATTTCCCCCAGGAATTCATCCCTGGAGCACCTCACCTGTGGATAACAGAGTCAAGTTGGGATAAGGAAACCCTGAAAAGTTGTGTTAAAGGGTCTTGAAACTGTCTGGTGGTAAAAAACTTTTCCTCTTATCCCTGGGAATGACTCCCAGAATTGTTTTAATGGCTTTTTTTTAATGGATGAAGCATTTCTGCCCTGATTTCTGGTGTGAACCATGGCTGAGTGTTGCCATTCAGTTGTTGGATTTAAAACCTCGTTAATGAGTGTACACAAGTTGTATTTTCATTTTGCATCAGAACTGAACATTCAGTGCTGAGGTGATGGGAGAGTATAAACCAGGGTTTAAATAAATTTAAATTTCAAGCAAACATTTCTTTTACTCTTAGCTTCCTTCTGCCAGGAGGAAAAAAAAAAAAAAAAACATGATATTGATTTGACCTGAAAATTTATCTCCTGCTTTGCTTTCTTCCAGGTCCAGGATGGAACATTCCTGCTCGCTCCTGCTGCTCTGTGTTAGTTTCATTTTTGCACAAGCTCTGCCCCCCAATGGAACTGAACTGCCCAAAACAACCACAACAACCAGTAAGGATCTCTGGGCTGGGATGGACATGGCCTGCAGGGAGGTCCTGGTGCTTTTGTAGAGGGGAAAAAAGGGTTTTAATATTCCCTGTTGGACATTGGTTTGTGATGTCTCTGGGTTTTGAAAAGAAGATCAGAGCTGTGCAGAAACAGAGTTGGTTCTTGTGGGATTTTTCCTGTGCTAAGATGAAGATTTTGTTTGTGTCACTCACCAGAATAATTTCAGGTTTAGGGCAAACTTTCCCCTGCCGGCTTGCTTTTATAGAGGGGAAAAGTATTTTAACCCCACTTTTAATTTACCCCAAAACGCAAAGGAGCTGATCCAAGGATGGAGAAAATCCAAGTTTGGGAGGGGATGTGGAGGGAGCATCACTGATGTGCACACCAGAATCATTTCAGGTTTATTTCAGAATAATTTCATGTTTAGAGTAAACTCTGCCCTTCCAGCTTGCTTTTGTAGAGGGGGGAAAAATGTTTTAATCCTGCTTTTAATTTACCCCAAAGTGCAAAGGAGGTGATCCAAGGATGGAGAAAATCCCAGTTTGGGAGGGGATGTGGAGGGAGCATCACTGATGTGACACACTGCTGTTAATTCCCTGCTCCCTTGAGGGTGGGTTTGTGTCCAGGATGTTTTTGCAGGACCTTGACCCCACTGTCCCAGCTCTGCTTGTGCCAGCTGCCCTCTGGGTTTGGTGTGCCCGTGGTGTTGGGGTTTCACTTTCTCTTTGCCATGGAAGAACAGCAGAGGTGCAGGAGCTGCAGGGTCTGCACAGCCTTGGGGATCTGAGGGGACGTGGACACACAGCAGGATGCCAGATTTCATACTTTAAACCAGGCTTTAGGGCTTTTTACTTTAAGGCACTTACAGTATTTTCCTTACTTAAAACTATAACTTACACTTCCTATCTGTGTGGCTTAATATATTTTAATGTCTCTAAAGACTAATTCAACCCCTATAATCTTATCTCTCTTTGAGGGACTCAGAGATTTCTGTTTTATACTCTCCCAACAAGACAATGGATGAGTAGATTTAAACAAGACAATGGATGAGTAGATTTCAACACCATGAGGAACCTTCACCTGGGTTCTGAGTTTTCAGGTGTGCTGTGCCAGGTCCTGCCAGGTGAAGAGCAGGACAGTTCTTGTTCCAAGAGCTGAGTGATGATCTCCTCCTCTGAGGCCACCACAGCACCTTACATTAATCCTCATTTCTGTTTGCAGAATTTCTTCTTCCTCAAACCCTCCCACAGCCACGTGACAGTGCTGGGGAGGGGCTGGTTCAGGGGAAATTGGGGAGTTTTGGGGACATTGAGGTTTGGAGCCCCTGGGATGGTGCAAGGTGTCCCTGCCCATGGCAGGGATGGGCTGGGATGGAATTTATGGTCCCTTCCAGCCCAAACCAGGTAGATAAAGCTGCTGGTGTCCCATATGAGCAATGTGACCATGTTTTGGTGGCTGTTGAGGTCACTGTTGTTGACACCCAGTGTTTGATAGAAGGCTGATTTGTTGCTTTATTTGCTTTTAATCTGCATGTGAACTTTATACCCCTGGGGAAGGAGAGCACTCAAAGGCCAGGCTGGGCTCGTGGCCCCTTGGATTGCTTTGGTTCTTGGTTGTAGTGATTTAAATGGGAATAGGAGAGGTTTGGATGGGATGTTGGGAAGGAAATGAGGGTGAGGAGGAGCTGGGATGGAATTCCCAGATTTGCTGTGGCTGCCCCTGGATCCCTGGCAGTGCCCAAGGCCAGGTTGGACATTGGGGTTGGAGCAATGGGACAGTGGGAGGTGTCCCTGCCATGGAAGGGGTGGCTCTGGATAATTTTGAGGGTCTCTCCATCCCAAACCTGTCTTTGATTTGCTAATGGAGGTGTGAGCATTTGCCTTCTCCAGAATGGGATTTTTGCAGGGTGGGTGCAGCTCTTCCTGGGCAGAACAAGGGGCTCCAGCATCAGCAGTGACAATCTGAGCGTGGCTGTGCTCAGTGCTTCCAAAAAAATCAAATTATTAATAGAAATGAAGCTTTAGCCGAGTGTAAATTTGCTAATTAATCAGTTTGAAGTATCATCAAGTAGTTTTTGGCCCCTGCTTCTTGTCTGGCACCTGGAGCTGCAGAAAAACAAGTTACTAATATTGGGTTGAATATGTCAGAATATGGGAATTGAGAAGGGGAAGTCACTTGTTGTTTTTATCACTTCCCAGAATTTTAATAACATGAGTACAAAGGGAATTTTGCCATCAGTGCTGTTCATCTCCAAAGCTTAATTCCAAATTGTGTTGAATTTAAGTCTGATAATATGGATAAGAGTAATCTGATCATCCCTATTTTAATTAAATCTTAATTTCAGTGATATGATTCAGAAATGATTGGTGTGACTAAATTGTTTTTCCTAAACATGAAAGCCTTCCTGACTTGGCAGTGAGGAAGAGTTTTGTCTGACAGACAAGTAAGTGCACCCTGAAAATACATTGCTGCAGAAAGAGTGCCAAGATAATTGGATTATCTAATAAATGTGATAGCCATTGAACTCATATGGCATTTTAAAATACGAAAATAAAGAGTTTTGATTGAAGCATAAAGAAAATTCCATTTAACAGACTATGGAAAGAACTAAAAGATCCTAAAAAAATTCAGCTTTCCTTTTGCATGCTAATTTGATGAGTGATCCCAAAGGATGCTTTTGATTCTGAAAGGAACAGGTATAAATGATTTCATGTCATTATTTGAGCTGCCTTGATTTTTTTTCAAAGATTGGCTGAATTACAATGTCAGCTTTATTCTTATTTAAAATGTGGTTACCTTGTCTGGATGGGTCGATTTTTAGCACTGCTGCCATTTTACTTCCTACAAGAACACCCTGAAATTGCTGCCATTAAATCAATCTCCCTTTCAGAAAATGAGAATATTCTGGCATTAATTGCAGTGCCATTTACTGGAAATTTGCCTTGATATTTATTCCAGGTGTTCAACTGCATTAAATAAATATAAACCACAGAATGGTTTGGATTGGAAGGGATCATCTAGTTCTGGCTTCCAAGCTAATCTTTATTAGGATTTGCATAAATAAATGTATATTTCCAGTAGAGACACCTTAATGCTCTCAGATCCTTGTTTCAGGCTATTTATTCATGATGGCAGTCCCATAACTCCTGGTAATTCAAATATTTGTAAATTCCCCAGGATTAATCATAGTCTGGATTGTTTTACTTCCTCTTGTGTTTTTACTTGTGCAGTTGTTGAAATGTGAAAGCAGCCTGGGAGTTGCAGTTGGAGACCTTTAAATACCTTCCCAAATGTTTACATTCCACTGGTATTTACTCCACAAGGGTTCCTGGTGCCTCTGAATCCTCACAATTCCTTTTCCATCACTGGTGTCTGAACCTCCAGAGGGAATGAATTTATCAGAGGAGCTGCAGGTTAAAAGGCAGGAAATGGAGCAGCTTTGGGGGTTCTGGTTTCAAATTCCACCAAGTCGGTGGGAATGTGAAAATTGTGAAAATAAGATTATTTCCCTCTCTGCTCCACTCTGGAGAGACCCCACAGGACAGCCCTGGGGTCCCCAGCATTTGGGATGAATCCAGAGGAGGCACCAAAATGTTAATTGGGGTGGAGGAAGGGCTGGGAGAGCTGGGATTGTTCAGGCTGGGCAAGAGAAGCTTTGGGGTGGCCTCAGTGTGGCTTTGCAGAGCCTAAAGGGGCTCCAGGAGAGGGACTGGGGACAAGGGATGGAGGGATAGGAGACAGGGAATGGCTCCCACTGCCAGAGGGCAGGGCTGGATGGGATTTTGGGAATTAGGAATTGTTCCCTGGGAGGGTGGGGAGGAGCTGGGATGGAATTCCCAGATTTGCTGTGACTGCCCCTGGATCCCTGGCAGTGCCCAAGGCCAGGTTGGACACTGGGGACAGTGGGAGGTGTCCCTGCCATGGCAGGGGTGGCACTGCATGATTTTTGAGGTCCCTTCCAGCCCAAACCCTTCTGTGACTCTGTAAAATAGGTGGGACTTCCCTGTGAGACTCGTGGTGGTTTTTTCACAGAGAAAATGAGGCAGCGTCAGGAAATGAGCTGTGCAGGAGGAATCTGGCTCATTTTATTTGGTGTTTAAATGCCAGGGGGGTGCTCTGCTGGTGGACACTCAATACCAAGAATTAGTTTGCAAAGCAGAAGTTCAGAAAGAGGTGGTTTCAGATGTGGGGTTGGACTGGGTGACATTTAAAGGTCCCCCAGCCCAGAGTCAGAGATTCTGTGACCCCAGTCCAGCTGGGCTGTGCTGGCTCTGCCCAAGTGGGATTTGGCTCTGAGATATTCAACTCACATTTGCTGCTGCTGCCTCTTGTTTCCTGCTGGCTGTGGGTGCTGGTTTCCCTCCCCTACCTGTCTTCTTTTCTTTGTCCTTCCTTTATTTCACATTTTTAATCTGATTTGGGTTTGTGCTTCACAGGCACCAAACCAATCTCCTGCTTATCAGCTGCTCATCAGCTGCTTCCTCCTGCAGCCATGGCACACTTGGGGTTTTCTCTTCCAAAAATAGCCTGAGAGGGTTTAGTGTGGGTTTTGTCATATTCCCTGTTGGACATTGGTTTGTGATGTCTCTGGGTTTTGAAAAGAAGATCAGAGCTGTGCAGAAACAGAGTTGGTTCTTGTGGGATTTTTCCTGTGCTAAGATGAAGATTTTGTTTGTGTCACTCACCAGAATAATTTCAGGTTTAGGGCAAACTTTCCCCTGCCGGCTTGCTTTTATAGAGGGGAAAAGTATTTTAACCCCACTTTTAATTTACCCCAAAACGCAAAGGAGCTGATCCAAGGATGGAGAAAATCCAAGTTTGGGAGGGGATGTGGAGGGAGCATCACTGATGTGACACACTGCTGTTAATTCCCTGCTCCCTTGAGGGTGGGTTTGTGTTTGACACTCAGGGAAAGTGGGAACATCCCAACCCTGCAGGAAACTTCCAGAAAGAGCAGGGGCCAGCAGCACCAGGAATTGGGGAGAGCCCTGAGGCAGCCCTGGTGGGTATCAAGCATCCTCCTGTGATTATCCCCTTATCCCCCTCTCTGGTGAATATTAAAGTCATTTTTTCATTGCATCTCCAAAAAAAATACCCTTGGGATAATCTTTGGCTGGCTCTGAACAGAAATCCTGGTGGTTTTGAGCCACAGCTGGAATGGGAGCAGTGGAAAAGTTTCCCTGCTTTGGAGGATTTGTCTCTCCTGCATCCATTTACTCCAGTGTTTCAGTCACCAATTTTTGAAGCAGTAGTGATTAAAAAGTTAATTCAGGCCTTTGTTCCCCTTGAAATCCCCACTTGTGTTGGCCAGAGATGGTTCAGCCTCTGAGTCTGCAACAGCCTCAATTTTAACTTTCTCATGCAATTTTTGGGCTACATTAATAAATTGATATTAAAGAAATTAGAGGTAAAAAATGACACCACACTGTGCCTTGCTCACAGGCTCTGCAGGGATGAAACCATTGGGAAGCAGCTGCAAGGATTTGGGAACAGATATGCCCAGGTATAAAGAAAAAGTGACTTTTAGTGGATTTTGACCCAATTTCCTTGTGAAATGGAGATCTTGGGGCAGAGAATTAAATCAGTTGTGGCAGGGGTCTCTGTCCTTGACTAAAGAAACGGGGGCAGTTGTTTGACAGAAAGCTCAGCTTCTCTTTTCCTGGCTTGGATTGAGCTTTCAGTGTTTGTCTGGGAATCACTTCTCCAAAGACACCCCCAAAAATGGAGCAGCACTTCTGTGAAAGGAAGAGAGGAGAGGTTTTATTTTTTTTTGTTGTGTAATTGTCTGGGAGAAGTTTGAATTCCCTCGTGATGGGAGGGAATTCCCCCCTCTCACATCATGGGTCTTGTCACAGAGCTCAAGAGAACCAGCACAAACCTTGAAATCCTGGAGCATTCTGAGATCCTGAGGGTGACGTTTCTGAACTCCTTGGAAGTGGCTGCATTTTGTCTGTGAGGGACTAAAATAGGGATTTGCTGTGTTTGTTTCCTTGACTTGCAGACAGAATTGCAGAACACCCCGTGGAATTGTTGGGTGGTTGTTCCTGCTCATCCAGACACTCCTTCCAAGAGTGATTTCCTGAAACCCTGCCAAGCCATGGCTTCTGATTATAATTTTGTCATGCCTGTCACTTTTATCTTTACACACCACTTAAATGTCATCCCTCATGTGTTTTATTGCCTTCCCTGTCTCTGCATTAGGATGTTGATTTATGAGCCCTTTTTCCCCTGTGTGTCCTGAGCTCACCTGTGCCTCTAAAGGAATTTTTTTCCCATGCCCTCATACCCTGATGGAGCACCCAGAGAGTTTCCAGCTGCTCCCAAGACTCAAATGGTTTTGCAGCCATCAATTCTGGGAATTCTGTTTGATTCACATGAATAATTTCTGAATTATTGCAGGTGTTACCTACTCCTAAATATTTTATTGAATCCCAGAATTTTTGGGGATGGAAGGGACTTTAAAAATCATCTATGGCAGGGACACCTCCCACTGTCCCAGCTGCTCCAACCCCAATGTCCAACCTGGCCTTGGCACTGCCAGGGATCCAGGGGCAGCCACAGCAAATCTGGGAATTCCATCCCAGCCCCTCCCCCCCCTCCCAGCCAGGAATTCCTTCCCAATATCTCATCCAACCCTTTCCTCTGTCAGCTCTCAAAGATCACTGTAGGAATGGTAAAAAAACCCATTAGAAGTGTGTAAATGTAGTTTAAAAGAGAAAAAAAAATCCAAAATACTAGCAGCAACAGAAATTGCCTTAATTTTGGAAGAGTAGTTGTAGGATTGTGTTTTGCTTGCTGAAGGTTCAGACTGGGAGTTTGGCTTGCTTAAATAAAACATGTTGGATTTTTAATGATTTTAATCTGTTCTGTATTGAATTATTCAGTAGAACTAAAAGGTTACAGAGGCATAATGAAAGTGAAAGGTAAAGAGACACAGCCATAAAACACTGTGAACAGAAGGGTGAGACTCAGGGTTTGTACCAGATAGAACAAAGTTGTTCTTTAATCTCTGTTCTGAGAAAAATGTCATTATTCCTGCTTGTTCTTATATTTACATAGAATTTCAGTGAATAAATCTATATGGAAAGTGGCATTTTTGGGTGGTTGAGAAGCAGCTGAGGTGCATAAGAGCACTGCAGCAAACCTTTTAATGGGCTTGAAATACATATCCCTTATAGGTATTCATATTATAGCTATATATTCATTATATAGCTATATTCATATTACAGCTATATAATTATTCACCAAGTAAATTGAAAAACATCCTTGATTTTCTCAGCAGCAGTGGTTTGGTTGTGCTTTTGACAAAGGAGGAAAAAATAAATAAAAAAAAATTAACTTTCAGTTTGATCTTTGCCTGTGAGAAGTAATTGTGATGCTTTTAGTAAGCTGAGGCAGATAACTGGACAGAATTTTTGGTGCAATCCATGTCTGATATTCCCCATTTCTTGTTCCACTCCCAGACTCCACCGAGGAGAACACCTTGCACAAGGAGCTGCTGACTTCCCTGCTGATCCTGGTGCTGGTGGTGATCATTTTCGTGGTGCTGGTGGGGTATTTTTTCAGGTGGGTGTTTTTTCTGAGCCCAGCCCATCCCTGGTGCCCTCCCACGGAAGCAGGAGGGAGGCAGAGCTCAGTGCAGAGAGCGCCGTGCCTGCCCTGCTCTCCCCGCCAGCATGAACAGAAAGAGCTTCTCTAGAATTACATGGTTTGTCATTCTGCACGTGGCACTGGGGAAATGCTGCTTTTTCCCCTTGCCAGAACTGCCACATTAACGTGGTGCCTCTGTTCCAGGTTCAGGAGACACAGGAAAGCTGTGGTGACCTCCGGTGACAAGAAGATGCCCAATGGGATCTTGGAAGAACAAGGTATGGAGGGATTTGCTTTCAAACTCTCATTTTTATTTGTGTCTGCTGTGTTCTTTAATTCCCAGTTGCTCAGTGTTTGCTTTTATATCTAGTAGAAGTTGTTATTATTGTTATTAAAGAGAAAATAGTTGGAAAAAATACAGTCACAAATGGTTTGAGTTGGAAAGGACCTTAAACTCATCCAGTTCCAGCCCTCCTGCCATGTGCAGGGACATCTTCCAGCACTTGGTTGTCCCCTCCTAACTGGCCCTGGAATAGAGATCCATATTTAGAAATCCATACTCAAGCATTCTGTAGAAAAATCTTTAACTTTCAGCTCCTGGTTTGGAATAGGTTTCACTTTAAGCTGTGATGCAGCAAATGTTTCTGTGTAAAACTTTTCCCGGGCTCTGTGTTTTACCAGGATGCCAGCTGAGATCAGGCTGGTGACACTGTGATCCTTGTATTTAGAGAGGGAATTGCAGTATTTCTTCTTAAAAAAACACTTTGTGAATCCACTGGGTGGTTTCTGAACGTGAAGCAGGGGGTTGAGATGGGGCAGTTTGAAGCCAGAGGCACTGACATAAAACACTCCAAGTGTTCCCCACTGGTTTGAGTTTTGGGGTTTTCTCTGCCCATGGGGAACCCCAGGCTGGCACCTCAGGGAGGCCCAGCTCAAACCTGGGAGGGCTGGGCAAGTTGCTTTCACCACAACCCAGAGAAAAATGATCAAGTTAAAGATAAAATAATCACTCTGTGGTTTGTGTCAGTCCCACTGGGCCGTGTGTGAAGAGATGAGCGAGTTGAAGAGGGTGGCAGTCAGAGGGAAAGTCAAAACCCTAAAAATACCCCTCAGCTTCCTGCTGGGTTGTTCCTCTTGGGGCACAGTTTCTGTTGGCTGCCAAGTTAAAGATAAATTTATTATTATTATCATCATTATTTCCCCTCAGAATGAAATAATCTTGCAGCAGCTCCTTGGTGATAGGTGCCAAAAGCTGTCCTTGCCCTGTCAGCAGAAAGAACCTTCTCCTTTTCTGAATAAAACTTGGTCACTTTTTAATCTAGTGCAAATAGAGAAATCCTTAATTTCACCAGCAGTGGTTCTTCTTGATATCATTATGTTCTCAAAGCAACTACTTAGCCTGTGATTTGATGTTTTAATTTCCTTTAAATCACCTTTAGCACCTCTGAGTGTCGTGCTAGAAGTTTGTTTCGGCGTCTTTCAGCATCCAGATGAATTTGTAGTTGGCAATCTCTGGCTCTGGCCATGCCTTTAACATCTCCTGCCCTTGTCCTGACAGAACAGCAACGGGTGATGCTGCTCAGCAGGTCCCCCTCGGGCCCCAAGAAGTATTTCCCCATCCCAGTGGAAAACCTGGAGGAGGAAATCCGGATACGCTCGGCGGACGAGGGGAAGCTCTTCAGGGAGGAGTTTAATGTAAGTTTTTACACATGGATGGCTCAAAACAGGGGGAAAACCAGAATATCTGCCAGTATTAACAATTCTTGTGTTTGGTGCATGATTGGTGCTGTTCTGTGAGTTCTGTCAGGTGTGGGGATTCTTCATCTGGATAAAACCTGGAATTTTTACTGATTTGTGATGCTGCATCGGTGTTATATGAACTGTTTGCCTCTTGTTTACATTTAAAGAAGGTCTTTAGTGTTTGCCTGAAGCTAGAGGAGAAGGAGCATTGAATATAAACCTCTCTAGCTGTGATTTCATGATGGAGGTGGGGGGGATTTTGGGGGATCTGGGTGTTTCCCCTCCATGGGAACTGCTCAGAGGAGAGGACACAGTGTGGCCTTAATATTTCTCTGGTAGGGTTTGACTTCTTTTTTCCTGATAATTTGACTTTTTTTGCTCTTGGTTNCTTAAACTCCTGTGACTTTTAAGTTCTCATCTAAAGCTGGTGATTTGTTTCCAGGGCTATAATCAACCCCACAGATGTTTTGGGATCATCCCAGGGTCTCAGAGCCCCTGACAGGGTCTCACAGCTCTGGATCCCTGAGGGATGTCCCAGACTCTGACAGGTTAGCATCCCAGCACTCCCCTGTTTGCAGCAGCTACCCCAGCACAGTTCCTGGGGGTGTCTCAGCTCTCAGGCTTTTCCTGCTGAGGATTTTGTGAGTGTGCCTGTAGGGATGAGCTGTACCTGGAGTCTGTGCTGAGCTCCTGCAGGATTCCTGTGCACAAACACAACACCAGGAGCTGCCTTTGGGGCCTTTTCCAGACTTTTTGTGACTTCTTTTCACTTCCCTGCACAGCAGAAGCCAAGCAGGAGTTTAAATGTCAGAGTGGATGGTGAGAGCCAGTGCACGTGGTGATTAGGCTGGCTGGTGAGCTGCCCCCTTCATTGGGAGCACATTTAGAGCTGCAGTTTGGCTGATGATAAATTCAAGCCACAGAATTTTGCCTTTTCAGACAGGGAGATTGTGGAAATCCTTATCAAAGGTGACAAAACGAAACCAGCTTGTCGAGGTGTGTGCTGGTGAATTTGGACTCTGCTGATGAATTTGCTCTGAGCTTCAGAGGGAAACAAACCATCTGTTTTCATTTTAAAACCCCTCTTTGTTTCAGTAATTCTCTGCCCCATGCTGTGACCACGTGGGATTCTGCCCACACCCAAAAACCTGGGGTCTGATCCCCCAAAATGAGCAGTGCTGGGGTAGAATGGGAATGATGGTCAATGTGGTTTTTTTTTTTTCCTGTGGCTGAGAGGGCTGGCAGTGTCCAAGGCCAGGTTGGACAGGGCTTGGAGCACCCTGGGATAGTGGAAGGTGTCCCTGCCATGGAAGGTGGGAATGGATGAGCTTTAAAAGATCCTTCCATCCCAAGCCATTCCATAATTCTCTGGTTCTGTGCTCAGCCCTGCCCTGGGGATGCTCCAAGGATCTCTGCCCACCCCACACAGCCTGATCCCCCATGGCAGGGGCCAGGCATCCCTGGGAATGCAGGGACAGGAGCTCCAGTGGGAATTAGGAATAAATTTGGGCTGAAAATGGTGAGCCTTGGGAGCCAGCACTGCCCAGGCACAGGCACCAACTTGAGTAGTTTAATCTCAAGTGATTTTTTTTTTTTTTTTGTAAAAATAAACCTAAAAGATGAAGACCCCCAGCAGGCAGAAAAGAGTTTTGAGGACAGTTCCTGGCTTTGAGGACAGTTCTCTTGGATTCATGTGCCTAATGGTGTTCTCCAGCACCTTTGATTTTGTCCCTAAAGCCTCAGTGACCCTTCAGAGCTCCATTGCACCCCTTGGACACTCACCAGAATAGCAGAGGCTCCTTTTTTTGTTATGTGCTTCCTTTGTGAACATTGGGTGCTAGAAGAATGTTCTTTCTTCACAAGAAAAAAAAAAAAAATTAAAAATCTGTTTTTTTTTCTGTAAAGCCCCTATCTCTGATCATCCCTGAAAGTTTGGGATTATTGCTTTGATTCCCAGATTAATTACTGATAAGCTTCCCTTAAGAATTTTCTTTTGAAATTTTCATTCTGGCTGGATTAAGACACCCCTGTGGCTGGTTCTGTGCTAAAAAAGGAGGGAAGGTGCTGGTGCTGGGTGGGTTGAGCCTCTCACAGCTTCAGTGGGATTTTGGGGGTGCTGCCCAGCGGGGACAGGTCACAGTGTGGTGGCAGCAGATGGCTCAGGGCCAGCAGGACTCGTCAGCTCCTCGTGCTCTGGGGTGACGGGAGGATGTGCTGAGGATGTGCTGAGGAGGTGAATCACATCCTCCCTCCATGGCTGCAGCAGGAGCTGGGCCCTGCCCCTGCCCTGGGGCACAAGGAGCTCCCTGGGAAGATGCCAAGGCCTTGCAGAGGTCAGGAGTGGGCATGGAGAGGTGATTTGGACAACGTGAATTCCTTTTCGTGTGTTTTTCACGTGAAAATCCAGAACTGCTCTGGCTGTTAATTGAAAATGGGGTGCCTGGCTTTAAGTTTGAAGAGTGTTTAAACTGATAATTTTTTCACAGTCACACGATGGTTTGGCTTGGAAGGAGCTTAAAGATCATCCAGTTCCAAGCACTTGCCATGGGCAGGGACACCTTCTACTATTTCTTTTTATACAAAAATTTAGTTTTTATGTTTCATAAATGTACTCTAATCAACAAAACTGATAAAAAGCCACGAGTTTCATTCACATCAGGAATTAAGCAGTCTGCTGACAGCAGCTTTCTTCCTCAGCCCTTTTAGCCTCCTTTCTTCTCCACTCACAGCTTTATGCCCCAGCAAAGCAAACCCACGAGTGCAGGGTGCAGTTTCCTGTGTGGTGGAGGATCAGAGCTCCCCATGCCCCCCTCTCCTCCTGTGTCACCCTGACAACCCTGGCTGTTTGGGGGGGAATTCCAGCCCTGCTCTCTGCCAGCTTGGCTCAGCTCTGCCCTCCCTGACCACGTTTTTTCCGTGCCCTGTGTGACTCAGACTGGGCAGAAGAGTGGGACAAGGTTGGTGGTGCCTCCCCAAACTGCTGGGATTTTACCTCAGTGGGATCCACCCTGCTGGCACTGGGGGTTTTGGTGTTCACTTAAAGGAATTTCATGAAATCCACTTTAAGGAACTTCTCTAAACCTGGTTCTGGTTTGGTCCCTCTGCAGTGGCAGCATCTCAGCTATGGAGAAACTCCACCAAGGGCTCCTCCTTGCTTTCATCTTCACCTTCTTCTCTGTTTTTTCCTTTGGTTTATTGCCCTCCATGACTGTTTGGGTTTTTTTTGAGCCAGACTAAATTTATCTGCGCTGATCTCTCACTGGTGACTCGCAGAGCTCAACTCACACTGCATAAAAACCCCATAAATGATTTTTCCTTCCTCCTTTTCAGCCAGGGCTGGGGCTGCAGAGGCAGAGCTGAGCAAGATGTTGGGTATTTGATGTCCTCAGCATCAAGGGGGTCAGGCCCTGCCCTGTTTCTGTGCCTGAGCCCAGGGTGGGTGGCACCAGTGGCACTGGGTCACGCTCTGAGTCACTGTGGCAGGTGGCAGCTCCAGGCAGCAGCTCAGAGTTTAACAATTTGCTAAATAACTGTGATCTCTGAGAGAAAAAAAAAAAATTCCTTCTCTCTCCCCAACTGCTGAACTTGTTGTCTGGAGTGAAATCTGCCAGGATGGAGTTGCCTGTTAGAGAGGAATTAAAGTTACTGGAGGGGAAAAGTTGAAATATATTTAATTCTGTTGGATGCAGATTACCCCTAAGCCATGTGCAGTCAAAATTATTTATGTTCTAGCACATTGACTCTATACATTTATTTTTTTTTTTCAGTCATTAACGTCTGGGTATGTGCAGGGAACGTTTGAAATGGCAAATAAGGAAGAAAACAGGGAGAAGAACAGATATCCCAACATCCTGCCATGTAAGCCATTCGCTTTTCTTTTAAACCAGACAATGAATTCTGGCACTGAGCAGCTGCTGGTAGTGTTCACGTGCTGAAAATACTCAAATAACGATTTCACTGGTCAGAAATGCTGTTCATGTGTTGTCTGTGGTTGGGGAACCAGGCCTTCTGCTTGCAAGGAAATACCACCTTTCAAATGTAATAACTTGCCAATGTCCTTGTTATCTTTCAGATGATCATTCCAGAGTGATTTTGACCCAAATTGATGGAGTCCCAGCTTCAGACTACATTAATGCTTCATATATAGATGTGAGTTGAGAGTTGCCCACAGCTGGGCAAACTTTGGGAATTAAAGAAGTGTAATTTTCTGCTTGCATGTGTTGGCCTTTCACCTTTTAACTGCTGTGGCTTTTGTTTCCACAGGGTTATAAAGAAAAGAATAAATTTATAGCAGCACAAGGTAACTCCTTCTCATTTGTCTCTTCTCTCCAGCTTAGGGCTGAGCACATTTAGTCATAGCTGTGTTTTAGAGGTTATTTTTGGCTGCAGGTGAGGCTGGATTTAGAGGTTACAGTTAAAGTGAATTTGCAATATTTGTGAGGTGACCAACTGCCTCCAAGCTTGTGGATTCTGCTCTGAGCAGAGGCTCATTTCCCCCTCCACACCCTCTTTGTATCAAAATTGGGGTCTCCTGATGATCCATTCCAAGTTTTTTGTGGTCCCAGGGAACCTTGGCATAGGCAAGAGCTGCAAAGAAGGAATTCTAAATGTTGCTCCTGCCATAGTTAAAAGACTAAATATTTAAGAATTAATGTGTTAGAGAATCTTCCAGTGCCTAAAGGGGCTCCAGGAGAGCTGGAGAGGGACTGGGGACAAGGGATGGAGGGACAGGACACAGGGAATGGCTTCAGACTGAAAATGGGGAGGAAGGTTCAGATGGGATAATGGGAAGGAATTCCTCCCTGGGAGGGTGGGGATGGAATTCCCAGATTTGCTGTGGCTGTCCCTGGATCCCTGGCAGTGCCCAAGGCCAGGTTGGACATTGGGGTTGGAGCACCTGGGACAGTGGGAGGTGTCCCTGCCATGGCAGGGGTGGTAAGTAAATAATCTTTAAAGTCCTTTCCAGCTCAGGCCATTCTGTGATCTATGAGTGATATTTCTAGAGAGATGATTCCTTCTAAAAATGTAGATTTGAGTGCATGATTATGTGAAAGAAAATGTGATGGGGGGTTATTTAATGTATAAATATACAAATCTGGTATATCCCTGTGCAGGTGTAGCCAACACAGCTCTGGGTGGGTGCCCAGGGCAGGGCTGTGGGGCTGCTCTGGGATCTGTTCCATCCCCTCTCCTGAGCATTTCCCTGTTCTGTCTGCAGGACCCAAGCAGGAAACAGTCAATGATTTCTGGAGGATGATCTGGGAGCAGAAATCAGCCATTATTGTCATGTTAACCAACCTGAAAGAAAGAAAAGAGGTAAAATTCTTGCTGTCACTCTGTTCTGAGATGTCCCCTGTGCTCCAAAAGCACTCGTGGCTGCTCAGGGTCTGACCAGGTGCATTTCTGACCACTTCCTGCCCTGGCCCCTGTCAGCACAGCTCAGTTGCTACTCAGAAGTGTAGTTTTCATTTCTAAAATGCCCATTTATATCAGGTGATCTTAAGGAAAAAATTCTGATGGCCAATTGTGTCCTGCATAGCCCAGAGCCAAAGGAAAACTCCTGTGGTTTTATCCCAGTGTAAGGCTGCACTTGTGGATGGGATTAATTAGGAATGAAGATAAAAACTCTTCATTTTATTGGGTTTCAAAAGACAGCTTGTCAATTAAACAATGAGAAATTAAAGCTGCTTTGTTGTGAGGGTGCTGTTGCTCCTTCCTGTCCCCCTCTCCCCCCCTGAGGATGGGGCATCCCTTGTTCTCCTCCTGGAGTTGATTTTCCTGCCCTTTTACTGCTGCTTGAAGCTCCAACAGCAAAGCCAGGCCAAGAGGGCCAATTCCCAGAGTGAGCATCCAGAACTGCCAAATCTGGGTGTTCCTGATGCCTCCAAAGGAGAGCTGCTTTGAGTTTTTCTCACTGGCTGCAGGTAGAGCTTGAAAACAGTGAAAACCTCACAGTCCCCGCATTTGGACACCCTGTACAGAGCTGCCAAACTGAAGCAAAGGCTGTGGGGGCTGAGTAGGTTAAAGAACAATTCCAAGCTGTTCTCACCTTCTCTGCAGTAGTAGCAGGGTGCTAGAGCTGTGCCACGAGCAGCTCTGCACACTCACAGCTCTGCTCACCTCCCTGCTTACAGCTACGAGTCAAAGCCAGGTCAGGGTGATAAAATCCTGTGTTTGTGTACTGGTTTGAAAGCAAAACCAGTGAGAGACTCCAAGTCAGAAATACGATTTAATAGGAAAAAAAGAGAAAAAATAAAATTTCATGTAATAGTACAAAAGAAAAC
>VXBI01013168.1:0-18829 GCA_013397375.1 Toxostoma redivivum | reverse complement strand
AAAAGAAAAAAGAAAAGGCTTTTGTTTTAACTGTTATATTCCTTAAAGTGTACCCCATAAATTGATGTGGTCCTTTGTAATAGTTGTGAGTAAACTGTTAGTTGAGGAACGGATGTTTACACAGTGATTGCATTTCCATTCTTCTGGGCGGATGATTCACTGACATCGAGGCCATGAGGAAACTGTTTCTGGTGTAGAAAATCTCCATAGACTGAAGAGAGAAGTCTCCTCTACCAAGTGAATTGGTGAAAGACTTTTTTTTTGAAAGATGGTAAACGGACTGATTCATTTTCTGCAAGTTGTCAGTGTGAAAGAAAAGAAGTTGTGGGGGGAGACGAAATGTTCTAACAGTTTTATTCTGAGTTTTATTCTTTTTTTCTTATAGTTTCTAATAATGAAGTTTTTCTTTGTACCCTTCAAAGTTTGAGCCTGGTTTTCCTGCCTCCTAATTCTATCTCCCAGCAGGAAATGCGTAAATAATTCTAATGGGTACAATTCTAATGGCCAGTGTTAAATCCATGACATAAATTGGTGCATTGGCTGGGAAATTTCAAATTGGTGAACCAAAACCACTACAATGGATTAACATGATTTGTCTTCAAAAGTGTTTTTTTTGCCCCAGACAGGATGATGACAATATTTCAAGCAGTTATCATAATGTCCTTGGTGAGGCTGGGACAGGTCATGTGCTGTTACATAGCTATAAATCTGAACTAATCTTGTTCAAATCAATGGGATCCATTAAGTTAATAATTACTTAAATGTGAGAAATATCTGGCTTACATACATTGCAGTCACTTATTAAATGGATCATAAACAATTAATAGAATTCTGATCTTCATATTTTGTTGCTTTCCCTGTTTTCAGCATTTGCACAAAATACACTATCAGAAAAAAAGTAAGTATTTGCTGATTTTCAGAAAAATCTTAAAATTTCTTTTTCCCATTTCCATATTACAGAATCCCAAGTGAGTTCTTGTGACAAAATCTTTACAGCATTTCACTAAAAGATGTAAACTGTGTCCTTGAAAATAGTGAAGCTATAATTCTAATTATCATGGGTAACTTACACATAGAAAATGATCTGTTGCTGAAACACCAAAAAAATTAAAAATGGCACTGAAGAGAACCAGAGCCCCAACATGGATTAAATTAATATAAAAGCAAATTTCTTCTTAAAAGGCAGCCCCATTCAATGTTTTCACACTTTTATTTCCTTGAAAAAATATACTGAGTGGCTCTAAATCTCTTCTCTTTTAAATAATTATAACTGAGATCAGGGCATGACCTAGAAAGACATAAAAGCATTTGTCTTTGCTTTAAAACAGTTGAAGTGTGTAGCATGGGTGACATAAAGTTGATGAACATTATTTTGGCTCCTCAGTTTCTCTATTTTTCATATGATGGGACAAAAGAAAAATTTCAGAGATGCTGGAAATTATTAGGTTTATGAAATGGAAAAAGTGAAGGACTTTTTAAAAGAACAATATTTTAATTTTAAAATCTTCTAACTTTTTCTAGCATTGGATGTGTGTCATTTGAAATTATATAATCTGGAAGAATTAATCATAAATGTCAGGAAGTGTTAAGTAGAAATATTTCACCTTTAGAATCTATTAGAATAGATTTCTATACAGAAAACACACAATAAAGTACAATTGAAATAAAAAGCCCATGTGATACATTATTTTCTAACAGAGGCATAACTTTCTTGCATGAAATGACACAAACTGGCTCAGTGTGAAATCATCTGAAAGGACTGTTCTCTCTCATATTACCTAATCTATATAACTTTTGGTCCAGAAATGTTGGCCTCCCAGTTCTTTAAACTACATAAATTTGGTGACATCTACTACCCACTTCTTTTGGAGAGAAGTAAGGACATTGAGCTCCTTCCAAGGGATTATTTTAAAATCTCTTTCATAAAACTTAATGGTTCATAAATCAGAGGCTATTTGCAAAAAATATTGTAAAAATTAACCTATTTAATACCATTAATTTAGAAGGAAAAAACCTACTACATTAAACTCAGTCCTGAGTTCTTTGAGTATACGTAATTGCAAGAAACATAAACATATTTCTATAACTGGATTTCCCTTACAATACTTGTGCAAACAGGGTCCAGGCACAAAGTGGCTGTGCTATGAGTGACCTCATTTTCTTTTTCATGATTTTGGTTAATTACCTCTTAGGACGTCTGTTCTGTTCTCCTTTTATCTTAGTGTTGTTCAGCTGCCTATGATAAGAGCAGTGTTTGTTAATATGAGTAAGATGTACAGCATCATTTATGATGATATACTTTATACTACAGTCATCAAATATTTTATGATGAACCTGTCCTTTCTGATGTAAGAAAAATGAAAACATGAAAATGTCAAGAGTAAGTCTTTATGATAGTCTTTCTGACATGGCAGGTAACCAATGCTATCTTTGCTGAAACATTTGGGAGTCTTGTCATAATTTATTTTGGAAAAAAAAATTGAGCAACCAGTATGGCTTTAGATAATCCCATGTGTACAACTGGCAAAAAGAGATCTTGTTAAACAACTTTGCATTTTTGCAAGGCATCTTTATTCTAATATAAACACCAAAGCAATAGTGTTACTGCTTATTTATAAGCTATAGACTTGCTTCAGAGATGCAAATACACAATGCTTATACCTGATAGAAAACTCTTACTGAATCAGGTCTACTAAGCAGAGATTAAGAAATGTACAAGGGAATAATTATTATTAAAGAAAAAACGTTGTTGTGGGACGAGCAAAGTATTTTTTTTATTGCTACTTGCTATCAAATTGTCTCATGAACAGCTGTCATGATGTGCTTTGTGGATCCTTGTTGTGGTTTAGGAATGGTGTTCCCCAGTTTAGTGTTCCCACTGAAACCCTCCAAAACATGTGCCACTCACTCACTACCCTTTCCCTCTAGCTCTTCTTTCTGCAGTGGGTTTGAGAGGAGGATTGAAGGCACAAAAAGATTGTGGGTTGAAATAAGAATATTTGACTGGAAAAAGAAATGAAATAAGAAAATTAACTGTAACAGCAACAGTACTAATAACAAAGCGGACAAGAAAGACGTGAATGTTCACACCTGATTGTTCACCATGTAGAGCGAAAAATCTTGTCCAGAACACCAGGACAATTCTTCTGTCTCCTAAAAGCAAAACTCACTTTTTACTCTAAAAAGATATCAGATGTTAACAGGATAAGACTCCTGTATCTGCCTTTTAGTGAAGCATGTAGGAATCTGACATTTTTAAGCTTTGAATCCATCATATATAACTGAAATTGAGCAACACATTAGAAGTGTCATAGGGCATTAGTAACTAGACAGACAAATACTAGGAATACACATATCTAATTTTCTAGGGAAACGAAGCATTTAATGTAATACATCCTGCATATTTGAAAGTATTGGCTTAGTAAACAGCACTCTTATCATTGCATCTGTTTTAACACATTCTTACAGAAATCTGATGGATGATGTTTAGGGAGGAAGTGCTTCAATCCAGTCTGAAGAAAGGACTTGGTGGACATACAACATCATAAGTTTGGGTTTGAATATCTACTAGAAGATCTCTTCTCCAGCTCTTGTATGATACAAAGAGGATACCAGTATTTTACTAGTGGGACAGTAGGAGTGCAAAGAAGGAAAACTCATCTCTGTGGTTCAGAGAGAAAGGAGTTGGTTATCCCCCACTGAAAGATGGTATAAAAAAGTTCTCCATAGCAGCTGGTTAAACCTAAATGTATTTCTGACTGTGACTCATCCATTCAGTCTTGCGTCTGCTGGTCTATTACATACCTTACATCTCAACTCTAGCAGTACTTAAAGTTTTTCCTTTACCCTGAGAACATTATTTTATTAATTTGCATATGCAGAAAGTATATGCCTTCTTTTCAAATACTGTTTTAAAACGACATCACATTACCAGTGATTACCATTACAGGAAAGAAAAGCATTTAAGCCAGCCCTTTCCCCCTGGACTCTTTAAATTTGACTAAACTTTATACACTGGCTGCTGTGAAATCCATATAGATACAAAATTGTTAATTAAAATGAACACTATTATTAAGTGAAATTGAATGCAAAAGAAAGCTAAGAACGACAGTTCCTATTTGAATTCTTATTTCAGTGGGTCATGCCATAAAATATATATTTGTGATTCTGGGAAGATTAACTAGTGTAGTTGCAAATCCATTGTTAATCTGTGGCGCACAACTAGATCAAATGCGCATATTTACAAAAATGCCACTGATTAAGAAAAGAGAAAACTCTGGCCACTAAGTTCCTTTCTAAATCTTTTCATATTAATAAGAACAAGACATGAGACACAACATATAAAGAGGTTAACTCTCAGCATTCAAATCTATTTCCTAACTTGGAAGCCCTTAAAGGAGGAAGACAAATTACTAGTCAGGAGATTCAGACTTGATGATTGATTGCATCAGAGCAGGACCCAATTTTACCAGCAGACTTGCTGCATGCTAGGAGGGACTCTGCTCTCTGAGGGGGTTCAGTTATTAACCAGTGATATTCTCTGCAGATGCTGAACTGTGGGCAGAACATGTCCATTTCTCTAATACAACTTATCTAATTGGCTTTGGGGTGAAAAAACACTTAATAAAAAGCAGGAATGAAAGTCAATGAGTAGATATCAGAAACAAAGATACAGTAAAGAAAGGAGTAATTTCTCTTTAACCTTTGTAATAGTAGGATGGCTGTAGGATGTTGACAAAAGCTGATTGCAACCCTCACCAAGTCAAATTATTAACAGAAATAACGAGCTGGGCTGTATGATTTATTAATGCAAAATTCCCAGAGAAGTTAATAAAATTATGGCCTAATTGAATCACCTCACTCATTGTCTTTTCCTCTATCTTGACTGATATTATACGTCATTCATTTCTCACATAAAGAGAAATCTATTACATTTCTACAATAAATTTACTTGGAAAGCTTTCAAAAAATTATTAATTCATTAGGTACTCTATATGAAGAATGGTGACCATTTAAACAGTGCAGAAAAAAAAAACCTGAAAAATCATCACCTACAAAATAACAACAAAATAAAAAACATGAGAGTGCAGGAATAATATGTCTGAACAGATTGCAACTACCTAAATTGGACTTTTTTCAAATCTAACCTTGGTTCATCTTCTGAGGAGTGCCACTGTGTTTTTGATTATGACAAGTCATGAAGACGTCTGTTTGCTGAGCTGTTTAGAAGATCAGTGGTATATTTAAGTTTGTTTTGTCTGTTACGAGCATTAGGCAGGAAGTGCAAATTTTAATCCTCCACCAATCTACCTTCCACCATAGCACCACAGGTTTCTTGGTTACATTTCACTGTCGTTTAAGAAGGAAACTATAAATTTGATACATTTTTTTTAAATTCAAATTCAATCATAGCATCTCCAATATAAATTAGAAATTTTTAACATAATATGTACAAATAAATATATACCTTACAATAAACCCAAACAAACCATATTTTTCTTAATCTACAGTTTTCAAGGTGCTTTACTTTCTCGTCTCTTTCTTTTGTCAAAAGAAAAAAATATAGAGATGGAATTTGGCATACAAGGTTTTCTTTTAAGAACTCAGAAGAAAGGAAGAATATGTTTCATCTTAGTTTGGAAATTTTTCGGAAAATACATGTACATACAAGTGTGAAACAATATAGATCTCTGTAATTCTAAAATCTACTTCCCAGTCTCTATAAAGTTGCTTATTCTGGAAACATAAAGCTAAGAATTATGTTAGTAGATGCTGTTGACCACTTTGCAATGCAGCTTGTCTGATGCATGGGGAAATTGGCAGCAAGTTATTCCTAGCGTGGTATCTTCAAAAGGTGAAACAGAAACTTGGAAAGCTTGAACATTCAGCCTCAATCTTTTTTTCTGACAGAAGAGAATATGAAATAGCCATGCCTCAAGTAACTCCAAAAATTCCAGGGTTATAAAGCTAGACACAAATGACTATAAAATCTGCAAATAAACTAGTGTTTAGGTTGGTTGTGGACCTCAGATGATGCAGTATTAATGTAAACAGTGACATAAAAAATAAACATAATTAATTAGAATCATCAAATCCTAGACTGGAAAAGACCTCAAAGATCATTGAATCCAACTGTAAACCTAAGGCTGACAAGGTCACCACTAAACCATACTCCTAAGTGCTATGTCTGTGCATCTTTTAAATACTTTCTGATTCAGTGATTCAACCACTTCCCTGGCAGCCTGTTCCAGTGCTTGACAACCCTTTCCATGAAGTAAATTTTTTCCAATATCCTGTATAAACCTCCACCAGTGTAACTTGAGACCATTTTCACTTGTCCTGTTCCTTGTTACCTGGGAGGTGGGATTGACTTCCATGTGGCTACAACCTCCTTTCAGGTAGTTTTAGAGAGTAAGGTCTCCCCTGAGACCCTCCATTCCTCCAGGCTAAAGGCATTTCCCTCCACCACTCCTCACAGAACTTGTGCTATAGACCCTTCACCAGCTTTGTTGCCCTTCTCTGGACACAGTTCAGCACCTCAATGTCTTTCCTTTTGTGAAGGGCCCAAAACTGAACACAGGATTCCAAGCGCAATCTCCCCAGTGCCAAGAGCAGGGGAATGATTACACCCCTCGTCCTGCTGACAACTACTGTTGATCCAGACCAGGATGCCTTTGGCTTTCTTGCCCACATGGCAAGCACACACTGGCTTAGCAAGCCCTGCTCCTTTTCAACTAAGCAACTTTCTAGCCACAAGCCTGTAGTGCTGCATGGGGGTGTGACCCAAGGGCAGGGCCTGGTACTTGGCCTTATTGAGTCCCACACCCTGGGGCTCAGCCTGTCAATCCAGACTGTTCAAATCCCACTGCAGGACCTTCCTACCAGCAAAAAAATTACTCTTGCTTAAGTTGCCAGGAGTCATCTGACTGAGGGTGCCCTTGATCCCCTTGCCCAGATTGCTGATAAAGGTATTTAACAAGACTGGCCTCAGTACCAAGCCTGAGGAGCACAAGTGTCCTGCCACCAGCTGGATGTAACTTCATTCTCTGCCACTTTCCGGGCCCAGTTTTTTATCCATGCACCA
Source organism: Toxostoma redivivum (assembly GCA_013397375.1). Lineage (NCBI taxonomy): Eukaryota > Metazoa > Chordata > Aves > Passeriformes > Mimidae > Toxostoma > Toxostoma redivivum. The sequence goes on along the minus strand of VXBI01013168.1, from coordinate 11,745 downwards.
GTCTAAGCTGTGAGAAGCCAGTTTTTCCAGGAGAGGAGTGTTGGAAATGCTGGGAAAGGCTTTGCTAAAATCCAGATAGTCTGGAGCCTTTCCCTCATCTACTAAGTAGGTCACATATTCATAGAAGAATATCAGTCATAGAATCATCATACAATAGCTGGATTAAAGATCATCTACTTCCTACCCATGTAATAGAAGAAGATCAGGTTATTAATACAAAATTTATAGAAAAATGCAAAGTATTGGAAAGAAATGTATGGACACCACATACAGCTCCCACTGAATTGTTTCAAAATAATCTTTAGAATCTAAATACCTCAGACTCAACAGTGACAGGATTACATTTTGCAACTTCTGTAAACTTACAGATTCTGTCTGTTCTGAAGACACAAGTAGTTTATTTAGTTAACTGTAACACTTTTTCTATTTTTTTGTCTCTCTGACATAATGGACTGATGTTTCTTTCACCTAGACTTCACAACTATGATCTGATTTGGCCAACCATGTTCGACTAAATAGCTTTACAATGCAGATATTTTATCACAGAATCACAGAATTGGCTAGGCTGGAAAAGACATTTGAGATCATTGAATCCAGCCTATGACCTAACATGACCTTGTCGACTACACTATGGCACCAAAACGCCACATCCAGTCTTTCCTAAAACATCTCCTGGGACTGAGTCCACCACATCCCTGGGAAGCCCATTCCAAAGCCCAATCACCCTTTCTGTGAACAATTTCTTCCTAATGTCATGTCTAAACCTCCCCTGAAACACTTTAAGTCTGTGTCCTCTTCTCCAGTTGCTGGCTGCCTGTGAGAAGAGACCGACCTTCAGGTGGCTACAGGTTCCTTTCAGACAGCTGTAGAGAGTGATAAGGTCACCCCTGAGCCTCCTTTTCTTCAGGCTAAACAACCCCAGCTCCCTCAGCTGCTCCTCACAGGGCTTGTGCTCCAGACCCTTCACCAGCCTTGTTGTCCTCTTTACACACTCCAGCATCTCAACATCCTTCCTCAACTCAGGGGCCCAGCAGTGGACACAGCACTCAAGCTGTGACCTAACCTGAGTACAGAGGGTCAATCCCTGCCCTGTTCCTGCTGGCCACACTATTGCTGGTACAGGCCAGGATGCCATTGGGCTTCTTGGCCAATGCTTACCCAGCTGAACATGAGCCACCTGGGCACAGCTGGCTCATGTTCAGCTGCTGTCAGTCACTACCCCCAGTGCCCTTTCTGCCTGGCCACTGCCCAGCCACTCTGTTCCCAGCCTGTAATGATTGATGTAGTGTCCCATCCTTGAGAGGTAGGATTAATAGAGTGATTTGGAATAGCTTACCTAGTTATTTTCTTGAAAATGAACATTTAAAACCATTTTAGTTGTGAGTAGTGAAAAAAGTAAAATCAGAAAACTTAGGTTAGAATTTACTAAGAAACTTTACACTTAGTTGTCATCAAATTATGCGTCTTAAAAGGACTGTTTGTCTTGTCAGTTTTAGTAGCAGTTGGGAGAAAAAAAAAAAAGTTTTAGAAAACAAAATCCCGTAAAATGACCTGAGGTCTTTCAGTAAGAAAATGAAATTATGTTGGTGGCCAAAGAACAAGGGAGAGTATTCCATCTGCTTCACCAATCTCCATGTGGTTGGTTGGCACATTTGGTCACAGGCATTTCAACAGATATGCTACTACTGCTAGTGCTGTTAAGGAAATTGTGGCTATCACTTTTGGCATATCCAAGTTGGAGTTTCAAAGTGGTATCAGTGATTATTTTTAAATTATTTCACTCTGTTTTGTTCTCCTCGAAAATATCTTATTGTTTTGCTAGCTACATTTGCATCAATATAAGTTACATTTCAAGTATCTTGATGTTTTTTCTTCATTTTCATTATTTTGTAAGAATACAGACTTTGCTATGTTAGAATAGACCAGAAGCATACCTGGCCCATTTTATCTCAAACAAGTTCTGACTGGCTACAAATGAATTGCACATTGTAAAACAGACTGAAAAAAGCAGAAAAAGTCTCAATCTAGAATATTTTTCCCACCCATGTTCATTAAAAAGAGGTCTTTGCCCCAGAGGATGCTTGCTGAAAATGCTATTTCTAAGTCTTAAAATAATAAATCTATTTTATGTCTTTCACTAGGGACTAACTGTTTTGAAATATACTATACCTCCACTTGCAGAAAAAACATTTTTCACTTTAAATCTACCTGAACAGAATTGTAATAAACTCATTCCTACTGTTACAGTATTGACTTGATTCTAGAATTATTTTGTTAGTTAGAGAAAAAGTATGCATCTCACAGCTACAAATATTTTTATTTTTTAAATTATACTTATCAGAAGATCAGAAGTGCTTTATCTATTTCACAACACTGTATAAGGAAGGTAACTTTTCTACAGGTGAGGGAACTGAGGTATATGAAGTCTGTGTAATCTGGATGCTGTAGCTTATCTACAGGCAAGCCATAAATCAGTATTTTAGCATCAATATAGACTTAAAAATTCTGTTCACAAATTTATGGGGTAAAGTGCACACATACACACATGGTTACCTGTATACATTTGAAATCAATTTTGTGTGTGTATCTGAGCTGATTTTTAAATAAAACTTGCATTTTAAACTAAAGTTAAATTTGAAAACATATTTCTTTTAGCCATGTTGTAATATAATCTTAGTGGTATTTATGTTACCATAAATATTCCTGCCTGCAGCTCTGCTTGCTGAAATTTTGTGACTGATATAAATCTTGTTCAAGGGTTGTTGACATGCTACAGAATATATTTGCACAAATGAAGAGCATCTTCTGTAAGGTACTTTGTAATTGAGTATTGGAGCTAACTGGAGGACTTGTAGAATAAGCAAAAAAAGTTAATTATTAAAATTTTTGATAAATTTTAAAAACAGGAGAGTATGGGTTATAGTTGCTGTAACTTAGATAATTTGCTCTTCATAGAACTTAAATGATTAACTGCAACACAGTTGCAGCATGCAAGCATTTTTTTCCCTAAAGAAATAGTTCAATGCACACTTTGAGAAATAGTCAAGTACAGACTGTATAGGGAGGGGTTTTAAAGGTTTGGGCTTTACATTTATTAACCTCTTCTTTCTTCATTTTTGCTTCATATGCATCTTTATTTCATTTTATTTGTTGTAGTTCTCTAACAGGGAGATCAACCAATCAATCAGTGTTTTTTTAGTTTTTTGTTTATTTTCCCCCAGTTGTTTACTGGTATGTGCATAATGAATACATTAAAGTCGAAAATACATGGATGCATTACTGAATTGCAATGTGTATGTATTTTACAGCAATTGTTAAATACATATAAAATCATGCATTTTCAATCTTACCGTATACATTTTGCAAGCATGCACAAACAAAAATTTGCAACATGAGGTGCATAGCGTAATTAGTAAATATGCTAAATTAAGTGCATGTAGTTTGATGCTAGTAAAAACATGAAAGAGTAGATCATTGCCCAAATACTGGTATTTATATGGTAAAATTAGTATACTGTTTCCAGGTTGTATTGCAAATAAATGCTCTTAAAACACTTCATCAGTAACTGAGGGAAATGTCATACTATCCAGACAGAGCCATAACTTAATACTTTGACCAAAACCCATACATTCTTGTCTTATTACAAGTTGATGCAAAGCCTATTACTATCAATATCAGGTTGACGCATCTCATTTTCCAACAGTCAGCATACTAAACTCTTGATGGATAACTAAGGCACTAATCGATATCTGATTGTGAGTCTGATTTTATACACTTTTGTCCTGTGATGTTATTGTCTGGCAAATTAATATAACAAGCAAGATTCAGAAAATGTCAGTACTGAGCCTATGAAAATATCAGGGAAATAAGAGCATCTTCTCTGTGTTCTCTAAAAAAAAAAAAAAAGAGCAGCAGCATTGACATCTACATTTTCTTACCTTGAAATCAATTCATTCTATGAGTGTTACTGTCAGTAATTAAATTGCATTTGAAATAAAGACAAACTGAAGATCAAGTGCATCAATAGATTTCCCTAACCTGCCACTGCAGAGTTCAAAACGGTGAATGCTTTTCTAAGGTGTTTATTTAATCAGCATATTTTGATTTTTAATAATTTTCAAGCATCTTTACCACTCCTCTACAGTAGTGATGTTTCATCCAGCAGTGAACTCACAAGATTGGTCCACCATAAGGTGCAGTTTTGTCATGTCTGTAAATTCTGTCATTTACTAAAATTTCCCCTAAGCAGTGAAGATGGGTGACCCTCTTCAGTGGTTAGTGTATGGATGTTCTGTAGATAGTAACAATTAATCTCTTGGTTCTTGAACATAAGTATCTGACAGAAATAGAAAATGTTCTATATTACTACAACTGTCTCTAACACAGGGTATTATTCTCTTCATTTGATCTGTGCAATATAACTTTAGTCTTCCAGTCTTCTTAGTGGTCCATGTATGAAGTGTGGCCAATGCCTAAAGAGCAATGCTCTGGAAAAGATCCAGGAAAAAGAGAAGGGTTGTAGAGATCACAGTATATTTAAACTCTTTGTGTTTTATGTGAGTCTAGGAAGGAATAGTACTTGTGCACAAAGCAGGCAAATTCTGGTCAGATTGTAATACCAGTCTGAAAATCCTTTGTATGCCTAAATAATGATAATCTTCGTTGTATCCCTATATGTGGTCCCCTCTGCCTTGTAGCTGCAAAACTGCCAACAATCTGTCTGTGGATCATTGGCTGAAAAACCTACATTTGTGAGCCTCCTGTGGTTCATGGGAGCATGTGCATAAGCAAGCAGCTGGGCTGGTAGCAACAACAGCTGTGTTCCCAAATTCTCATCCAGAAGCCTCCTACCAAAATAGGTTTCTGGAAATCTGTCTCATGACACCTGGAAGTGAATTACATCCATAGAAATTGTGGGGCGTGGACTCTTAGAAGACTGACATAGTATCTTATTGAGACATTTATTACACAAGTATTTAATGCAAATAGATTGCCCAGGAATTAAAGTAAATTGGGGATTCAGAGCTGAGTAAGACCTCTCAACAGAGAAACATTTTATTCTTGGCTATGCCTTCAACTGTGATCTTCATACGAAAATATTTAGTTTCAAGCTACTCAGTATCTCAGATTCTAATTTGATGTCACTGGACAAATGGGGAGAACTGCTGGCTCCCCCACATTCTGGAACTAAATTATACGTACGAGTGCCTTGTAGACATAAGGCTGTGTTTCTGTTGGCTGCATCTGCTACCAGTGAGAATTAACACTTGTTTGGGACCTGAGTAAAATACCTGTCTTCCTTTCTGTGAAGTCTTTTGAATTCATACTGCAATTTCTGGACTTCTTTCATGGCTTTCTTACTGTTGGAGACAAATTTTATGTGTTTGCATCATCTTCTGCCCATGTAAGCCTGGCTGAATCATATCTCAACAACTCTCTGATACTCATAACATGAAAACTGCTATAAATGTAACCTACTTACACATTTACATTTTGACAGTCAATATTTTATTCTGCTGTTCTCGTCTTTTGATTTGGTAGGATTTCAAAATCTTTCAAACACCGGAAAACAAAACACTGATTGTTAAAGAGCTATACGGAGAAAAAAAACATATAGAAATTGTTGTCATCTCTGTTTTCTTTATGCAGATTAGAAAGTGGGATTTGTGGCTTAATCTTATTTGACCTTTAATATTTAATATGTTAGAGCTAACCTGAAGGATATAAAGAAACCTGTACTTATAAAAGGATGAATATGCAAAATAAGTAAATATTTAAAAATATTTGGATGCAGATTTCAGTCTATGTTTTGAAATCTTTAACTTCTTTTTTATAATTCATACTGCCTATGAGCTATCTTTCAAAACCTCAAGTTTATAATACATAATGATCTAATTAATTATATAATTCCTTCGTATACCTGTGTGTATATATACACACACACACACACACAGACACATATATCATCCTTTATCCCTCTCTTTCAGTGTCAGCAATGTTTTCACTGTCACCCTCTGTATTCACACATGCTCTTTTCTTTCAAGAAATCTCATAGCCAAAAGGGGAACTTCCAAAGAGGAAAGTTGCTGAGGTGTCTTTATGTCCCTCCAGAGCAAGTACATTAGAAATTATGCAATATGCAAGGGAATAACAGCAGTTCTGAGATTCAGTTCTAGACATCCTTATGGGAATTCTTTTATCTTACTGTAAAATCATCCAAGTTGCAAAGAAAATTTAATCCTGCTAAGCCCCTTCTAGGGCTTAGAAATCAAGTGTTCTTCAAAACAGCCCTTCACCCACTCAGCTTACTTTTGATTTTTCCCAGGGTAATTTTAAAGACTGTGTGGGAAGGAGGATGGCAGAATGGAGGAGGCTATAGACCATTTTAATCAATGAGCTGTGGCTCAGAGGTGACAAGGAAGAGCTTGTTATATCCTGTTCCAGGGCTGCCTTCCTAGAAAGCAGAGTCAAGATGAAAAATTATTTAGCAGTAGAGAAATTGCTAAGAAACAAGCAAGGTTTTGAGGGCAGCTTGGACAGATGTTCTGTCTTACACTTATGCTTCCAAATGTGTTTAAAACTGTTTAGAGCTGGCAGACAAGAATGACAGGCAACATCACTTTTTTCATCTGGATTCAGGCTGAGAAGTTCTTAAAAACACCAGTTACAGCCTTTATTTAATTTTTTTTGCCTGTTTCAACAATTTGGTTTTTCTTGTAAAACAAATTGTTCATAAAACTTCATGAGAACAAATCTGCTGTCACATTGTGTTCAGGATACCGCAGCTGTTTTCTAGGAAATTTCTATGAAAGTTCTTAGAGCTCCAGTGGTTTAAGAATGACACACCTATTAAACATACTTAGTAAAGCCAGAGATCTCACCATCAGAAAACCAAAGAGACATGATCTGTAGTACTGCTAAGTGGCACAAAGTTCACGAGATCTGAGTTCTACTCTACAATGGCTTTGGTTGGACTATGCTCTCAAAGGAAGTTTCTCGTCCTTCTGTTTTGTGCCTCTCACTTGAGAGAGGATGGAAGGTCTGCAAGTCTCATCTGTGCACTGAAAAAGTTAATATCTCACCTTGAGGCCTGTAGATGTGATCCCTGGCGGGTGGTGGCCGGAGCTGTTTATGGTGGAGAATTCTTCCGCAGCTGTGCTGGGGGGAAGTTAGGATCTCAGCAGCCAAGCTAGAACACAGGGCAGCACCCGTGGGTCGATGGCTCCCCATCCCCCTGCCCGGTGGTTTCAGGTGGAACTTAGCAGCGGCAGCATTCCAGCCGACCTATGGGCCAGCGTGACCATGCTGGGGAGAGGGGGATCCGGCTCAGCCAGCGCTGCAGCAGAGCCGGGCCCGGCCCTGCTGGGGTGGGGCCTGGTGGGCTCCCGGGAAGGGACCCAACCCTGCGGCAAAGCCCGCCTGGCCTGGCCCGGCCGCGAAAGAAAAAGAGAAATTCCCGAGGTTTGTTCGTTTTAGAATGTGAATTTAATAGGGCTGTGTTTATCTCTCTAATTGGCGTATCAGCATACCTATTCTCAGAGCCAGCCAGTAATTGGTTTTGCCAGGCATGGAGGAAGCTGTTAGCAGCTTCTCTTAAAACATCACTTCTGTGGCTGGGCTCATTCCCTCCTCACCAAAACTCAGTTAATGCAAAACTAGCACACCTTCTCTTTTCCCCAGTATAATCACTAAAAAGAGGGAAATGCAGCTAAAATTGAACCATGAAAGCTTTTACAGTTTCACAGGGGACAAAAATGCATATCTGAGTATCGTGTAAGATGAAGGTTTTAAATTAAAAGTTGTACTGTTAGCTGTCTTTAATTGTATTTGCAACAACAGGATGGAGTCTCAACAAAAAGTTCCTCAGCATATTGACAAAATAATTTTTTTTGCTTTATTTTTGCTTATTTCAAAATTATTTTAAAATGTCTTCAGTCTTCATACTTTTTGTTTTCAAATGCTTTTTATCAGAGTACTGCTGTGAAGTAGTAATTTATTTGGAAATCTTGATTCTAGTAACTAAATTATGTCCAATTTTATATGACTATCAGTTTTGCTTCTTTTTTGGCACAAGATACAACCACATCTCCCTTGAAATAAAGATGTTTGCCAACAATAGGGAGACAGTTATAGCTATGTATTTATTTTTGTGTTAAATGTGTAAGGTCTTAGGGTGGAAATGAAGACCTGGAAACATGTCTGTGTTTTTAATACAAGGAATAAAGCATGCCCATTTAATGGAGTACTTGAACTAGTCCACTGAAGGAGCATCTGTCTCTGTAGCAAGCAGCTCTTACATCCTGATGTGACTAATATCACATCTAGTTGCTTTTGACTTTCCAGATTGAATAATGATAATACATAGATATTTCTGTGTGGATACGCAGTTTTCAGTAGGATTTCAGAACAGAAATGAAACTCTAAATCTATGTGCTCCAGGTGCTCTAAGTACTTGTTAAAATCTGAAGTTTCCCATCAGTATCTTTCCATCCTGTCTGCTTTGTTAAAGTTCGTTATTAATAATATGCTATAAATCATGTCAGATTTCAGACAGCTGGGTTTTCTTTTCACAAGGACAATATTGTGCATAAGTTACAAACACATTTAACTGCAGTAACAAAAGAGCACTTCCTTAGCCATTTTATGAGACAATTTGCTAGCAATTGCTGACTCTTGAGCAAAGTTCACTAGCAGTACTGGCTTGTAATCCGAATATAGTTCATTTACATTTAGAGGAATTTTCCATAAAACATGAATAATTTTTCTTATTATGAATCTTTTGTAAGTGCTGTAAAATATTAACATTGTAAATAATGTTGGATTATGAGAAATAGGAAGAAACAGAAATATTATAATTAACCATATGAAAATATGAATATATGTCAAAACAATAAAATAACCCATAAACTGGAAAATTATTAAACAGAATTGTAGCAATTGGCTAATTCAGAAGTTCTGTTACTTGAGTTATTACTATCCTTTTTTCCATCATGAATAAAATCTTAAGCTAAAAGGTCTGTATGTCCGAGACTTCAAAATTGGGAAATTTCATTTCCAGCTTAAAAATTTTTTTTTGATTTCTGGAGTTCATCTGCTTTGCTTGTGCCAAATACATTTTGCTACAGCTGGACAACTCAGTGCTTATTTCCTAGAACAACATCAACAAAGCTCTTAAATGGGGTATTCTTTTGACTAAAACAAATTTCGCCCACCAGAAAAAAAAGAAAGGAGTCCTTAGTTTGAATCTTTTTTACGTTTTTCATATGGACTAGACATTGGATGAAAATGCTTGAAATGTTGAAATAAGAACTGAAAGAAAATAATTTTGAAAATTTAGGAGGTGTAGTTAATTTTGTGGATTTTTTTTTCCTTCTGCAAAACAGAATTGATCTGTCTTTACCACAAAGTATCATTAAATATTTTGAATCCAGTAACAACTGAGAGAATAGATACCACAAAAAAAGATCAAAAAGAAAAGTGGATAGATACCTGCAATAATATAAACAACTTTAATTTGAAGGATGACTTTTTTCTTGAAGGATTTTATTAGTTTTAAACTTTATTTATCTCTAGCCATTCTGTCTTTTTTATTTCATATAAACACAAACCCCCTTATTTTCTTCTGGGAAAATAACCTACATAAATATGTTTCCTTGGAAAGTTGGCACTACTAATGTATTGTAGATAATTTACATTAATTGATTGATTGTAGGTGCTGCACAAAACATTTCATTTTAAACATGATGCATGGTGCTAAAAGATAGGCCTGTCAGATCAAGAATTCTCTAGGTGAGGTAATTATATTTCAGTGCTAATTGTCTTTAAATTTCTTATTCACCCAAACAAAAGGTAAACTTCCTGTAGGAATATTTTTCCTGAATCACTTCAAAACATTATTGTTAAAAAGCTTTTATAAAATGATGCATATTGCAGAGAAAATACGTATCTTTTTATTGAATACCTTAAAACAAACTTTAGCACAAATAAATTACATTAATCAGTGTACTTCATATGTAGAAGTATATGTTCATAGTATTTTAGTACAGAACTAAGAACATACTTTCTAGTGGTTCGAAGTCATTGACAGGGAAAAACAATTTAGTGTGCTAAAACAATATTCCATCCTAAAGTAAGGAGTAGCCCATTTTCATGTCTGTGAGTACATGTTTTGCATTTGTATTGCCAATTGAATCAAGAACGCTTAAAGTATGCAGTGGAGAAAAAAGGAGAAAGGACAAGAAAATTCCAGGCTAATGGAGGTTGCAGCACCCCAGAGATATAATAGTTATGAAAGATAGTGCCAGAGGGATTGGTGTTAGTCACATCACATAGTTAATATGCAGTTCTAAGCATATTAAGCCTTAAGTTGTAGAAAATGTAAAAACCAGGTTTTCCGATGAAAGTACAGAAATGGTCAACTTCTGATTCCCAGTAGAAACATGCAATAGATTTGAGATGCTGATATTCTGTAGAGTCTGTTCACTTGCTAATTAGTTCTTGATGAGATTCCTTGCAAATTTGGTTTCTGCAGGTGACACATGACACTGGCAACCTATGGCAATTTAATTAATTGTTGTTCCTTTATCTCACTGTGATGCTGAAATCAATACATGATGTACAGTACTTTAACTTTGTGAAAATGCAGAACTGGGAAAACACATATCCTGACTCAGCTTATTTGTATGACTACATTTAAGGATAAGATATCAAAGCTTTTTTTCATAAAACTTTGCACCTTGAGAATGGTGGAAAAGGCCTATGTACATTCAAACTTTTCACAAACTTCTCTTCATCAGTGCATATCACTGAACCTGCAGTAATAAATATGTACTTGTGACAGTAGGTATATTCATGCAGGTGTATGTAAAAGGAGCAGTTTCAAAGCAGAAACAGACATTGTGAAAATATTTTATGCCATTTACTTGACATAACAATGAACAACAAAAAAAATAAAGGAAATAAATTAATGCTTTTAGTATAGTGCAAATAAAATATTTGTTGATGTTCAGAAAGCAAGAACTTAAACAGGACAAGAGAAAAAAAAATATACTCATGAAATGGAAATAGACCAAACCACTTTTATCATCTTTATGAAACTCTTTCTTGTCTGGCTTATCTATATGATAGAATGAAATAGGTCCTGCCAGGAAGAAAAACTTTCAATTCTGCTGTATCTTTTTAGCAGTGGAATATTATGTCAGTACTGTCTTAGTTTTGATTTGCCAATTTAAATATACTCATTCTCTGTTGTGAGACAGAACCAGGAGCACAAGAGCAAGGCAGGCCTAAAACTTAAAAGGGTATAAAAAACTTTATTAACTACACAAAGAAAGAGAAAGAAAAGCAAATTCAGAATAAGATCTTCAGGCCACTCTTTCCTCTTTCCTCCCCTCTCCAAACCTTCATAACAACAAGACAAACATACAAAAAACTACTTCAGTCAGTTCCCAACTTAAATAGTCCTTTCTTCAGTTCCCTTCAGAGAGAGGAGTTTCCTCTTGTCAGGCCATAGAGACTTCTCCACAAGGAGGGGAATAAAACCAGTNTTGTCAGGCCATAGAGACTTCTCCACAAGGAGGGGAATAAACCCAGTCCTCTCGTGGTTTCACTTTCACGATTTGGATCTGCGGGAAAAAACTTGCAAAGTTGTGAAGCTCCTCCCATCTTCACAGCTTTCCCAAAGCTCTGCTTATGGGCCACGTTAGACTCATGGGGTATTACATTTAAGAATGAACTGTTTCAAAG
>VXBI01013167.1:97402-128436 GCA_013397375.1 Toxostoma redivivum | reverse complement strand
CCCAGCACCAACACACAGCCCAGCACCCATACACACAACCCTGCACCAAACACACAGCCCAGCACCAATGCACACAGCCCAGCAACAACACAAACCCCTGCAACAACACACACAGCCCAGCAATAATACACACAACCCAGCACCAGTGCACACAGCCCTGCACCAACGCACACAGCCCAGCACCCACACTCAGCCTAGCATGAAAACACACACAGCCCAGCACCAGAACTCAGCCCAGCACCCAAACACTCAGCCCAGCACTAAAACACTCAACCCGGCACCAACACTCAGCCCAGCACCAATGCACACAGCCCTGCACTTACACACAGCCCAGCACCATCACTCAGCCCAGCAACAACACTCAGCCCAGCACCAGCACCAGCACCCACAGCTCAGCCTGGACTCACAGAGCCTGACACAGCACAAGCCCTTGTCAGGCAAATGGCTGCCTCAGGCAGAGTGGAGATGAAAGCGAAGCCCCAGACCTGACATGTAATGGGAAAGGGATCAAGACATGCATAAAACTGTGCATTTGTTTTGTGCAGTGCTACAAACCTATTGAGTGAGTGGGGAGGGAGCAGCCGTGGCTGTGATTAACTACAGCTCCAGTGGTTTCAGCCCAAGTGCTTTAGAAGGTGCCTGTCCCTGGTTTCATGCAGGATTGCACACAGGAGGCCTCTTGCCCAGCCAGAGTGTTAAGTTCTCAGGAGCTCCTGCATCTGCCAGCCAGTACTTCGGTTTTAGCTTGCCCAGGAGAGACTTTATGGTATTTAAAACATCTCACTTTTTCTAGACCTTTTTTTTTTAAATTTTGCTTTCTATCTATCTATCTATCTATCTATCTATCTATCTATCTATCTATCTATCTATCTATTTATTTTACCTGTATCTATATATTTCTATCTCTATCTCTATTGTTGTTTCTATCTATCAGGGAATAGAAGGAAACAGGCATTAATTTGGAGTTTAGCACCAAAACCTGAGCTCAGCCTGAATAGCTGTCTGGGCAGATGTGCCAGGGCCAAGTGTCCCCCCAGGGCCATGTGTCACTTGCCCATCAGTGCAGATGGCAGCAGAAGAGAGGCAGAGCTGGTGCAGTGGCTGCTTGCCTTATGCCTCCTTATGTCCTTGCTGCCCTGCAGTGCCAGCAGGGAGCAAGTCCTCCCTTGGAGCCACCCTGCAACATCTGTGACGCCTCTGCCACTATGAGGGTCATGCAGGCAGGACCATGAGACAGGTGCCAGCTTCTTGCCAGATGCTTGCTCTGCTCCCAGAAGTGTAAATCAGGGGTTACCCTGTGGCAGGCAGTGGAATAGTTTCTGATTTACAACATCCTACACAAGAGGAGAGCTTGACCTTACACTTCAACATCAGTGCAGCTTCCTTTGTTGAAAGCTTCTCAAGATCGACACATAATCAATCCTGGAGAGCCACTGAGCAGCAGGACTTAGGTTCTGCATAAGTCAGGGCTATGCTTCCCAGGGAAATCATCTGATCCAGGCTCCCATGACATCTATTCCTAGGTGCTCCCTGCCTACTGTCTAATAGGAATGAGTGTGTTTTTCTATTTATCCTTTGTTATAAATAGGCTGCTTTAGATTAATTCAAATCCACAAAGAGAATTTTTCCATAGTAAATCTGGCTTAACTATGCCACTAATCTTTCAGTGAGAGAGGCTTTCAGTGAGCTCAGGTCTTTGGAAATTCTGGACTTTTTAGGCATTTAATGTTATTTTAGAATTCAAGAGGAAAAGCTTACTGCCTTGCCTCTGTTTTTTCATGGCCATAATTATGAGGGCAGTCTGGTGATGTAACTTGTATGGAAAATAAATGATAGCTTTCAAAAGTGAGTACTGTCAGACACTTCATTCCTTGTAACTATTTCAGAAATCCAAATCCAGTTTGCACTGCCAGAGCACCACATGCTGCTCTTATTTATGTTCGTTTAAATCCTGTGCTATACTACTGCCTTCAGATCTATTGTGTGTCACTGCCTGGTGGCAGAATTTGGCTCACGGTGTGAGTCCATGTACATCTTGTGGGGGGATCTGCTGGTCCAGTAAACAGAGCAGGAAAACCATGCAGATATGTTTAGTCCTACAACTCACTAGCCCTTACTAGCTGTAACTATTTGCCTTAATGACAGACTGTGAGAGTGAAGGCATGATGGCACTTTGAACATTTTCACACTTTAAAGAGAGAGAAGAAAAGGCAAGGCAAAGTACAGATAAAGGTAGTTTTTTCCGCAAAAAACCCAGACAATTAATTGTCATTAACTGTTATAGCCTGACACCAACTAGGACTGCAGTGCTGGTACTCCAGATGCTGGAATGTTTGTCCATGGTCATCATGCCTTTGCCCTGCACTTTCCTGTGCCTGTACTCCAGCCCAAGCTGCTGGCAGACCCAGGGAGAAGCAGCAGCCTTGTGCTTGGGCTGCAACCCAAGCAGGGCATTGGTCATTGTGGTTATGTGCCAACTCACCAAAAGACATGTTTACTAAGGAGTAGTTAAAATACAACCAGCAAGATAATAATAATTATACTTAGCCTGGTTCTTCTTCCAACACCACCTCTGTTGCAAGGAAGGATCATCATTTTCTCTTGAGGTATGAGATACAGAGGGGTGAAAAGCTCCACTAGCTCAAAAGGTAGACAAAAAAACCAGAGTGAAAACAAGCGCATACATAACAGAAGTACAAGATAAACTGTTTTCCAAAAATTCTGTTGGAAAGAGTTGGCTTTTGAAGACATCCTCCCCACAGTGTTTGTAACCCCAATCATGCAGAACTGAAATGATTAGGTGTGTATTGACACAAACAAAATGAAGAAGGAAAAGAGGAACATTTTTGCTGTTTTTACTAATATCCCAAAGGGCAGTAGCCTTCTCTGCCATTAGTGGCTGCTGTGCTGCTGGCCAGCCTGAAGGGCTTGAGTGCCTCTGGATCCCAGACCTGTGTCAGATTTGCCATTCCCTGAAGCTCCCTGTGCCCTGGCAGGACACAGCTCACGACGGAAAAACTGCTAAAATGGTGCCAGTTTTCACAGCCAAAGAAGCTCACCTTTGTCCTCACCACAGACTCACTCATGGTCATTTCTCCCCCTCTCAGCTGTCCAGAGACAAGTCAGCATTTCTGCCTTATTCAGACACTTGCTGAGTTCTACAGCATGTTTTGGGCAATTGTTTGGTTTCCTTTGCTGGAAAAAAGTGGCTTTTTTCTTTCTCACCCTGGTTTCATACAAGTACATGTCAAACTTGAGATGAAGTTGGTTAGGGGTCATTCCCCTCAAAACCTCTGCGATCTGCCTTTGCCATCAGGAAGCCACAAGAATGTCTGACAAGCCTGGAGTGGTTGTACCTAGGGAGTTCTCCTGCCCATCTGCACAGTAGCAGCAGAGCATGTGCCTGGCTGCTTTAAATCCTGACTGTCCCCTCTCATTTTTGACTTTAGGAACTGTTTTCTGCTGTTTGGCTCTGGAGAACAGGCTCCTAGAAGGACCCACTCCAGGACAGGAACGTCTTTGCCAAACCCCTCCCTCCATGAAGGAATCCCCCCAGGAGATTTCCTCAGGCTTTTGGTGCCCACAGTGTGCCTGGTACAAAGGGCAGCAGCAACACATCTCCACCAGGAAGCTGGGGCAGTGTCTTGATCAGTTAAATGGAGGCAATTTTAGCTCCAGATTCTATTTGTGCATTTAACATTGCTGAAGTTTTCCTGTTCTTTCCTACACCTCCTCTCAGCTGGCCTACCCCAGGACAGGCATCAGCTCTCCCATAAGACAATTTCTGTGTCAAAGGAGTGACATTCTGTACCCACCACTGTCCTTGCAGGCGTCACAGGATGGGCAAGGTCACCTTCTCACTGCCTCACACTTGGCATTTACACACAAGAACTGTCACTTAAATAAACATGGCGCTATGTAAAAAAAAAAAAACAACAGGGATTAATTTCACATTCACCTATAATTAATTATACTTGAAAAGGACAGTGGGCCTCAGCAATCCCACCTTAAAATAAAACTAAAGCCTGCTTAAACTCTCTGTCTGGCCCACTGCTCCTACCAACAGCACACATGCTTATTAGATTGACGTTGTAATATCCTGGACAAATGAAATTAATTCAAATATCTGTGGGTACAAAACACTGTAGCTGAAAAATGAGCACATAAAGATATGCAATTTTCCCTTGGCAGTTTATTATGGTATGAAGAAAAAAACATTCTGTGCTTGAAGCTGATGTTATATTACAAATGTATCGTGAAGTATGGCGTGACTATTAAAATATGATTACACAAAGTATGAACATTTTAAGAAGTTTACAGTACAGTGAATCTTTCATAAACAGACTCTTAAATATACAGAGGACAATAGTAGCCGGCAGAAAAACATCAAAAATTAGCTATTAATGTTTGTAGACTTTTCCTCTGAAAAAAGTCTTACATTAAAACAGAAATTATGAAAAGCCTTAAAACCAGGAATAAATCACCTGTACACTACAAATATTCATGGTAGAGGTGCACAGACCAAAGCTACCTTTTTGCTGAAGGGTTCAGTGGCTGGAGGCTAGGCAGTGCCTGCCCAGCACCTCCTGTCCAGCATGGCCACCATGGACCACACAATGCTGAGCCTGCGATCCCAGGCACACACCCGTCAGCAGCTGGAAGGTCACAAGCACACACTCCCTGCAGTACAGCGCTGACACGCTGGCAGTGGCACAGTGACCTACCAGAGTGTATCAAGCTGAGAACACGCCCCAGATCTGGCAAATGGATCTCTGAAAGCAGATCCCTCAATGCACTGAGTGCCTGGATGGGACCTATGTAGCAGGTTTGGGCTGCAAGACTAAGTGACAAGGAAATCAGAAGCTCCTTTTAGGAATTTTATTTTTTTTTAATGCAACTTTTCAATCTTTCCCCTTGATATGGGAGAATAGATGCCATATTTGATTTCTGTTAGTCTGGTTGGAATGACACCTCTAGATCATGTGTTAAGTTATGTCAAAAACATAAGTATTTTATGCTGTAATACACAGTATTACTGAAACTAACAATATTATTTGCATATTTATAACAAGGTATAATGAAATCCCTATAATAAAACCAAAAGTTATGCTACAGATTTATTTACAGAGTCCCGCAAGGAAGTATAAATACTTCTACATTTAAGGTTTACGAAAACATAATTTACAAAATATTCAAATATATACAATTATCTGAAAAACTGCCAATATTAAACTTTGATGCAGGCAAAGAATTGGCTGAGTCTGTTCCCTCTGCATTGAACAGAGCAGTGGCTTTCACAGGTCGTCTGTTCTGTTCCAAGCCATACGTGTGTTATTTACAATGAGGCTGCTTCTCTCCAAGCTAAACATGTCCAGAGCTTTGAGCATGCTGTCCCAAAATGTCATCTATCATTGTCAGATTGTTCAACCACTCTTCGTCGTTGCTGCTGCTGTTCTTCATGAGGGAGTCGAGGAAGTCAGAGTCGCTGCAGTTGGCAGGCATGATGGAATTGCTGTGCTGGGACACAAAGTCATACTGGGGCAGCTCAGCAGTGGCACTCATCCCACTGAAGGTGTCAGGCTGGCCAGTGGAAGGGTAGCTTGGTGGGCTGAGGCCTGGGGCAGGATTGAGGTGGTTAAAACTGGACACTCCTTGGGGCACTGATTTCATAACATTCATAGCTGGCAATGGCCCCCTGGTTAAATTGTGTCTCAAGTTCTGATTACTTATTAAGCTTAAGCCCTGGCCAGACTGTCCCATGTTCAGTTTCTGCATCTGCCTGACCTGGATTCCAGGAGCGATCTGATTCGGTGGCACCAGAGCCTGCTGGGAGAATGCCTGACCCGATGTGCTCGGCCTCACACTCTGTTTGGAGAACACCGTGTTCCCAGAAAACTGCTGCATGCTGGTATCCATTTGGCTTTGATTTGGCATTCTTGGCACAGCAGTCGGTGTCCACATCTGGGCAGATGAGTTGGGGTAGACATTGGGGATTCTTGGCACACTTGGCTGCCTCAAGTGTTGCTGTGTTGCAGAGTGATTTGCTAAGGAGCCAGAACTGAAGCCTCCCATTGGCATTCCCGGCCTCACAGTGGAGTGGCTGTGAACAGTTTGGCACCCTGAGTTCATGCCGAGTGAGTTCTGGCTTGGCCGCAGTGGGATGCTAAAGTCAGAATTAGGTGGAAAAATCCCCTGCTGCTTGCCAGTGTTGTGTGGAATCATCACCATTGTCCCGCTGGTCTGGCTGGCAGTGGCTGAGGCCATGCCAGAGCCCAAGGTGCTCTGAAGCATGGCTGGGTTTGATGGCAGCATGCGGTGGTTGGGTGGAGGAGCTGGGATCACCTGGTTGCAGTCAGCAGGAATGGGCTGCTGCACAGCTGTGGACAAAGAGACTAGCTGGTGAGCATAGATTCACCCTTGAAACATGGCAAAATCTTTAAAAACTGCTGCTCTTTCTTTCATGTCATGGGGGCTTCTCCTTTGTGTTCTTTGTAACAGAGTTATACTGGAGCCATAAGGAAACAGGGGAATCTCATGATATGTGATAAAATGCAAAATGCTTTTAATTCTGGGCAGAGAATCATTAAGTGTCTCTATTTAACCAGACAGCAGACCCTGGCACCTCAAGGATTTTCAGACCATTTTCAGGCTGTTTCCTTCCTTACCTTGAAACTGCTGAGCCACAAATAAGCTCCTCTGTTCAGATGTTACTCCCAGCATGTTTTGTCTCTGCTTTTCCTGGAAAACAAGGGGAGTAATAGTGAAGTTGCAGTCTCTTGAAGAGCAAAAGAGCAGCAGACACTTGAAGTATAGCCACTGTCATAAACAACCTCTCCCATACACCCTTTACCCCCTTCCTCTGAGGAGGCTCAGCCCAGACAGTTCATTTCAGACTGTATCTTAATTTCTCACATTCCCCTTCTTGCAAAGGTGTCCTGATGCCAGCCCAACACTGGGAATTGCAACCTTTGGCAGATGCTGCACAGGCAGCCAAAGGGGAGCTGGATAGACATGGAGACTTCTGCATTCACCAGCTTATGAGTGAAGTGTGCTGCTGCTGGAGGCTCTGCCCATGTGTACCCTCCCCTTGTGTGCTAGTTGCCACTTCTTGAACCAGAACACAGGAGCCAGGAATCCACAGCAGGTGCTCCTTGAGGAAGGCATTGCTGGGCCACTCCAGGTGACCTGATTCAAGTCTCCCACCATTTAGCCCCAGAACCCACCACTGCACTCATATCCCTGCTGTGGGCCACAGCTGTGACCTGGGGAGCTCTCTGGGGGTGTTAGAGCAGCCCAGAAAAGGTTGAAGCCAAGTGTTGGCAGGGAGGCAGATTTGGGTTTGAAAGGGAGTTTGATTAAGGAGCAGCATGGGACTTCATTGAGGGTTTTACTGAGCTACTTCTCATCTCATTTCCCATCCATCAAAACGAGCCTCCTTGATCCAAATCCAGCAGCACATTCAGAAAGTCAGAGGCACATGGTCAGAGCTGCTCAACCCAATTCATTTGAGGGATTTCCTCATCTCAGCTTCCTCACACAGCCTGTTGCAAACCTCCTACATGGGGTTTCTGTTGCTAGAAAGACCAGTCAAGTCCCGGACAAACTGGAGCCTAACATCTACTCTGCTAAATCCCCAGGGAACCAGAAAGAAAGGCAAGCATGGAGAACATCTCTCTGGGCTGATTCACTTTCCAAGCCTCCCTTCTCTGCATCTTCCCTCCCAACTCTGTGGCTGATCAAAAATTATGTCAGGGATATGGAGATGACCAAATCCTTCCCTTGCATATAAGGGGCAGATCTGTACTCAACTCTGGCAGAGCAGAACTTGGCCTTGGCCTCTCTTGGCCTCATCCTAGACTCACCACAGCCTTAATCTGACTCAGCCTAGCAATTCCAGGGTCACTCATAGTGTTTGCTGACTGATGATTTCTTCATTCCAGTTTAGTCCTGTCCTTCCCAGAGAGGTGGACAGCACAGCAACCCACAGAGGCATTCGGCATTGTACCTGCATCAGCTGCCGTTTAATTATTTGCTGCTTCAGTAAATGGTTCCTCATTGTGTACCCATTGACCGTCGCCGGTGCTGGCACAGAGCCGCCACTTGGGATGGAGCCTGGTTCCTGCAATCTGGCAACAATTCCAGGATTTTGATCCTGCCAAGAAAGATGAAAAAAAGAAAATTAACCTCATCAGGGATGTAACAACAGAAGCCCTTATCCTCTCTCCTGATGCCCTCTCTTCAGTCTTCAGCTGTCCCAAGGCCAAAACACCTCATGGACTCATATGGCCCTGTGTGTTACAGTGAGGACAGTGAGAGGTGGGGTGCTCTGATTTCTAAGGATCAGCACAAGAAGAAGTCAGAAAAGCAAAAGAAAATTCCTCATGACTTGCCCAAGGCCATGGGGATCCATTTACTACCACTCCTGCAGTCACAGGGCTGCCTGGCTGGCAGAAGGGGTGTGAGTGAAGCATGACATTTCTCACGACTCCTCCAACTGTTACACTGAGAGACAGAAGGAAAGTTGCATCAGAGTGGGATTTGGTACATGAATGTAAAGGAGAAACCTACAGGAAAAGAGCAAACTAAAGGCATAGGAATGGAAAAGGTGCCATCAGACCTGGGACCCAGAGAGATAAGAAAGATGTGGGCCTGGGACTGAAGTAGTTCTTGTCAGTTTCAAGATGGGATGAACAAGAAGAGGTCACTGTGAAAGGAGAGACAAACATACAAAAATGCAGGGCCAGGTCATGCCTGGGCACAAATCAGTAATAAATGCAGTGAGCCCTGCTTCTGCATGGTGCTAACCAGCCTCTTTCTAAGTCTTCAGTGAAAGAAACAAATTGCCTTTGGCAGCTGAGCTCTTGCTTCCAAAGAAAGAGTACGGTGGGGAGGAGAGAAAAAATAATTCACGAGAACAGGATGAAGATGCAACCCAAAATGGAAAAAGAATTTAAAAAATACTGAATACTAAACATCTTAGGAGCTGGCAGGTGTTCAGGGAAATACAAGAGAAAAATGAGGGAAGAAGTCAAGGCCTCGCTAAGGACAAGATCCTGTGAGTGCTGTACTCAGAAACAGCAGCACCAGTGTATTCCCTGTTCTCTGTTTTCACAACCAGCTGCTACATTATTTATGATGTTTTGTTATTACTGGCAGGAAGAAGTATGTGTTATATCCAGCATCCTTAGTTGGGCCATGCTTCCTTTGTTTTCAGAATGGAAGCCCACATCCTTTGTTTGAGAATCAGCAAGAAAAAAATGGTTGTTGCCTTTTGACATCTGACAATTAGAAGCATGCTCAGATGGAGAAAACAGGATACGAGCCATGTTTCAGAGTGGCCAGAAGGAGGTCTTGAAAAGCATCTGTCACCAGGAAAGCTCCTTGAGCCTGGGGCACGTTTCCACAGAGGCTTCACCATGAGGAATCATCCAATTCCATCCAAGACATTCTTTCTAAGAGGGATTACCAAGAAGGTCACTGAAATGACTCATTTTTATGGTGTCTCCTTTTGTTGTAGCACTTCTGTCTATTATGCAAAAGCACAATTGATGAAATGTAAATGCCTGCGAGATAATTTACTAAAAGACACAAACCTGCAGCTCATCACTGCTCTCATTATCATTCCTATTCATGGACAGTCTCATAAGACTAGATTTTATTACTGGTGCTTTGCTTACAATTCTTCTGGACATCTCTCCCCCTCCCCTTTCTCTCCTATCCATTTTACTCCCTGTCTCCCATGAAAAAAGAAGAGGTGAGGAAAAAGTAAATATGATTTACTACAGATGTAAATATGAAAGTTCATTTTATGCTGGCAGTCTGCTTTCATGTCAGACAGGATTCTGCAGCCACAGTTAAGCTTTGAATAATGCAGATTGCCTCTGGGGAAATATTTGAAAGTGGAGAGATTCAGTTTGTGTACTCTGCACATGAAAGACGCTGAAATGTTCATACCACCAAAATCCCTGCCATCTATCCAATTTCCTCCAAACTTGTCTTGTTGTGCACAGAGGGTCTGTGCTTACTGAAGCAAAGGAGTTTTAGTGCAAGGACAATAATTCTGATGTCTTGCTCTGGGCTAATGCATTAACAAGTCATAACATTAAAGTCTCTTTTCCTAATCATGTCCACCTCTTTCTAATTTCTCCTAAACACCATCAAGAAAATAATGTTGACTTTTCAATATTATTAACGTTAAAGAAGTGTAAATCACTAATTGTGACTCTTGTGCTGTGGCGGTACAACTGCTTAATTATATGGGATTTTCTGCAGGCACCCTATAGCAATAGTGACAATCAGCAAAGTTCATTTGCAAATACACCAAATGGGTTGCTGAGTTTTTCAGAGCAAAGCTGTATAATACTTAATTAGCCTGTAAAGAAACAATGTAGAGATATGCAGTTTGCTTTGGGGGAAATTAGGACAAAATAGCATAGAGTGAATTCCAATTCCTGACTTCTACAAGTTCACATGTATGTTAAGACAAAAAAGAAATACAAAAAGGAAAAGGAAAAAGTTCTCTCTTTTCACCACTAGTGGGAACTACTGTATTCCTGTACAATAAAAAATAACCACTCGTATGTCATGACTAAGAATAGCTAGAGTGTAGTATAAAAGACACTGCAATCTGTACCAAAGGTTAATGAACTTTAAACATTTTTACTTTTCATCACTTCCCAAGAAAAATCACTTTCCTTTCCCTAGTAAAACCAAGCCAAAGCAGCCATAATCTTAATTCGTCTGTAGTTTGGATTTATCCCCTTATAAATCCAAGAAGACAGCAAAGGGAGGAGGATTCTGGTGCCAAAGCTGGGAATGTTGGAAGTGGGTGTTCCCACCCAAGGTGTAGTTGATTTGAACAGTTAACACTGGAGGGTGCAGAGAGCTATGGGAGGTTCTGATTCTTTGACTTAAAAAAAAAAAAAATTGCATGTAGGTATCAGGGTTTTTTCTCCATTTCCCATCTCAAAACTCATATTAAAATGAGCAGAATCCCTAACTAAATGGCACACCATATAGACCTGGAACTGGAGAATGCGTTTGAGAACATGTGCTTCTGTTGCCAGGCAAAGTGTCACAGCAGGTCCAGAGCTCCTGCAGCACTCCCTGGCTTCCAATGGGGCAATATCTGCTCAGAAAGGCCTTGGGAAAAACTACACAGTTCTGACAGTATCTCATGCACTAGTTTCAAGTGCAGGGAGAAAAGGGTCGCCAGGCTTGCAGGAATGTGTAATGCTTCTGTCACTGTTCAGCCACTGACTGCAGCTCTAAAGGCCATTGCACAGCCCAGTGAAACCAGTGCCCCACAGCTGCCTGACTGGTGCATGATGGGCAAATCTGGAGGTCACTGCACCCAGCTGTAGCAAATGTGGGTCTGGTCCAACAAGCATTCAGGCAACTGCTGAATGGAAAGTGTGCAAACAGCGACACTGAGCCCTACTATGTACATTTATGAATCAACGTCCTTCCAAAAATCCACTTATGAGCTTGAGCCCCATCATCTGACTACATAGAAAATGCACAGCTGCAGCAAATAAGTGTGGAGATGAATCATTCTGTGTGAACATGGTTGATAAACTTCAATCCTCAATACCAGTAATCACTTTGTGGCCTCACTTAAGCAAGAATGAGTAAATTTATGGCCCCTAATTCCTCTGTATCCTCATTAACAAACAGTCCAAAAAGAATTTCAAAGCGAGGCTTTCTGAGGATCTGAACGAGAGCTGTAGTCATTCTTTGGTAAGTACGTAAAAAACCCTCTAATCTTTAATAAAAAGCATTTATTGTTTTGTTAGAACTATGTGAAAACACTAAACTCATTTATCATTATTAAACTTTCCCATCTGCTCTTACGGTATAACTCCAAAGAATATAAAAAAGAAATTATACATGTTAAACTGTATTGACTTAAGCCCAGAGCTACTGAAGATGTACAATTTATTTCAGCAAGGGCAGGAAGGGGACTGCAGGCTACTAGACAGCCTCATTTATCCAATGCTGAAAAGACAGTTATCTGCACCAAAATGGTTCTCAGAAAGGCACACTTGCTTTATAATAAATAAGCTGCCAGGTGAGACCATTCAGCATTATGTTAAAGGCTCAGACAATAAAACTAAGTAATGAATTCGAATAGTTAACAGATGGACTAATTGGAGACTGAATTCTTTGTGGTTCTAATAGATAACTAGGTCACAGCAGAATAACTGAGAGACAAGCAGCACTGCAAATTTCAGTAGATATTTGCAGAGTTGGGGAAGAGCTGCACTTTCTAACTGAAAGCATTAGCAGTAATGGAGGAACAGAAAATGGGCTAATTAAAAATACTTCTAGTACCTGAATTTAAAAAGTTTATTCCATTTCAAATGATGCTGCAGATTTGAGAAATATTCCCTCTACTTCAATGAGGCATCCAGCTGAATCCAGTGATTTCAGAGCTTAAACCAGAAGGGCTGTTAAGATGAGCCACAGCATCAAAACAAAAGACCAAAGGAAATGGGACACCCAGGATAGAGGTTTGCTCTGAGTACATGAGCGGAACAAACTGCTTTTTCCACCAGGTTTGGAGATTTTTTGGCAACCAATGGTAACTTAGTTTGAAGTATTTACCATGATATCACGTAGTAAATAAGAAACACAAGAAACAACCAGAAAACCATGGCTACAAGACTTGAGCAGAGCCACTCCTGGTCTGCTCTAAGGCCCTGGCTCCTGGGCTGGGGACTTGTGGGTGATCTGTGCTTATGGCAGGAACAGCTATTCCCTAGGGGTGGGGTGAAGTTTCAGGAACCAAGTTTTGTTCTGTATTTTAAAAACATCTGTTACATACAGGGAGTTCTGTACTCTGCTGAGAAAATGTAAATACTAGTTTCAAACTAATGTCCCTGCATTTCCCTGCATTCCCACCTGCCCCCTGATGCATCCTATTCCATCCAGGAACTGTATTGCATCTCTTTGGTGGGGATTTCAAGCTTGGGCAACTCATCACTCTGAAGCCCAGGACTGAGATCCCTGGGCATAACCACACTATAAATAGTACAGACCAAGCAATTAAAACACCAATAGCATTAAAGCTGTCTCACCCAACTTGATGATTTTAAGTTTCATTACTTAGAATTACAGAGAAGCCACATGTAAACTCCTGCTTTGTAGTGACTTTGTGCATCCCCACAGGAATCCTTGATGCCACCTTTACAAAGAAGGCTCATGGCCTCCACAGCTGTTAATGCGCTTAGATACTAAGATAGTGACCTATGCATACAAATAAAGCAAACAAAATCCAGGGTCAGGTTTGTCAAAAGGATCATGTCAGCATACTCAAGAGTATGATGTCTGTGAGATACCACTGTCATTTGCTTCATGTGGAAATCTGGGGTTACCTGTGCCGTTAACAAAACCCTCTATCTGCTCTTTGGAAGTTTTCTGTCTTTTTTTCTCATCTATTTTGCTCACAATTCAGAGATGCTCTTCGAGATAAAACAGCCTTTCAGTTCAGAAATGCTCCAAATCTTTTTGTTTGTTTGCATGTTTGCTTTAGCACAATGTATGAACATTGATAAAACAAACTATGCTGTTCGGTGGATCTGTTTTTTGTTTTTTTTTTTACCTATCTTTCACCCATTTACTTGATTCACAAGCATGTGAAATGCTGCCAGACTCAAGTTCCTAAGCTTATCTTGGAGGCTGTCAGTCAGGAAAAGGCTTGGTTTGAAGACTGTAAGTGATCTGTTAGTTTATGGTTTTGTTAAAAAAAAACCAAACTTCTAAGTGTTTTTTTCTTTTCATACAGCATGAGCATGTACAGTTTCCTTGAAAGGTAGTCCTCCTTCCTTGCTAGGAGCAGTGACAACATCACCACACCCGGCTAGCAATTTTATCAGGATCTTCTTCCTGTCTTCAAGAAAAGCAGATAAAACACTGATTTCCCTATAGTTGTTATACTTCATGCTGCTCAAAACAAAACAAAATTCCGTCAAAGTATCCAAAATGCTTTTAAAATGCACCCACAATTTTAGTAAGATGGAAACTGACTCTACTTCCCCTCTTAAAAAAATTAATTGAATTAGATAAAGCTTTTGTGCTGACTTTATCAATATTTTTAGAGCTGGTTTCATCCATCAAAACATGTTCTTAAAGAGCAACAGCAGCCAGAGCAACAGAATCAGAAAATCCAGAGTGAATTATTGCAATAGTGATTTTTCTCTTAGACAAAAATGCATCCTTTAGCAGGTATGTGGAAATCAAGCTGTGATGCTGTTACCAGCACCAATGTAGTTATAAGGAACATGGGAAACAGCTTTGGGAGCAGCCAAGAGCTTATGGAATGGAAGAGTTGGTGTGTAACAGATAGATACAACCTCCCAAGGACCACAGTGCTTGTAAAGAGGTGTGATCAAGATTCCATCAACAGCAGCTTCCTTGAAAATAGATCCTTTGGCCCAGATAAACTCCCAGCCTGGAGAACAGCTTTGATCCACCATCCCGAATGGAATGGAAGGATCCACCATCCTTTCAGGAAGACTCTGTGCCAGGCCCCTGATGGCAGTGGGACCTAGTGGGTGCCTGCAGCATTCACACACTTTTCTTCCACCTGAGAGCAGCACTCTGGGGTCAGACTCATCCAACACCACCATTCTTTAACAGAAACTGTGTCTGTTACTGTTTTTCTATGTATACACCCAAAGATGCAGGGATGGGTGTTTGGTACCTCTCTGTATAACATATTGTCATGATCCAAAATTGAATTCACTGCACAGAACATATATTTATATTTGGGTTGTACAGCTGCTGTGATTCTCCAACCCTTGACACCATGCTCTTGGTCCCATGGAGGGCAGCTTGTCTATAAATTGAATAAGATAATCTAAAACTGTATTTAGCTCACCCAGTTTCAGCTGGTAGTCCTTCTGCTTGTCTCTACAAGGTTGTGCTAGCTATGATGACAAACTACAATATCTTGTATCTTACAAAGTTGTTTGACTCAAGCAATCCTTGTGTTATGTCAAGTCATGCTCTCAGAGGTGTCGATGAGATTCCAAAGGAGTCAAGTTAGCTCAACACCCAGCAGAAGCTGCTACAGGGAAGTGCAATGACTGGCTGGTAAATTTATGTATTAGGGAGAGCAGAAGAAATCTGATAAAAGAAATACTGAAGATTTCACACTAACAAAGTGAAAGTCAGAAAATCTTGAGCTAATGGGATAAATCAGTTCTCTACCTGCCCATTTCTGAAAAGCTCTGTGAACTGCAGTGAGGATCACTGAGATTTTGAAAATCCCCTGCTTCCTCCAAGTTAACATTTCCATTAATTTCTTTTTCCTTGCTGTGCAAAGGCAGATGCCCAACTTGCAGAGGCAGATGCCCAAGTCTTCTTCACTTTCAATAGTAGTTGGCTGCCTCATAACTTCTGAGAACCCCTTTGCATGAAAACCTCCTTACCTGCAAAACCCAGCATAATTTCTCCTGATTTCTCATGTAAGTGCACAAACAAAGTATGCTCTGGCACAAAGTATCACATCACTTTTTCAGTATTAAACTTCTCACACCCTTACAGTTTCTTAACAGATGAAACTAGTCCAACGGCTAAAAAGGGTTTCATCAGATCCTCTGCCCAATCAGGTGTCAAATATCACCACCATAACTTACAAAACAAAATGCAGTGGTCAATAATATGCTAAAATAATGGATACAAAGAAGGCTGTGACTAGGCAGCCCTCATGACCAAATTTTTAAAACCAAGATATTGACAAATTAAAAATGAAAAATGTGTTAAGGTGACCCTGAGTATGGGGAACAAGGTGCAAGTCCATTATGTTTTTAAATGGAAATTATTATTAAAACACCTGAAGCTGTACTGTTGTAACCAAGTCAACCCAATGTCCCCTTAAAAAATCCCTTTTCTCCCCTTCCATTCAGATTGTATTTACAAACTGTTGATGTCTCAATATTTTCTTGTGTCATTTCACTATTACAGAGTTGAGACTAGCCATCTGCAACTTCATTTCATAAAGCTCTGATTTGTTCTTGAAGCAAGGTCATCTGGAACAAGACCATAAAATGCTGCTTTCCTCAACTGATAGTTCTTTATGTCTTCCTGTAAATACTCCCTACTAATTTTAAATAATTTTACCACTTCATTCTCCCCCTCATACACACTGAAAGGCTGATATACACACATATGAATAAGAATCTTGTCATTTAACCACTGCATGTCACACTAGACACAATTAATTTATTTGCTGATAAAACAGGCATTTCGAGCTCCAGCTCAAGAATCCCCAGTAGCTTCATGTGATTTGCAGGATATTAGCTGTAGGTCAGAAGCTGGGATCCCCCCACTTCAACATTATCATATGCTTGGAGCAACTCTGTTTTTTATCAAGCAGGAAAAAAAATGTAGCCAATTCACAAAAATTACCAGCTGCTATAACACCATATGATAGGTGAGTGATAATGAAACATCACTAGGTGTATGTGGGTTCATTAATCGAAATCAACAGACCGGTAAAGAAAGATTTTCAGGCACATCACCCAATCTTCCAAGCTAAAAACAAAGAAAACTGAACATGGAATTTCTATGCAGATCAGATATGACTTGCCATAAATTCAGGAGCATCTTCTTTGAAGCAGAGACTGCTGTTCTGGATTACAGCAAAAATCAAACCAAGAAAATAAAACAAAACAAAACAAAAAGGCATGGTAGATTAAATTGAGAATCTTCAAAAGAACCACCAAAAAGAAACAGAGAATAACTAAGTGACTGAGAATAATCAGCATTAGCTCTGGGGATCAGTCTTGTCCCCGATCTTTGCCTGCATATGCTGGCAACAGCAGACTGAAGGTCCTGGCTCTAATCTCCAACATAAGGTGCCTATCTTTTGGCATCTGGAAAATTCATTACTGAGCAGATGTGGTGGATTCTGAGATACGCTCTGCTGTACACAGCCATCTGCCTCACAAATAACCATGCGAGAGCTTTTACCTGGGTGTCTCTAACAGCCTCAGCAGTCCTAGCCATGAAGACATGAAGAAACTGGAGGTCTGTTTCCAAACACCTCTGGCTCTCTGCTGTGCGTTCAAGACTCTGAGGAGTTTAGTCACACAAGCAAGTGTCCCTTTGGATACACAGCGGAGGGTGAGCTCATTAGACTGTAAGCATGCAATCTGTCAGAAGAAGTAGAAGCTGGGATCATTACAGGTGAATTCCCAAGCCTCTAAAGGAGATGATCTTGAACAATGAGTTTGTTTCATTACTGAGTCACAGGACAAAAGCCATTCCTATGGACTTGGGCTCACATGACCAGGTCCAGTTTCCAGTTCTGTCATACAGAGATTCTTCATGTGACTATGGGCAATCAATTTCATTGCTCCCTGTCTCAGCTTCCCTCCAAAAGGAATTAAAGTTCCTCCCAGAAAAGGGGAATGAGGGAAATTTCCTGAGGAAATGTGAGGGTTTGTGTCTGAAATGTACCTCTCCTGTGCCCTGGGGTCATGACCCCACAGACCTGGCAGAGCTGGTTTCCTTGCTGCTCACCAGTGAGAGGTGGAAGGGCTTTTCCTGCTTCACTCCATATATAAGTCATTGTCATGTTCTCCTCTCTGCACCTCTCCTCCAGGTCTGGCCACAGCTGGTTGCATCTCAGAACAACATTAAACTACACAGAGTTGTAATGATCCCCCAGGGGCTCTGTGCAGGTCTGGCTGCATAGCCCAGTGGAGTGCAGCATGTCCCAGCCACATGACCCATGATCCCGTGACTTGACCCTAAGGTCCTCAAAAAACTCTTACAACAACTTCAGACATCTCAGCACCTGGAGAATCCCTCAGTGTCCAGCTGGAAGCTGTGTGAAGAGAGCTCGGTGCTGGAACAAGTCAGCCCTATGTTCTGTCTTTACAAAAAGAAGAGACTGGCTGAGGTAGTTACGTGTGAAAATCTTGAGATCTTCCTGCAAGTCCTGCTTGATATTTTATTATAACAACTTTTACTGCAGGGAGAATGGTCCAGTTTCACTCCACATCCTCTCCCATATCCCTATCTTTGCCCTTTTCCATCCCCACTATACGTCCTTCTCCATCATTTACATGGCAGATGTTTTTCATTCAAAATTTATCCATGATGAGAAAATCTTCCAAGTGCCTCCAAATATCATCTTCTCATGTCAGACAACATTTCCCTGAAATTCTGTGGGATTTTGGTGTCTCTTTCACTTAAGATAATAGGAGTCTAGGAAACACATGCCTTTGAACATTTGGCCAGCTACACTTTTGCTGTAAGGAAAGAGGAAAGTGCACAAAAGAGGCTCAGAGGCTGGACTCAGCCATGATCCCTGTGAGGCAGAGATGTTGCAGAGCACTCACACGTGTCACTTCTGCGGAGACACCGGAGACATCGTATGTCAACAGTTAACTTTCCTTAGTTCCCATCCAAATGATTAAGCTTAGAAGCTTGCCTGGTGACATCACCAGAGTTTAAACATGCTGGATATGGTCCAGGGAGCCAAAGTTATTGCTGACCCCATGGTTACTGATCCACTCCACAAGTAGCTGATGTCTGCTCTCACCTTATTAATTATTTACTGGGTTGAAGATTGGTCAGATCTTCTTTATGCAATATACAGCTATACATTGGGCAGAAGGACGTAAACATGCATTAACAAGGTTAAAGTCATATACTGTTACTACACTGTTTTCAGCTTGCAGCTTTATTGACTTAATCATGCCAGCACTGCAGCCAACAAATCATTAAATCCATTCCATTCTTCTGCTGGTTACCAACCAGAAAAACAGAGGCAGGCAAACACAGAGCACATCTCAGAGGGGGTGGGGAGGGCAGTGGGATGCAGAGCTGAGGTGAACAGTGGGATCACTATAGAGTGACAGTGGCCTGTCACCGTCAGCATGAAGACGCCAAATCTGTCTTTATGGACTGTGGTTTCATGGTTTAAAGTGACACACTCATTTGTTCCTGTTTTGCAATGATTATAGAAAAGAAGAAGGGGGAAGTAGGGAGATGGAATAAAAAGCAAGCTGAGCTTCTTCATACCATAACGGGGTGTGTATGTGTGTATGAGTCTGTGTGTCTGTGTCCACATGTGTTGTGCATCCTCACAGACATCAGCTGCAAACCAGGGCAGGGCAGAGGAAATCTGGGTGTTTGCGGCACCTGAGGGGTCTCAGGCTCTGTGCTGCACTCACTGCTAAGCTGCTGCCAAACGCAGGCATGATTTAGAGTTCAGCATAAAAGCAAGGAGACATGGAACATTAAATTAGTCCTTCCACTGCCCTCCAGGAGCAGCTCTGACTACAGAGAGCCATGGGAGAAGGTGTCTGCTCTCAGACTGAACCAACAACTTCACTTTCAGAAAAAGGCTTTCATCTTTGGCCTGACACTTAACCGTAACTTTTCAGATCTGTGTTCAGGACCCCCAGAAGCTCCCTGATTGTCGGTAGTGTGGAGAACACAGGTCAGCAGATTACTAAAATACTGTTTCTAGGTGGTTAGTTGAAGACATCCAGCTTTGGAAATGGAGCTATCAGCTTATCAGGTTTGAACCTGTAAGATCTTTATTTGTCACTGATGTTTTTCCTGTTAATTTTTTTATGGAAATCATCTTCTCTATCCCCAATGGCTTGATGCCTGTGCTAGTGGAGCATCCTGTCAGGACACAGGCCTGTGTCTTACAAGCAGGCTACAGAGTAAGTATTCAGCATGAACTCATGGAAACCTTCGGACATTAGGGTGTTTTGCTTCTTTTACTGATGCCTATTTGCCAGCTTTCTTCCAGTGCAAGAACATGAAATAAGCTCCCCCTGTCTGGGGAAGACTCAGCTACACCAGGAGAGATCCCTGGCCCATTTCTATTTCTTATGAAAATAAGAAATGGCCAACAAACTCCCTTTTCTTCATCTTCTGCGTACAAGTTGCTCAGAGCTCCCTGTGAGAATAACTAAGATGTTAGCATCCTATCAGTGCAGAGGCTTTTGGCAGATACATTTGCACCTTGTCCTTACATACACCACTCCAGACCTTTTTGAGCACCACCATTATTTGGTTTATAGTTGTGTTCTTTAGACCCAAACAACTCTTCTCACAGTTTGAGTTCCAACCTTGCCTTTTTTTGTTTACTAGTCTCCAGATCCCTATCACCCAGAGGTGGCTCCTGGCTCCACGTATTGCAAATAAACATATAATTACTTGGTGCAAGAGTCAGCCAGAATTCCTCTTGGAAACAGCCTCCAAGGAAGAGCCTGTCCCCTGCCTCTCACCTGCAGTGTGGAGGCAGTGGAATACACCATCAAAGGTGCTTCTTTCCAGCCACTACACTGGAATAACAGACAGAAACAAAAACAATTTTTGAAAGTCAGAAAGTCAAAAGTCAGCTATTTAAGGCACCTGTGTGACTTTCAACTTAATTTACTTTTATATATTGTATCACCACAGATGCTGTTCCCTCCATAGACTGGGAATAAAGGCAGCTCCAGCTGGCAAGGGCCAAGCTGTTTTCCAGACTTCCCTCACTGCAACCCGTCCACTACATCTTGGAGGTGCACATTATGGTGAGCTGAAATTACTCTATAAACATCTTTTCCTCCACTGGTCACAGGAGAAGACTAAATTATGGGAGCGGGAAGATGTATCCCAACCAGTCACAGAGGAAGACTGACAATGGAGAACACTGAACCCACAGCTCATAAGGCCCAAAGCAGCGCTTAATCACACAACTATTTTGCCTTTTTTCTGGGGTACAGCAGCCCCAGCTCCACAGCTTGTTCTCAACAGAACCACCTTTGCTGCACTCGGCCAGCACTGCCTCCCTCCACTGAACCCCAGCTCAGCAGCTCCCTGCCAGCCGCACCCGCCTCTCATTCGTGTGTGCTTGAAGGCCCAAGCTTGCCGTTTGAGGGCCAGTGTGATGGACTCAGCCTGGAGAGCACCTTATCAGTGCCCTGTGCTTATCGGGAGAACACGGGAATGCAGAGGAGGCTCCGCAGCTGCAGTCATTAGCGACAAGCGGCTTCAAAGGGAAGTGACAGTTGTGCTAATGTTTAAGGACCGACACACCCAACCAGAAGCAAAACACAAGTTAGGCTATTTATAATCACTGATTCTCGAGTTTTAAAATAGCACTGCTTTTATTTTTATATTTTTAGGCACACTGGTGCGTTTAAGCAACTCCATTCGCAGGCTCCACATCAACATCTCAGGCAGTCTTGGAAATGACACTTGGGACTCTATGCCTCCCCATGGAAAGTAGATGTGAATTTCTTTCTCCCCATCACCCCTATCTCCTTGGCAAATGTG
Organism: Toxostoma redivivum; assembly: GCA_013397375.1. Classification (NCBI taxonomy): domain Eukaryota; kingdom Metazoa; phylum Chordata; class Aves; order Passeriformes; family Mimidae; genus Toxostoma; species Toxostoma redivivum. The sequence goes on along the minus strand of VXBI01013167.1, from coordinate 107,139 downwards.
ACTATGCCTATTTCCATGTATTTACATACAGACTGCCTCTTCCAAAAGCACAAAGAAGGGGCCATGCAGGTTCTCTCTGCAGACACCCAACGAAAGCAGAACAGCAGAGGTGCTCCAGGCTGCAGTACGTGGCCACACGTATGCTGCTGTCATCAACAGGCACCACAAAGCCTCTGAAGGAGTTAATGGGTCCTATAAGAAAGCAATACTGGTTTTTTGTGTTTTTCTTAAAAAACAAAGGTCAATATATAGAACTAGTCACACAAACCAGGCCTGCAGGAGTGTTCCCTCCAGCTGCAGCACAGCCCTAGCTATTTGTTCTCTGCTCCCTGGTGCCAAAATGTACTTTGGTTGTAATTTCTTAATGACTGGAGCATCACTGTCCTCTTTGTAGACCAATTATAAAATATTCAGGGCAGAATAAAAAATTCCTTGCACAGCCAAGGCTCCAGCAGACTGCATAGGTGTCAAATGGTAAATTGTTGGGTGTTTTAATTGCAGAGTTATACCCTGGAACTTGTTATTAACATAGGAAAAAAGAGAACCTATTGTTACCCATAATTAAAGGGATTATTATGGGACTGCAAAAGCATGGATAGCCCCAGCCAGACCACCTGTCTTTTGGCAGTGGTGACTGTCATGGGGAAGAACATTAAACAGAGGCTCAATCTTAAAGTACTTCAGCCAAGAAGTTCAGAGTGGTAGTCCCAACATGTGAACCCAAATTTCTTTACTCAGTCTCACTCCCATCACTCCTCTGCTGCCTCTGACCACATTAAGCAGGGGAGCTCTGAGGAGAGGATACTGCAGGGGTCCAAACCCATCCTTCCCTATCAGCAAAGCCTTTCTGACCAAGGGGTGCACAGATAAGACACATCCTGGATTTGGCCTGGAGTTGCATAAGCATCTTGTAAAAATTCAGGATTAGCAGGTTATATTTTCATTTGCGAGATCATTATCAGCCCCAAAAAAGGTTTCCGATTTCAACAGCACTAATCAGGAGCCACAATGGATTTCCGGTCTCAGCAGTGAGGCTCGAGAGCCTTTGTACGTTGTGGAGCCAGTTTCAATTCAAATCTAACTGGCAGAGCTATCATAGCTGCATATTAAACAGATTACAGGGAAAAAAAGTCATTGCCATGCTACTGTAACTTATTTCTAAAATCCTTTCTTACAGACACGAATCTCTCTGAGCACCAAAGTATCTTGTAGCTACACTCCCTTTCCAGGAATGACACCCTCAGTCTCCCCAGTGGCACTGAGCAATGATTCCCATTACAGTTCTGTGCCTCAAAAGAAATGTGTCAAAACCCTGCACTGGTGCCTACCTCCTGGTTTAAGATGTTAAGGATATAATAAGAAATAAGCAGCAAACAGGTCCAGAATAAAGAGATTAGTGTGCCATGACAGCCTGTGCCTCCAAAACCATAGAGCTGCGTGCCCTGCACTGGGCTGTGTGCTCAGCAGCATTTCCCGCTGGAATGCTATCACCCAGACAGGGCATCTTAGCACAGGAGGTGCAGTGGCCTAGGACAGTCAAGTACTACTGATGCCATATTTATGCCTGGGAGGCCAAACAGACTAACAGGAGGTTCTGTCTTTTTGGACAGAGAGGTGAAAGGCTTACTGACAACTGGCTTTACCACATAAGTAAATTAGGTTTGGGTTTACAGTCTTCATGTTCTCTTACTGCCTCCACTCCCTGAGCTGCATGTGTCAGTAGAACTGGAGGGAAAATATTCACAAAATTCTACAAGTTTAGGAACTAAAGAGACATCTCTGAAGCTTGCCTGTGGCACTCAATTCCAGCTGAAAAATTGGGTTAGGTAGACATTGCTGCTGGAGGTGAATGGAACTGAGAAGGCTGGCTGAGTAGCAGGCAAGCAGAGTCCTTCTCTGCAGAGCAGGTGAGCACAGTATTGCCCACAACCTCATTGCTCCAGCATGGAAACACCTTTTATATTTTTAAATCTGGGAGTGAGAGCAATTAAGAAAACAAACATTGTTTCCTGAACAAACATGAGGTTCAGACAGTTTGGGATTTTAGATACTTGCAAATTGCAAGTCTGGCCTGAGCAGTTTTTGAGGGCTGGAGAACTCTGCGAGTTCTCCAAGGTTCAAAAGAGTTTTGCCTTGAATAGTTCTTGGCAAGACCATTTTGGTGTCAAGGCTCTTTTACGATCACCAAACCAGCTCCAGCTGACAGTCACACTACCTGGCAGGAGGCTGGAAGAGTTCTGTAAAGGGAGTGGCAGCTCTGGAGAGCAAACCCCAAATATCTTGTAAATCCTGCTGCAGGGAGTGCCATATCACAGGGGGCTTGTCTGAAGGCTCTTCAGGTTTGTCTGCTCAGACAGGATACCAATGGTGGATGACACCCTGCTGCCTCTCCTGATACGATGTCACCTGAGCCACCTGCTTGGTGCTGCCCTGTCCTAGCAGCTTCCAGAAACCAGGACACCAACTAATCCAGGAAAAAAACCACAAACCACCAGTTACACCAAATTTTCCTTACTATTTTCCTTTCTGCTCCCATTTGCTGCAGGGCTTGAAGAAAGAGTACAAAGATTGATAAAAATGAGTCCACAAATCTCTGATACTCTGCCCCCAACCTGGGAGGTTTCCAGGGGTTGGAGCAGCCCCTGGAATCAGCCTCTGGAGTCAGCTGGGAGGAGGAAGAGGATGCAGGGGAGGGAGAAGGGGAAAAAATGAACAGCTGCAAAGCAATTAAGCCTGCCTTCCTGCCGTACAGACCAAAGCAGGAGGCAATCTAATTCAGCCTGGTGTCTCTCTTCCTTCAGCCGTCTGGTGCCTGCCTGGTATTCAGGAAAGGGGCTGTCTGACTGCCCACTTTGTCTGACAAGCCAAAGGGGCCCTTCCCAGCCACAGTTTCCAAAGGAAAAAGATCTTGGCTGGTGGTGTTTCTTCTTTTCTGAGGAAAAACATGAACAGAATGAAGTGGCAGCAGCTTTATAACCTTCTCCTGCCCTTCCTCAGCAAACAACCACAGTGGAGCTGGAGCAAGAAAATGACCCCGCTGGCTCTCCAGCTCAGCACTTGTCTCCCAGAACAATGAATCAATTGGTGTCCCATCATTATTGTGGTAACTGTATCTTTCACAAGCAAGATTTTATATAGAGATAGAATAGTATGTTTTCTGCTCATTTCCTTCCTGTCATTCCAATCACGAACTACTGTTAAAAATACAATTCATTTAAAGTCTGTAACATTTGCAAACATGTGTTCCAGTTTCCCAGCTGAACGGCTGGGCTTTTGTTTTCTGCCTAGTAAAAGTGTGGAGAAAGAGCGATAGAGGGGAGCCTGTAGTATAGCTGGGGTAGAAATTCACATGTACAGAAGGTCATCTCCTTTTCATGTTCATAATATCAGGGACTACTTTAATTCCTTGTTCTGACCAATTGTTTTGGTTTGTAATCCATGGCACAGGATTCCTTCCAGCCTGTCTAAGGTGGTACTTGTTCTGCTATTTCTTCAGAAATGGGAAAAAAAAGGTTTTATTTGGAAAATGTTAGTGAGGCAGGGCAATAAATGCCTTTTAGAACCCAATCAGAGGAGCAAATAGGGTCTGTGAGGAGAACAGAGCACAATTCAACTCTACTTTCAGTTATGTTTGACAGTAATCTAGGCTGCAGGTACATACCTTCCCCCAGCTTGGTCAAGACAGAAGTATGCAAAATGTGTATTTTAAATGCAGCTAGACAGCATTTCATCTTATGAAATGTCTCGATACTGTTACATAAGCAGAAAAAAAATAAGAAATCNTTATTCCTATCCCCATATCTTCTGCCTGAAAGCGTCTGATTTCAAATTATAGCGATTGGAAAGGAGCGGGTTACGGGAAAAAAGGGGGGTCTTGCCTCTCCTTGGCAAATACCTGTCTCAAACCAAGACAATAGAGAAGGCAAGATTATAGCCCACCATTCTGATAAATGCTTTATAAAGGATGGAATTCGAAGATTATTATTTAGTCCTCCATAAATTAAAGCACAGTAACTTTAGCAATAATTCACCTTAATGAGACAAGAATTTATACATCAAGTGGCTCTATCTCTATTTGAGAGATATTAGCACACTTTGGGGAACTGTAGAACCACAAATAATGACATCAAGAGTCTGACACTATTCCTGGAGAGCTTGTACTCCCAGTTACATCAACAGGAATTTGAGATGTGTAAGAATTGCAAAAGCAGATGTTACTCTGCAGCAAACACCACAGGTATGGGCAGTCTGCACTTTTGCTTTAAGCAAACAAGAAAAACAAGACTACTAATGAGAGAAAACAGCACCAGTTTCTAACTGCATTTATAAATAGGCATTAACACCAACTATATTCCTGAAGTGACTCATTACAGCGTGAAGAAAACTTTTACAAGAAACTTCATGTTGTTTACAAATTTCCCATTTCCATTTTGTTTTAATTCTTGCTTTCCCACTTGTAGCATGCGCCCCAACCTTAGTAAAGATCTTCAAGAGATGGAAACTTGATACTTAAACTAAAATCAGAATCATCAAGATTTACTCTTTCAGTGAACTGGTTCTCTACTCTTCCTGTAGTCAAGTAACTAAAGCAATGTAAACGCCGATCTTCTTATCAAACCAAGCCAAGATTACTCGGTGTTGTGCTGATGCAGGGGATGGACGCTGCTCTGGCAGGGCTGGGTCCGGGACGGGGGAGTCAGTGGCCGCTCAGCCTTCCACGCTAGCGCCGAGCCAAGGGCAACAAATACAGCAGCAGTAGCTTAATTCCAGCTCTAAATGAGCTCAGCAGGGAATCTAAACAGCCAAGTCAATTCCTAGAATCTGCACTTTTCTACCTCGTTCTGTTCCTTTGATCAGACTGAATTTTGAGCTACAGTTGTTAATGGACTAATAGAGGAAGTTACAGGGCATCTCTTGGGGGAGGAGGGAAAGGAGAAAAAAGTATCTCACACTCATCATGCAGCTATGCTGCTAAACACAATTCCATGGAGAAAACTAAAATGCCACTGCAGAAAGTGTGCTGACTGAGAAGGAAAGGAGGAGAAAATGGGGTTGTACGAAACAAAATAATAGTTGATAAAATGATTGTTCATTCATTGCTTAAACACAGCCTTCAGAGCAACGGGGAGAGAAAACAGAATGCCCAAGTACAAGCGCCCTGTAAACTTCAATGCAGTGCTGTAACTGTTTATTCTTAATGCCAGAGAGTAAAGGAAATACTAAACATAATTATGCAAAATAAGCTTTCAAAAGCCCTGAGTAATTAAGCACTAAGAGAAATTGATTTGTTTATGACAGGGATACATACTACTGATATTACAGGGTAGTATATCCTCATCTTGCTGGAAAGGGAAAAAACATATTAACATTAACAGCCTGCTAATCACAAAAGAGAGGGGAAAAGCGTTTTGTGAAGATCTTTTCCCCCATTTGCTTTTTTTATTGCCGTGCCTGAGAAGATGGGGCAGCTTTTCTTCCTATAAGGGGAAAATTTTCCTTCTGCAATTGGTGACTTTAAAAAACAAACACAAGAGGACTTCAAATAACCCCTGGACTGATTACAACACTGATTTATTTGAAGCTTGGCAAGTTTGTAAAATGCCAGTACTAACCCCTAGAGGGAAAAAACCCCAGTAACCACAACAACAAAATCACCAGAAAAGCCCAAAATAATTAAAATGTAAACTTGAGCTAAGGCAGGAACAAGTGCATCAAAGCTTCCAACTTTCTCTCTTTTTTTGCTGCAACACTCTTATAGTGTTGTCAATGACTGCTTGGCCCCTTGCTGCACCCTTCTCTTCCACCCCTGGAGAGACCTTTGGTCTTTCTTGAGCATACAAAGCTTAGATACATACATGATTCACTCTGCTCTCAGAAGTAATCCTGCAGTCATCCTGGAATGACCTCCCAGTGTGTAAATTTAGGCGTGCGTGTTTGAATCTTTACAAGTTTAAACTGTTACTGTAATGTCTTAGGCCAGGATATCACACTATTGTGGCTACATTAAAGGGTTTAACCTCCTTGTGGGTCTCTCATCAATTCTGTAGTGGGGAAAAATAGCTAAGTACATCCTGTGCATAACCTGCACTCACATCTGCATCTGCCTGACACTGATCCAAGGAATTGTATTTTCATTAATTCAATGACAAATGTTAAATAATTTTGCTGGTTACACTGAGAATATTATTTATAGTGAAGCAATGCATTTACTACCTTCATTCTTTAACATTCCTATATGTAAAATTGTTAAATTATATGTTAAATTGTAATACAGGATTACTTCTTGTTAATGGTAGTGCTTTTCAGAATTATGTACTGATAATGATATTTGCTTATATGTGCTATAAAAAATGTAACTTTAAAACATTTAATAGAGTGATTAGCCTTTAAAGACCTAAGAAGGGCTGCTGCATTCTGACTGTGGATTTCTATCAATTATTAGTGCTGGCTTCTTGAAATATCCAAAAGGTTTGAGATAGAAATATTACACAGCCAGCAGGACAGACTGATACACTTCCTAAATGTACAGTTTTTGAAAACAGCTTATAATAGTGTTTGGCTTTCAAACCTTAATGTTAACAGCTTTGATGGGACTGCTTCTAATTTGCATTTAAGACCCATTACCTCTTCCTCTAAGCAATCTTCATGAAACATCATTTGTTCTGGGGAGGTATTTGTCATCCAGTGCAGCTCTGTAATGGCCATTAATTCACCCCATTTTGCTTGCTGCTGTATTAATCAGCAAACTGAGAATCATCCCAGTGTTTCCAGACTCACAGATGTATGAGAGAATCATCGAGGCCAGTTCAGTTTCTCTCCCCATTCAGTCCCACAGACAATATCAGTTCCTGTTTACAGCCACGGCTTTGTTTCCCCCCACCCACACAGTGAAATTTCTCCAAAATGCCCAAAGGAAAAAAAAAAACCAAAAACTCACCAAGTTAATTTTACCAGGAAAGTTATTTCTAGGTATTGCATCTGAATCGAAAAATGTTTGTACTTTGAGCTGGTGTTCAGCGTTCACTGCAGCTGGGCAGGAATGACAGAGGAGCAGAACAGGAAGGTAAAGGGGCTTCTCCCATCACTCTGCCCTGCTGGAGCCAGGCATGGCATTATCAGCATCCTAGGGACTCTCCTACCCACTTGATGGCCTTTATTCTATTTGTTAAATTGGACGTTGGTCCTGTACATATTTTTGCCTTGTGAAGTACTGATATAATTTTAGACTATGACAAGACAATACCAGATAGAAAGCATCCCAAAAATCAAGGGTAGATACAATGCTCTAACAGTATCACTGCAGAAAGTATTAAAATTATTTATAAATTTAGGCATCAAATTTGAGGCAATAAGTAGGGCATGATTTTAGGGAAGTGAGCACATTTTCCAAAAGCCAGGCTGCTTTTAGTTCAACACAAGCTCCCCAAACTTGAAAAAGACAGAAAATACAGACAATGTACAACCCTACCTTCCAAAAACATGGGGAAAATGGAATGAAGATGTTCTGATATTAATGGGGATTTACAGCACAGTTGAAATGAGTTAGGTGTACCACAGGATCATGGAAACCATTTCCTCATTCCTATTCCTCAGCACTCTAGGCCATTAACCCACCTTTGCAATGTAAGAATTTTGGGTGTGCTCACTTTTAAGTGAGGATGTACCTTACCCATCACTAACCACTCTGCAAGTTGTTATTTTTAAGAATGATACACAGAAGTAGGTTTTGGCATTCATCCTGAAGCCAAGCAGTGAGAAGGTTGTCAAGTACTTCCCTAGATTCCCAGGATGTTTAAAACTTCATTGTATCCAAGAGCACAGTTGAGAAAATACGTATGTTCAAAGCCTTTTGCTCAACTACTTTTAATTAAAGATTTCTGCATATGGATTTTTTCTTCTAATCTGTGATAATAAAGAAAGCAACATGGGTTATATGGGAGAAAAAAAGGCAAGAAAATCTGCAGGTGGGGCCTGATTCAGCTAATGTTTAGCCCAGAACACTTGCAAACTGCTACCCAGCTGCCTGGAAAACCTGAGAGAAACTGTCCACCTGGGCTGGCAGGGTCAGAGGGGTTTGGGTACAACTGGTGAATTTGACATTTTTCAGCATGATAGTACCACCTACCTTTGGAAGGTTGTCTCCCATCCTGCACTGCAGAGTATAAGGAAGAAATTGTCTGTTGCTTAGAGATGAAAACCACAAAAGCAAGGGATTTTCAGGGGTCATACAGAATCCCCATGCCATGGCTCCCCCTCCTCTGCTTACCCAGGGCTCTGTGGCCATGCCTGGACTGGAGCAGGGACACAGCCCTGAGACATAGCCACTGTCTTGAGCACCTGGAAACATTGCAAACAGCCTGTCAGGCTGAAATGCAGCATCTTGCCCTAAATTTCTCTGGGGTAAGTCAAATTTCCCTCTACATGTTCACAGCATATGAGCACTACTTCCTCTTCCTACACACAGGACAGCCTTCCCTCAGCCCCGTAGGCATTGCTTCATTGTCCTGCACATAACGAAGAGAAAGACTTCCCTGAACGCCTTCAGCACCCCTCACTGGTGTTTACAGTGAGTCCTCCTGAGCCTCTTTTTTCTTTCCAATTGGACTTTAATTCATCCAGTGTGAGATTCCCATAGAGTTGTCTGTGTCCTAAATGCTCAATTGCTGGCAGAACACCTTCAATTTATTAAACAGGTCATAACCAAGGGAAAGACATGTCTGTACTGAGGAAAGTGCTGCAGCTTTGGTGTAGTGTCCACATTAATTTCAGATCCAAAAGGTGGGTGATGGTGAGAGTCGGGGAGGATGAGAGGATGATCACCACACGGTGTTTAGAAGGATTTGGTCTATTTACAAATTTCTCCTCTGTAGACTTCTTCGTGGTGTCCAAGAGGGCTATCAGCACAACAGAGAGCTAAACTGGAAGGAATTATGAGTGCATTAGGCAGAGCTGTTGGAAACATCAGTACCTGCAAACATCTTAAAATGCAAGCCAAAGAAGTGGGAAGGTTAAAACATGGCCACAAGGGCTCCGCTACAACAGGGGAATGCTTTGAAATACCCAAAACGGAACACAAGAAGACAACACATGCAATTAATAAAAACAAAAAAGCAATGGGCTAAGAAGATCAGATGTTAATTAAGGTTTATTTACTTGATTACTGCACTTCTGAAAATGTTGTATTACTGTTGACATGTTGAGGCCAAACACCCCATTTTGTTCCACAAGTTTACTTCTTACTTTCCAAAATTTATCTGACGTTATTTATTCACAGGGGAGGGAAGAAAGAAGATGGCAGTTGATAGCTTCAGTCAAGCTCCTCTCAGACTCTTTTGAGAACAAATAGAGAATCTCCAATTTTGAAAAAATATCAACTCACTTGCAATGCACAGATAAATATAAATGTAGAAATGACCATTCAAGAAGATGTTTTTACATTTGTGGAGATGTCAAACTCCAGGCTCAGCCTCATTTCTCTCTGTAATCCAGATTCATCACCAGCTTCCTTTATTCCCCTACTCAAAGGCACTTAATTAGTAGAAGGGCTTGTTGATTTGCTTTCAAAAGCTCTCCATCCCTCAAAGGCTTTGGTATTGTGCTACCATTGTCCTTTGAAATCAAATCTGGTTTTCTCCTCACAGCATTGGTAAAAGAAAAAAAAAAGGTAGTACTTTAAAAACTTGCTTCCCAAGAAATAAGAAAAGGGAAGGAGAGAGGGAAGGGAAGAGGAGAGGAGA